>VXBT01005643.1:0-174182 GCA_013400235.1 Oriolus oriolus | reverse complement strand
AATGTGTTCTGGAAAGGACCTTGGTTTCTTTGGGCTTTTAGAATGTTTAGTCTCTAAACTTAACGAAATACTGGGTCTAAGGGGAGTTATTGAACTTAAAGAATTATAACTATGTAAGCTAAAGGCACAAGGAATATATAAAGCTATATAAAAGAGTATATAAAAGGGGGTATAAGAGAATAGCAAAAAATCATCATGGCATCACCCTCAGGTCCTGTCACTGGTCAGCACAGAGAAGAGATCAGTGCCTGCCCCTCCACTTCCCCTCACAAGGAAATTGTAACAGCAATGAGGTCTCCCCTCAGTCTCCTCTTCTCCAGCTGAACAGACCAAGTGTCCTCAGCTGCTCCTCATACAGCTTCCCCTCAAGGCCCTTCACCATCTTTGTTGCCCTCCTTTGGATGTTCTCTAATAGTTTAATGTCTGTTTTATATTGTGGCACCCAAACCTGCCCCCAGCACTCGAGGTGAGGCCGCCCCAGAGCAGAGCAGAGCGGGACAATCCCCTCCCTTGCCCGGCTGGTGATGCTGTGCCTGATGCCCCCCAGGACAAGGTTGGCCCTCCTGGCTGCCAGGGCACTGCTGACTTCAATTCACTTTAATTTCCTTAATAGGGTAGACCAGTAGATGGGGAAAAATAGCAAAAGACATCAAAAAAGCTATTTTGAAAAGAGGATTGTGAAGAACCCCATGAGGTTTGACATTGGAAGCTGATATTTCTCTTATTTGCAGGGGCTGGGATTCATCTCTGGAGAGAGCTGGCATGTGGGTGAAGCTGAGCCTTTCTGCCTCTGCTTGCCTGTGAGCCTGCTAGCCCTGCCCCTGAAACAAAGATATTGATTTCTGTTGCTGTTCTTGTTTTTCTTCCTCTTGCTTAATGGAGACCAGGCATTAGTCTGGGCTACTTGTTTAGATGTTCAGTTTAAACACCAAATCATTAACTGATTTCTTCTTCAGAAGAAATCAAATAAAATTAAAAGCTATGCATTTTAAACAATGACTCAAGAATGGCATTCTTAATTTCTGTGACAGCTAGGGAGATTATTCAATGCATTTAAAGTGGAGCAAAATATCAGTTTCACAATTGATTTGAAAATCCAAGTAAATCAAGGGAAAAAAAAAAGAATCAAAAATAACAAAATTTCTTTTTTTGCCTCAAGATACTTGGTAATAACATCCTGTGAGGGATACACAGAGAATTGCAATAATGATCCAGGGGTCTCTTTTATGCTTATTCCAGACATGAGCACAGGACCATGGAAATTAATGGATCTCACCAACAAAAGTATAGGCCCGCAGGACCAGGCACCTGATCAGCAGTATTTACCTCTTCTCTTTTTGGAGTGTATAAGATTTTGGAGGGGATGGGGGGCAGAGAGGAGGTAAATGCCAGAGGGGAAAATATCATAGGACTGGGAAGGTCACCTAAATAAATCATAACTAATGAGGCATCTGCTATTAAAAATAAATCATCATCACTTTGTCACTATCCAATTTCCCATTAAACTGGATTCTAGATATGACATCAGGTCCAATCTTTTCCTATAAGCATTGATGCTTTGTTATTGTAAAATGTGAGCACTGGAAGAATGAAAACGGTCAATGTGTATTTGTAATCAGACTCAGTAATCACACTGCTTGAAAAGGTGTTCCTCTTGATGTGTTGCCACTCCTGCTGGCATTTATAATATACCAAATATAAACTAAACAGTTAACTCCTACTTGTGCACTTTCGGCAAGGTAGTGGATTCTTCATATAAGTAAATATTGGTTGACTTTTTTTAACTTGTATACACTATTAGTAGAAAAAAACCACTATGACAAAGACTGTCAATCCAAGAATTTCATTGCAATCTAACAATTCTATCTTAATTAAAATGTCTCCTTGGAGAGAGTAATTTTCCCTCAAAATACTGCTCAGATGTGCTGGATGGCTTTATTTTCCTAATAATAATTTAAGAAAATGCTGTCAATATCACTGTCTTACCAGTTAATCTACTTTGCTTGTTCCCTTGTGTCCTGATTGCAGGTTTATTATTTCATTTGGAGTTACATTTCAATGAACTATAACAACGAGTTATATAAAAGGTAGTAATTCAATTTTATCAGTTGCTGGTGTTTATATAACCAACACATTAGTGGTTCCCTTTCTGAGTGGCAGGCTAGGCTCACTTACAAAAAGAGTTCCTCCAAATTTAAACCAGGTAAAACACAGAACAGGATTTGGCCCATCATGTAGTCAGCGTGTACCTTTACAGTTAAGTGTAATTATTAACATGTGACAGTTGCAGCAACTCTGAGGAAAGGGCATTGCTTGATTAACTGCCCTGGGACTGTCATAGTAGATGGATGGCTGAAGGAGTGCTTCTTTCAGGACTCCCTGGCACTCCCTCCCTGAAATTGCTGGTTTCAAAAGCCAGCCTTGGACAGCATGCAACTGTTTGCACAATAGATCATCCAGGTATAAGGAAACTTGGTGGGACTGGGACAGGCCAGGAATTGTGTTACAATTTAGTTTAGACTGGTTTCCACTGCCTCATAAACCTGCAACTTCAGCAGTACCTGAATTTTCCATCACAGGGGAAATTAATTTGCATCGTACCTTACCCACAAATGGTGATAACCCTACTGAGCAAATAACTTTTGCCACTTCAGTGTAGCTGCTCACAAATGGGGCTACTAAGCCTTGCCATACCCCTCTGGTCTGATTCGCAGTTGATTGTGACCTTTTAAGACCTTTTTTAATAGTCCTCAAGCCCATAGTCATCAGCCATCTGTACTTTAATCCCCAGGCACAGTTCAGTCCGGTGAACTTCCAGGGATGAAGCTGACTGCATAATTTCTTCTCTGTTTGTCTTACATCTTATTCAGCATCTAAAAACACATCACAGTTTTAAGCTCATGAAAGCACAAGAAATTTGCCAGCTGCAATCCCACACTTCATTTTCCCTGCATTCTCATTTTCTGCAATTTCTCCATAGCATACAAGACTCAAGCAGCACACCCATCATTTTCCATAGTACTTTGCTTGACACAGCACGAGGAAACCTTGAGTATATTTTGGTGTTGCACTTTCAAAACACACGAGGCAATGCTGAAACTTTGATGTGGGCTACAATGATGTCACGTGGACTGATGAGAAATGACCTCTTGGCTGGGGCTAAACATCAGTGAAGACTAAAATTTGCACAGCAATTTCTGCAGTCCTGTTCTTCTAGTGTGTCTGGGGCTTTCCCTTTGACATTCCTGATTCACATTTGCTCAGGTCCAAAGATGAAGTCTACATTAGTGAGAAAGTTTACGCTGCAGTTTGCAAAGAGCGTGTACTTCACTGCACTGGTAAGACAACATGAAACTATTGTATGCAGTGTGTCAGCAAATTGCTTGGGAGAAGGATAGGCTATTCTACATGAAAACCAATTGGTACTCTGCAGCATTAAAAACCTTAAAACACGAGCATTATTTAGCTCTTTAAACAATCTTACCAAAAGCATCCTTTACCAGGAGGAATTAAAACTTTAAATTCAATAAAAGCAGTGAAATTTATTCTGAACAGACAGAGAGCAACTAGAAGCCAGTCATGGTCCAGAGCATCAGAAGACCGAGAAAGACATTTCAGAATAGAAGCAAACTCCTCTTCCTTACAATGTCAACTTCTACTCACTCTCAGTGACAGACAAGACAAGGCTGCTTTAAAATATATAATCCCAATGCTGTGTTTTCAAAGGTATCTTCCACCCATAGGTGCTTATGTTGAGAGGTACCCAGTGACTCAAAGTGAGAAGCTCTGCTTTTCTTGGCTCTGGACACACTGAAGAATTTCTTGCCTGCATTGTAAAAAATTCCTTCCCAAAGCAGGTTGTTCCCTTGGAACTAGTGATATGGAGTTCATTAGGATATGGAAATTCAGGAGCCTTGCCAATATTCTTATTTGAACAATTGCTTTCACCATAAATGAAGACAAGAGTGAGTATATTACAACTTTTCATTGAAAATTTCTAAAGCTTGTATTCAGAAAAGTCAACATCTTTCACTTTGGGTTGAGTCAGGGTTGAGATTAATTTATCTGAGCTACTGGGCTGTCTTTAGGGAGCTGTGCTTCAAATGCTGAATGGCTCTGCTCACTCAGGTTTCCTAGCTGGAGAATGTTTCATGTATTCTAGGTTGGGCCATGGTTTTAGTGCCATGCACAGTCTCAGAGGACACTGTGTGCTGCCATGGGCCAGGCAGTCCCATACCCCACCACAGTCTATATGAAGCATCCTTGGTGTCACTGTCTTGGATTAACCAGTGAAAAGCAAACATGTGGATGAGGTTTTCAGAGGAGGTAGAACAAATATTTTCAGGACATATTACAAATATGGGAAAAATGCTATGTTCAGAGAGATAAAACAAAAAGATATTATTGGAACACAAGTGCAAAGCAGCAACTGAAGTTGCTGGAGAAAACTTCTACATGTGCAGAAGACACCTAACATACGTCTGCAGTACCCATGGACTTTACATGGACTGGGCCCCAGGGATGATGATTTCCCCTCTAGTCCCTGCCTCTTTCAGCTGCTGATTTGGACTGTATGAATGGAAGTTTAGTCTTGTGTAAAGCAACATTAGTAGGGTTTTGAGGCTGCAGGTTATTCAATGAGCCTGGTATGTCAGTGGGAAAATAAATCAGTTTCTGTAAACCGGGAAAAATAAAGCCCTTAGAAAATCTCTCAGTAAAATTTGGAAGATGACCCACTAAGTTTGATTTGCTTGTTTTGTGGTGCTCCCAGTGGCTTTGTTTTGTATAGAGTTTGGTATTAAGTACTCTAATTGTGACTGTAGATGGGGGCCTTTTTAATTTGCATAATCTTCTCATGGGACTACAGCTGCTAATTTGGTGATTAATTATCCATATTACACACTGTTTATTTGACCATGCCTAGATTAATTTCTCTTTCCAAGCAAATCACATTCAGATATGAATTTGCATATCTTGATTACATTTTAATACCTTGGCTATCATTGTTTCTTCCCTGGGTACCTCATGAGATTAGAGCAGAGTGCTCAAGCAGGGAATGATGGAATGTCTTAAATGACATTGTGTATCACTGGACAGACCATGCACATAATTCCATGTTAATGGAAGAAGTGTTCCCTTTACTATCAGGGAGGTTATGACACCCAGACTGCAGATCCTTTGCTAGTTTTGTGGCATTACTGCTTAAGGTGATATGAAGAAAATAGCTCATATATGTTTACAAATTTAAAAGATACTTATGTTCATAGATTTTCATCTACACTCGAGCTTTTCCAATTTTTTTCCACCTTTATAGGAAGAATAAACATATGTAAAGCTTCTCCCTAATTTAACAGTAGAAGTCACAGGTATAGAATATGTATTTTGAGAACAAGGTTAAGAATGCAACATGGAAAACCACTGAATATATTCCAATAAAAAACAGAAAACCAATTTGCTCCTGACAATTTTCTGAGACAAATTTTTGAGGAAATTGCATTGTAAAACAGCTGGAGTCTGTGCAAACAACAAGAAAAATTATTAGCTTACTCACAAAAAACTTTCCAAGGATCACTCTAGTATCCCAAAAAACAACTAGGAAATTCTCTTTACAAGGCAAGATGTTTATCCTGAATAACTACAGGGTATATTTGGAACTTTGTGTGTCTCTTTTTATTTACTTTTACAGCACATGCGCTACAGGAGCAATACAGCTAGGTATAGTCTTAAAAATAGAATAATGTTTATTGTATAAAACATGAATATTTATAGTTCTTATGATTAAAAAGTGTTCTCCTATGCACATTTGTCTATTCCATCGTAGCAATGATCTGTACATAATATAAATTACTAAATGCAGTACATTGCTGTTGTAAAAGTAATTAGTTCCATCATTCTTTACCAGAAAACTAAGGCAAAAAAATACATGGAGATCTCCAAACTCGTGGTTACACACAGGCTCAGTTGGGAAGGGAAAGGAATGTTAAATACATTAACTTATAGGAATCATTAACACTAATTCTATTTCATCTCTTCTAAGTGCTCCTCCAAAACTATTTGTATCCAGAAAAAGAAAGCTAGCAAGTAAAACTGTAACTGTTAAAACTTGATAACCCAAACATATTCCTATCTTTTGGAGGGGAGTTATTTGTGTGTTTAGAGCATTTTATCACCATATGAAAGTCAATGACTCCTATCCACAGAACATTTCAAGAAGTATGTCAAAATATTGGGAACCTGACCCTAAAAACACATCCCTGTTAAAATCAATTTGATTATTCATATGAGTGAAGATTTTCACATGTGTTAGTATTTGCTGTAGCAGACCCTTGACCTTCGGCTTTACGGGAAGACAACACAGTTGTCATGATTTCACAATATAAATAGACACTATTAAAAGACCCAAAGTAACAACATAGGCTTACTGGGATTAAAAACAAAGCATCATAAATGTTTATGGGTATCACAAATAAAGGGCAAATTCAAGTTCATGTGAGCTGTGCACATTTTTTGTTTGAAGTCCAAGTTCATGGGCTGCAGCTCTCCTCAAGAAATGCCTGCCAACACTTGTACGCATATTCCCGTATCAGGTTGATCCTCCTTTTTAAAAAAAATCCTGTATTTTGTTGCACAATGAAGATGAAAAACAAATTAAACTAGAATTAATACTCCCTAGGGAATGAAAACCAGCTTTGGAAATCGCATACAAACTTTTAATCATTATATTTTAGGTTACAAGACTTTCAAAAGCCAAAGTAACATTTAGAAAAGAAGTGGGAGGGAGACTACATCATGAAGCCCCCAAACACAATAAACAAAGCTGCTGGCAAACTTGATGCCTTTCTCTTTCCAAAACAGTGTTCTTTGTGTTATTGTCCTCAGTGAGCGTGAAGGGTTTGGATTAAATTCCTCCCACACTGAAACCAGTGTTGAAATCTATCAATTTTCAGCCAAAATGTCATCCTCTGTATTAAATTAACAGAAAAAAGGGGACCAAACAGGCCCGTAGCACAGAAAGCAGAGCCTGCTGTGGGCTACAGCCACCAGCTTGGGGTGCTCCACTGGCCCCCAGGCTTGACCCTGCTGAGCAGGGGGTCACCCTGGTGCCTGCTGCTGCTGGCATGGCCCAGAGCCTTGCACAACCATGGCAGCTGCTCCAGCCCTTCCCTGGGTCAGTGCTCCAACCAGCAGCAGCTTGTCTTGGCAAGGGTGCTTTGCCAGCTTAGGAGGAGCAAACAGGGAGGAGGAAGCTAATGAACAGCTTTACTGAACTTGGGAGCACTTGGGAAATTGTGCTAGAAAAGGCTCTGAATCTTTTCAGTTGTCAGTCTCCCTCAAGCCCCCACAGGTACTTGGGCTGGTCTTGGCCATGGGATGCACAACGTGAGTGATGCAGTTCTATGCTGCCATCAAACCCATTCCCCCTAGCTGAAAAGAAGCTTCCCAGAAGAATCTTGTTCACATTCTTTCCCTACCTGTAAAACACTGGGAGAGAATTGCAATGATAGCATTCACTATGAAGTCACACTAGTTTAAAAACAAAGGGGTCTGAGAGATTCTCAGGTAAGTGTTTTTCTATCTGACTTCAAGACAAGAGATGTTTTACTGCCCTTCCACGCACAACTCTCCAGATGACCTGGCATCTTAAATTTGGCCAAGCTATTCTTATGTGACAAAACTAGGAGGGAGTTCAGTAAGAAGGCAATGAAGATGTAAGGTCCACTGGTAAGGGGAAAACTTGAAAAGGACAAAAAATTCCCAACAAACGCAAACCACTTTACCAAACAGTTCAAATGTTTTTTTGAGTGAGATATCCTGCATGGAGCCAGTGAATATTGCTCTTTCTGGTCTTATAAATTGGGTGTGTATTTATTACTTGGATGTGTTCCTTAGCATTATGTCTCTTCTGATAACAAAAAAGGAAAATTATAGAAATTACTATACATGGAAGAAATTGGGAATGGTTTTCCAAATGCCCTGGAACTTTTCATTAGCTGTCATGGACTATGTTGGAAGTACTCCTACTATATTTTTAAGATATGCAGTAAGTGTACCTGCCTCCAGCACAGGTACAAGGGTGGTAAATTTGAGTCTAACTACTGCTATTTACAAATCAGCATGATGATAAGCATTAAAAGTCAAAGGCACTTCAATGAAATTCTGTCAAAATTGTGTTATGCAATCTCATGGTGTTTTTTCTCTTTATTTTTTGTTTATTTTACTTAGAAAAAAATTTCTCTATACCACTGTTCTGATTCTACTCACATACAACATACGAAATCTTGTATTTATCTCAGCCCACTTCCAGAAAAGTTTTCATAGACATCTTTAAAGTCTCCAGATTTATGTGAATGTTAATGTTTGTTGTATGAGAAAGACCACTTTTGGGTAGTAGCTTCTATCAGTTGCAGCTGTCCGCAACTTTTTTGTATGTTGTGGGTTCTTTCACTTTTCAAAGCAATAGCTGTATGTCTAATCAAGTGTTCCCTTGAACTAGCACATACCCTTATAACCCTTGCAAGCAGTTGTCTCTTGTGTATTAGCTCAGACGTACTTCAGCAATTCTGTCATGGCAAGAGGCTCTGCTAAGGAATGGGAAATGTATAAAAACACGTGGATGCCATCCTGTGTTAGAGTTCAGCTTGTGGGAATCAACCAATATTTGATATGAATTAATCTTTTGAACAGTTATTCACAAATGGCAAATCACAGAATCCCAGAAAGGGTCAGGTTCATCTGGTTGGACCAGATGACCAGGGTCATCTGGTCCAACCTCCCTCAAGCAGAGTCATCCTAGAGCATATGGCACAAGATTGTGTTCAGACAGTTCTTAAACAGCTCCAATGAGGGAGATTCCACAGCCTCTCTGGGTGATCTGTTCCAGTGCTCAGTCACCTGCACAGTGAAGAAGTTCTTCCTCATGTTCAGATAGAACTTCCTGTGCATCAGTTTCTGCCTGTTGCCTCTCGTCCCGTTGCTTGGCACCACTGAGAAGAGCTTGGTCCGTCCTCTGGGCGCCCTCCCTTCAATACCGATAAACACTGATGAGGCCCTCTCATTTGTCTCTTCTTGAGGCTGAACAGGCCCAGCTCCCTCAGCCTTACCTCATAAGAGAGAAGCCCCAGTCCCTTTGTCACCCTCTGCTGGACCCTCCCCAGGAGCTCCATGTCTCTTTCTTGTCCTGAGGAGCCCAGAACTGGACACAGCACTCCAGATATGCCTCACCAGGGGCTGAGCAGAGGGGCAGGATCACCTCCCTTGCCCTGCTGGCAATGCTCTTCCTGATGCACCCCAGGATCTCACTGGCCTTCTTGGCCACAAGGGCACGGGTGGCTCACGGACAGCTTGGTGTCCACCAGGACCCCCAGGTTTTTTTGATTTCTGAGTCATATTCCCAACAAGAGACAGATACTACATATTTTAATTACATTTGCATATTATTCATTGGATTAAAATACACAGAGTTATTTTATACTATCAAAACTAATTTTTTTAATGTTTAACACTTATTACTTGCATTATTAAAAATCAAGTTAGCCAAGAATGTGTTTACAGGATATTTTTATACGAAATTTATAAAAGAAAACAAAGCTGGTTGGATGGTAAAAGTAAGTAAATATAGATTCTAATGAATAACAGCAACAAGGTTGTTTTATGTCTGCACTTGGGACAATGTTGCTATTAAAAACAAGAGTCTGGGAGATTATATATAGAGAACAGCTCTTCAGAAAAAATGTCAAGGGAGTCAAAATTGAGTGCATGGGTTGTTCACCACAGTAGACTAAAAGGAATGTCTGCCTAAGAGTTGATAAATGCTTGTAGGATTATTCAGCATCCTTCTTCATCTCTCTCTTAATCAGGGTGAAATTAAATCTTCTGCTAATCAATATAAGACCCCACTGAATCCTGAGCTGACCAGCCTTACTAGGGAAGAAATTTTCCTTGGACTCTGCAACCAAACCCCTATTGAACAAACCAGAGGAGAGCTGCACATGATGCAGTCTCTTCTGCCTTCCTTTGCTCCTTCTTCTGATTGAGGTGATGTTGAGCAGCACTGCGACCTCATCACTGATGATGGGAGCTATGAGGTGTGTGTGTACCAAGCCTTTCTTTCTGACATCTTTCTAGCTCTTCCTTCTGATTTACTGAGTGACTTACCTGCAGAGATGTGCTGTACACTGAGATATAAAACTGTACACGTGTCTATTTAGGAACTTACCTTTAAATTTACCTTTCTTTGAGAGAGCCAGCTCTTGGATAACCTGCCATGGTCCATCAGCCCGATGGGCTTCCCCATGCAGGAAGAGAGTTCTTGGTCAAGGCGAGAAGGCCCGGGTTGTGTGGGGTGAGAGCCTTTCCCTCTCCCCTGCAATTGCTGCTGGCTCCTGGAGAGCTCCCATGGGGATGAAAACCCTTCAGCCTGGGCAAAGCGCTGGCTGGCACTTCAGGAGAGGCCAAGCTGCTCCCTTCAGAGTGGAATCTGGATGCCTTAGGCAAGGCTCTTCTGGCACCCACCTGGCTGTGGAGGACATCAGCTGGGGCCAACCACCCAGGAGACAGACTGCACGGGACAGCCCTGACACAATAGGTCTTGGGATCTATTGCAGTGAGGATGAGGAGGCTTTTTAGTTCCCTAGCTCCCCCTTCCACCAAACCTGATAGTCTGGAGACAGCTTGATAGCTGCAGGAAGCAGGTGATGAACTGCAGCTAATTGCTCTATGCCTTTTAAATCCACACTTGCCTGCCGCCAGGTAAACTCCCTGTGTTATCCATCCACAAACAGTCCTGCTTTGGAAACACTGAAGGTGGAGGAGCAGTGTGCGAATGTTTTTAAAAGCCTGTCGATAACCTGTGGGCCACAGCCATGAAAACATCATGCTTCCCACTGTTACAGGAATTTCCCTATTAATTTTGTCAAAAGTTTCGTACATCTGTCAAAGCTAGTGGCATATTTCCCCTGAACTGTTGCACCACCAAATCAGTAAATGTTTCTGCATAAGTATTCTGATCCTGATTCAGCAAGTAATTAACCAGCAACCTCAGGTCTTCTAAATCAAGAACTTTGTGCTGATGGAAGAGCATTGTAAATGCCTGAGTTAATTTTAACCTACTGTACACATCTGCATTTCTTTCATACTTTCTCAAGCTTAAAATGCGTTAGTTTTTATCTTCTTAAGGCAGAGAAATAAGTGTTCATATGTAGTGATAGTCCAGCCTGATACAGCCTGAGTGACCTTCATGTTTTGTAAATTACCTATAATCAGTGAAACTGGCTCTGATGTGAGAGATCCCTTGTTGAAAGGTGCCAAACATTGGCCTTGGGCATACACAGTAGCAGTACAAGGGAAATGGAATAACAGAATTTGGGAACAAAAAAACAACTTACACCATAACAGAAGAGGCCAACAGAAGTTAGCAAGAGACAGAAAATTGTTTTGATTTAAATATGGAAATTGAATTATTGTATGAACCATGCTGGAAGAGAAAATTGTTTTAGATAAGTAAATAATCTTTCTGTCACATTCCCTGAAGTATACAAATACTGAATAATGTAGCTGGTATGTTGTTCCTATAAGTTTCTCTAGAACAATGCTGTACTTCCAAATAGATCTCTTTAATGGAAGAGATCACTGTACTAGCACAGAGAGATCACTTACCTGGCAAGCTAGGCATGGTTTTCATTAAACCTGCCTCATAACCCAAATTCTCCAAAGTTACAGGGGTTTAAATGCTTAGTGCATTAGAATCATGTTTTTGTCAGAGCTGCCTTTGGTGCTTCCTTAAGCTGTCTCAGCAATGTGTGTGCCAGGCACGAGCGTGTGGGTTATGTTGTTCACTAGGTTCTATTTAATGCAGTGAGTGCCACAAGATAGGTTAGTCAAATCAGAACTGGTTTTTATGTTTGGTTCTTTTTTTTCCTTTTTAAAACAGAATTTGAAATTAATTGCCAACTTTCATGTTTTATTTTTTTAACCCTTTCCACTCCCTGTTTGGCATTTTGAAATTTTAATTTAATTGGAATATGAAACAATATGAAGACAGTTCTCTTCAAAATGGTCTTTGGAAACATTTGTTTCCATGGAACAATAAATAGGACCCACCTTTCTACCTTTCTAATAATTAAAATTTCTTGCTGGGTGAATCAATGTGAGTAAAATGCTTTTTTTGGCGTCAAGGCAGCCCCCTCCAATACCATAAGTAATGTTCCACAGGAAATTTACCTGTCTGTCCTTGAATAATACACTGTCATGTTAGCTGCCAGATTCAGGTGTCAAGAATCTGGATTGTTTTGATAATATTAAATCAAACAACTTGGGGACAAACCCAAAACACACTCATTAACAAAGTAGTATATTCAAATAAAAATGCAATAAAAAATCCAATTATAGCAGTCACATATGAAGTCTGATAAATAGAAGGGATGATGTTATTTCCCTGCAAAGTACCTGGAGCCTAATCTTATTTTAAACTACAGATATGTCTCACAGTATCCTGCTATGTCCTATAAATTGGATTTTCTGATCCTTTTTGCACATGGTCATGGAAGGTGTGTAGGGAGGAGAGTAACAGGTGGAAGGGCACTGTTGTGAGACAACCTTCTTTAGACAGCCTTAGTGTTCAATTTAGAAGCTCTCAAAATAGAAAAGGTGGAGCCAGTATTTAATTACTGTGGCTGAAATTATGTATTTCATCAGCTGTAAACAAAATTAATCACATTTCTTATGATGAAATATGATACAAATAATTAGTTTTGATTTTGAGAATGCCAGAAAATTAGAGTCCTGTTACATTATGATTAATTGATTCAAAATGGTTCTTGTTGAGTAATTTTAAGCTTAATGAGAGTCCATTCATTAAATTTGTTATCCATTCTCTTTTCACAGAAACCAGAATGGTCTCAGGTGAAAATTTAAATTGTGTTTCATAAAATATAGATCTTTAGAAAACTAAGTTATAGTTCCAAGATTTATGAACACCCTTTAGAACAATGCAGTTTCAAAGAGTTGAAATTGATTTATATGTTTCAAAACAAAAAAGCTGTTCCAGTGAATTTGTGCTTTTGCCTACCTGCAAGAACCAGAAAAGTAATCAGAGTGGTCTAATAAGAACTGGTACAAGACATGGTATACAGGCAATATCTCTGTAAGTCTGTATGCCAGCCCAAAATATGCCACACAGATACACAGCACCCATCCTGTGCTCTGTTTCTGGCAGCTATCAGGAAACTATCATTAGCTAGTGATTAATTAAGGGAGGTACACCTGAAGTTGTTAGGACCAGTGGGCACTGGCAGGAATCGTGTTTACTTTTGTGCATATTTCATCTTGTCAAACTTCATTAGGACATAAGTTGTCATAGCAGCTTATCCTTTATGACAGTTGACAGGATCACACTGTGGCACAATGCACACAGAACAGGGACACACAGTATACTACACCAAAATATGATAGCAAAGATGGGCTTTGGGAAAATTAAAGCAAACATGTTTCTTGAAAAAAGTACATGGAAACACACTGTGATCAGTAATTTGCATTAAGCAGAAACACATCATCTTCCTCACATTGCACGGACATGTGAATGCCACCAGGACCAAGACTGCACCTGAGTCCCCTGTTACAGTCAGTGTGAGTGGCAGAGACAGAGGAACTGCCAGCATGATGCCAGTTGCACTGAGGGAACAGACTGTAGGTCTGTGGAGGTCCATCTCTATAGCAAATAAAGAATAGATAGTGTACTTCAAACATGCTGAACGAGTATCTGCTTCCCACAGAACTGAGAGCAGATAGAAATGGCAGGACTCAGTGAGTTCCTTGGCCCTGTACTTAAGCCATGACTTTTGAGCTACACATGTATACAGCTGCTCTGGAAGTCAGGAAATTCCCCTCAATAGCTCCCAGGCTACTCAAAGGGACACTGCCCTGCTCTTGCACACTCACAGCTGTATCTTGCCTCTCATGACTGGGCAGGGAACAGGAAGAGATGTGATTCTCACAAATTTTGGCAAGGGATGCAAATACTCCTAACCCTAAGCTGCTCAGTTATCATGTAATGCCTTTTGCCTTGCACATAATTTGATCTTGCTAGTGTATGAAAACTGATGTAATATGCAAGATCTACCTTACCTTGTTACCAAGGTGTGCAGTGATCTAACTGGTCTGTGTCTGTTCCTGCTCCATGCCAGGTGTCCCTGCAGAGTACTTTCTTAGGGACCCATCTCCACTCCCTCTTGTCAAATTCCATTTCACACAAGGAAAACTGCTTGGCGTGCATAAATTTTCATTGTGATACATGTGATTACTATTGTTTACAGCTGATGAAATGCATCGTTTTATTCATAGTAAAAAACTAAATATGAGCTCAATCCTTTTCTGGGAGCCATTAAGCTGAATCCTAAAGCTGTTTAAAAGAGGTCATCTCACAGCAGTACCTGCTTCAGCATCTAACAATTTATCACAGCTGAGGCTGAACTTTTCAGCAGAGGATTAACTTTGTGCTTTCACTGTACCATCCCTACTTGTGGATGCATTACTCTTCTCAGACCTGCTGAGCTGAAACCTTTTGCTACAAGAAGGAAGGACTTGTTTACCCCATCCTTGCTCCTTTCTCCAGCCTCAGTGTGAAGAGATGCAAGCCCATTCCCCGAGCTTTGACTTTCCGGGGACAGCAGGAGCAATATGATCCCCTTTTCCTCTCCTGTCAGACAACACATTCTGCTGCACTGTGCCTACAATGTGCTTACCCTAGCTGAGAAATCCTCCTCCAGGAGATCAATTTTTGCAAATGGAATCATCCTGTGGCAGATGGAAATGATATGTTCAAAACAGCATCCCACACCCATTGGTAAATGATCCTCTTACACGTGTGAATTCATTATCTCTGTAGGGGCAATACAGAATTGAGTCATGATATAATCCAAGGTTATCTTTAAGGATGAGATGAAGCTGCCAGGCATAATGCATTGATTGATGAAGATAGAGTGTCGACAAATGAATATATGATCTGCTCAAATGAAAAGAAAATTCAATTCACAGGCTGAAACAGCATTTGGATAGCGTTACGTATGAGATAGAAACCAACAAGTCAGTAAATTCAACACTGAGAAATGTGTCCTATCTGTGACTTTTCTGGCTTTTTAAAGTTTATCCTACAGATGTAATTATTCACCTACAGTTTTCATGTGTGTTGTCATTTTTTCATTTGTAACACAGTGTTTTAAAAAACGTCTTTTTTAGCGCACACTCTACAGAAACATTCCTCCCCATAAATACAACACATTGCATTTCACATACTCCTGAACCATCCAACATGTACCTGTGGATGTTTTTTCTATGTATTATTTATATTTTGGTATGAACTCATCACACAAAACAAGAAAAAACAAGGAAGGCCTTTTTCAGAAGATAACTCTACATAATATTTTGGACACCAAGTATGCTTATTTTGTTAGTCTCTTTATATACATAGATCACACAATCACCCTACCAGTCTACTCACAGAAACTGTGTTTTGATTTTAGGGAACCCATTATCACTGAATCATAGAATCATAGAATCACAGACTCATAGAATCACAGAATCATAAAATGGCCTGGGTCAGAAAGAAGCCTAAAAATCAACTACTTCCAATCCTCCTGCTGTGGGCAGGGACACTTTTCTCTCCCAGAGCCTCATCCAACCTGGTCTTGGACAATTCCAGAGATGTGGCATCCATAACTTCTCTGGTCAATTCTATTCCAGTGCCTCACCTGACCTTTGTTGCCCATGGACACTGCTTTAGTGTATTGACTTGGTCCCTTTCTCTGTTTTTTTTTAAATACTTGTTGTCATGCAATAACACTACCAGACTCAAGGGCAAAGACAAGACTCTGGGCTTGTCTCTGCATCCAATTTGGAGACTCCTGTGGGACAGAAGAGTAGAATTTCCAGCCATATCAAACCATTTCACACCAGAATTCCAGTAACTGAACTTTCAGAATGCATTGGGATGTGATTTTATATTATTATTGCATTTTTACTGTGAAAAATTGCATCTCATTTTTCCTATTTTTATCCCTTGGACTTCTGCTGAATGTAAACTGTATTAGACACCCAGTTGCCTTTAAATCTTTAAAACAGATACCCTGTCTTAGACCTTGGATGACTTCGTAGGTCAAGGAAGAAGGTCCTCACCCAGGTCAGTTATTCCTGGGTATATTAAATAAAGCCTGGCCATTCATAGAAGACAGTGCTGGAACAGATATCTGACATCTCTGAATATCTATTTTCCAGTGATGAAGAAGCCGCAGTAGAAGATTTGAGGGGTTTTCTGGTATCCATCTGGACATTTGTTTCCCTATCTGTTTCAATTCAAAATTTCCTAGCTCTCAAAGAAACAAGTCCTCGAATATATATATTTCTCCACATTATTCTATGCTGATTAAATGGTTTTCATGATTGAAAAATGTAGCTATTGTATAATAATTACTATTATTAAGACTATTATTATTACTTCTTTTCTCACACATCCTTATAAAAACGTCTAGGGATTTAATTTTGGCAAAGAAGTGGATGCCTCTAAGTGTGTATGTACATTATACTAACAACCTCTCTGTCTGCTCTTACTCAGTTTAACAGCATTCTTTCTTTCAAGGGACAACTCTAATACTGCCATGAATAATAATATCAGTAATAATAAAACTTAAAATATTTTTGTTAACTCCTCTGTATAAGTCAGCACACTCAAATTACAGCTGCAGTACAAGATACTTGAGGCTGACCTTATTCTTGATAGAGTTAGGGTCCTCTTAAAGGACATTCAAATTCATTCCCTTAAGCATTTAGATACATCCTTGAAAAAGATTCCAAACCAATATTGACCTATACAGTACTTTATTCTAAGGGATTTATTCTGAATCTGCTTTTTGTGTTGCTTCATATGAAAAATGTGTTAATGCACAGAAACTGCTGCATACCTGCGGGAAAAATGCACTTAAACCTAAAGGTGACATTGAGAAACAAAACAAAAAGAAAAAGGGATTTGAAGTGACAGCCAAAGCTAGAACAGCAAAAATCTTGTTCAGAACCTGGTATTTTATGTATGGCCATTAGTTTCACAAGTGATGATTCAGTGGGAAGACTTTAATCAAGACTGGAACCCCGTGACAACAAGTGCCACCAAGCACGGACATGAAACACAGCTCCCACCTTAAACATCCCATACAGCTAACGAGTAAAAGCAGAGTGGAAAGAAGAAAGGAAGCAAAACCAAGGCAGGATACATTCCATGCGAATTCCATTTCTCATGGCTACTGTCCTTGGGTTTGGCAAATCCATGTATGTCAGTTGTCTCTTTGATTTTGTTTGGTTTTGCCTTGGAAGCCAAAATTGGCAAATTTCAAGACACCTGACTTACACCTGATAATAACAGTCAGCTATATTTTTTTTGAAAATGTCTTAATTTTTCAGAGAAGTTAAGCACCCAGCTCCCAGCACTTCCAAGCCAGGTAGTCTTCACAGACCTTTCAGAAAGATCACCTTGATGTTTGTAGTGTTGCTGTAGCAATTACCTGATTTAAAGGAAG
Source organism: Oriolus oriolus (assembly GCA_013400235.1). NCBI lineage: Eukaryota > Metazoa > Chordata > Aves > Passeriformes > Corvidae > Oriolus > Oriolus oriolus. The sequence goes on along the minus strand of VXBT01005643.1, from coordinate 156,624 downwards.
GTAGAAAACTTCATATACTGAAACGATCCGTGGAACATGCCCTGGCACAAGCACCTGCTGCCAGCTCCAGCAAACTGGAGCCACAACACTGCAACACTACCACAATACTTAATGATGATCTTTCTAGGTTACATTCGGACCCTGTGGTGGGGTTTACATGAATTAGTTACGGATATTGAAAACCTACGGTGCTCAATAAGCCAGCATGAACAATGAAACGTGGAAAAGAGGTACTTAGAGATATATTCCATCTCACCCAAAAGTAGAAGTCCAAAATTGGTCAGACGAATTTCCATTTTACAGCAAGTTCTATCTGCATCTCAAAATCAGTTACTCCTTTCAGAAAATTAGTCCAGACTACCACTGCTGTGAACATTAACCCAAGGTTGCTACCCACTGGGTGACAAGAGTGCCTGAGTCTCCTTTGTGAATACTGCAAGGGGATTTAAATCATGCAAGTGCTAATTTAATAATGATCCTATAAATAGATCGTGTATTACTCACTTGAAGCAATTCAGTACAGTGCAAATCTAGGTCAGAAGTATCTTAAATGAACTGTACCATTCTTGAAACAGAAACCTTCATTTTTCAGCTAACGAGTAGTAGGTTGTATGTTAGAGGGGTTTTTAATAATTGGCAAAATAGTCACAATTGCCCCTTTTTTAGGTACATAACACACACCTTGTGATTGCTGTGAACTAGAAGACCCCTTTTAAGGAGTGGAGGGAAAAATCAGCAGCACATTTGTCCCAAACTTCCTTTCCAGTTGCATGGTAATTAGGTATGTGTCACTGCCTTCACATATTCACCACAGAGAATAAAGGCAATTAAAAGCTTCTTACGCCAGAGATATTTGTAGCTATAAAGAGGATATTGTGGCCAACATGTGGTAACTAGACCTGTGCTACTAACGTGGAGGGTTTTAACGAAGCAAAAAGCTTAAAAAATCCATGTATGTTTTGGGCGAGAGGACAAAGAGCCGGAATGAGTCGGGATGTTTTGGCTTTTAGGATTTTGCAGGACAGGATGGGAGTGCTGCCATGGGCAGGGGGCTCTGCTGCTGCATGTGAGTAGATGGCACCAGTGGGTGAGGGAGCTACAGGCACCCTTTTGCCCTGTTATCACATTGTTGGTCACTGTGATATATACTATTTACTGTTCTGGCATGTTCTGTGGAGAGCAGAGGATCATACCAAGGTTCTCACTGTGCTCACTGACCCTGTGGAAGTGGGACTCAGAGGAGACAGCCTGAGTCTCAGAGCGGGAGGACGCCTTGAGCCACTCCACAGCAGCCACTGCCGAGGCTTGTACCCTGCATTACACGGGCATTCCCACACGTGCCCCCCTCAGCAAGGGGCAAGGATGGCTTGCTCTTGGCTCACAGGCTGCTCAGAGACCCAGCCTGGAGGGATTTCCAAAGAACAGATACTTTCCAACTCTCTTCTGGTTAACCAAGCCAGGTTCACTCATCCTATCATGCTATTCAAAGATGTTGTTAATGTTACAGTCCTGGGAGAAGGTATCAGAGGCAGGTGTTCTCCTTTTGAGCATAATGCTCTAACAGTCCCCTCTCTTGGTTTGCCAGATCACTGATTGGGGCATGCACATGAAATATTTGGAAAAGGGGCTTAGATCTCCTGGGCAGACAAAAGAGTGTAGGCCTTAGAACATCCATTTGCTGGAAAGATAATTTAACAATATGCCCACTAGACAGAGCGTGATCATCAGCACACTCTTCTTTGGCTCTGTCTTAAAGGCAAGAGGAATCACAGCTTCATTTTTGGCACGGAATCCAGCCCACAAATCTTCAGTTCACCCCGGTATCATCTACAGGATGGAGGAGTTGGACCTGGGCTTGCCAGGTCCCACACACTGGATTGATTAGACGGATCTAGGTACATTATGGTCGCTTACGGTTTCAGCTGATCCAGCTGCATCCACCTGGAAAAAAAAATCTCAGCACTTCAGGCTAACACAAAAGGAAGCCTTTTCAAGACTGCAGTTCTGGACTGGTGCACATTTTAGATTTGGCTCAAAGTCAACAAGTAACATGTCAACTCCTTATTTGTATCCCATTATAGCCAGCTCCCAGCAACAAAATTCTCACTAGCTTTAACTAGAAAAGGTTACAGCTCTCAGTATTGTTGCTTATTTCAGAGCTGTAATACTATGGATGACCTTGCCTTGTAATCTCATACAGGGGAAAAACACATTTATGCTGAGGCACCAATAGTAGAAGTGCCTGCTGGACAGGCCAATATTTTCCAAACCGTGCTTGCTTAAAGCATAAATAAATGACAAATAAAATCAACGGGTCCCTTTGTTGTGTAAAACCGGAATGGAAAAGAAAGCAGCCCAATTGATCACAGTTATGTTTGGTCTCTCTGGAGTCATTATGCCTGAGGAAAAAAAGAAAAACCCTATAAAAGCCAGAGTTGCATAATGCCCTTCGGGTGATGTTGCTTACAAAGAAAAATATGAATCACTGTTGTTTTTCTACCTGTGAGTTGGACCATTAGCTTTAAAACCTTGTAGAACAAATAAATGCCACTTTTGTTTCTGAAAACAACCTAATCTAACATGGAGCTAACATTTATTTTATTGCATGGCAAAAGAAGCCAAGAAGGATAAATAAAAAGGAAAGAGGGAGAATGTGAATTTGAAGAAATAGGTAGGAAGAAATAGTTGATATTCCTGAAAGAGTGCTTTGGCTCTTAAAGGAAAAAGGTGGGAATGAGCATTTTTCTTTTGTTTATTGGCATAATCTCAGGAAAAAGCAAGTACTCAAAATAGTACTGTCCTATCTTTAGAGACATATTTCATTTTGCCTTCTATGGAAAAGCTGAACAGAAGGGGAGGATCCTGGCTGCTGTCATTGAAGCTGTTTCAGTCAGAGTGAATAAAAAGCACAGCTGCCAGAAAAGATACAAAGTGCAAAGTCCAAATATTCATTTTCTCATTAAAATGGGGCTTTATTTCTAGTGGATGCAAATAGACAGGGAGATTAATTTCTGCCTGCATTGAGAAACTAACAATGGAAAACGTCATTCTGGTATCAGTCAATATAAATAAAGCAAAGATTCAATCTCACCACCACAGTGAACTAAATGGTGCTAGTCCAAAGTTCACTGATACTACACTGGGACTAATTTTGAAAAATTCCTGGTAGAATCCCTAGGAGAAATGCCATAATTGCAGAGGATTCCTCAGAAAAATAGATTGGTGACAATATTTTAAATATCTTTATCCTTCAGGCTTGCAGAATTTAAAGTAAAAATACAGATCATAGTCAAGATAAGATTTTTAGAAAAGCCTTTATAACCATAGAAATATGTGATTGATGCAAAATACAAAAACAATAAAAGCCCTACTGCTGTTTAAATGGTCAAATTTGGCCAAGCTAGTTTAAGGTTAATATCTGCTTTTAGTCTCCAATAAGCCCAGCAGGGGTGAGCTTTACATGGTTGTGAAATGAATTGCATGGCTGAACTATTGGCCTTCCCCACAGGGACTTCAAGTTGAGGACCGCTCTTTTCACTGACCACATGCAGTACGGGACAGAGGTGTCTCTGAGATGTCTTGCGTTTAACAACCAGCTGCTAGCAGAGAATACAGAATTAGACACCTGCAATCATTAAAAAAGGAGAATTAGGTGACTCAGAACGGCAATCCAATCAAACCCACACACTGCGCTGCCTAGGGCTAGGAAGTAAGAATAACTCTTCAGGCGCACACCTGGGACGTGCGTCTGAAACTGCTCTTTTTCCTTCAGTCTGTTCAGCCTTCACGAAACAGCTCTGTTCAGGGACAGCAGCACACCTTCCCCAGGTGGACACCTGGAGTGTTCCTTCAGCGAATTGAGTGCTGTCACTGAGATTTTCCTCTGGCAGTAGCTCTCTGCCACTCGCAGCTGGGGTGAGGGCTACAACCAACCCATGTGATGACATCACAGTCACAGGGCATGCACCCCACACAAACACTGCAGAGGTGCAGTTCAGGAGCCAAACCCCTTTCTTGTAGTCAAAACTCACTCATATTTTTTCCTCAATAAAGACAAAAATGATAAAAATATTACCTTGTCCACCTGAGGCAAATTAGTAAAGTATTACAGTTCTTCATCAACTCGCTCTCCTCCACTCACAGGCTAGATTACATTTCTCCCAGCCATAGTCACCTGGCCATTGCCCTCAGCTTTTCTCTTGCCCTGTATTTTCATCCTTTCCTGCCTAATACTGAACTACAGAGCCTGGTAGAGGATCTGTCTTCTCTGACAGATTTGCAATTTTGTCCCATCAGAACAGCACAGTCAAAACTCGGCCACGGAGGACCTCACTTGGGGCCATAATTTCCCTGCTGGAGACATCCTGTCTATAAAAACCAGTGAGGTGATCCAAGCACCAGAGCACTTTAGTTTAACTATATGTCAAAACACGTCTGAAAGGTAAAAATGGAGAAAACCTCATCACTGCGAGCAACACCACCTGCCTGACCTTTGTGGATTAAATATCAGTATGGAAGCTACTTCAGGAACCTCCCAATAGCTCCTATTTGAGGTCTGGTATAATAAGGGTAAAGTTTAAGCCACCCCAAAGCACTCTCAGGGTTTTTTGAGTACCACAGATGTCCCTGTTGAGGTTGGTTGGCCTTACTTGAGAGAAAAGCTGCTGCTACCCTCCCACAACTCAGCTCCCAAGTGATGGCAGCAGCTGGGCTTAGTTAAACAGTTACCAAGCAAAAGTCATCTTCTGGCTCTGCTGTGAAAAAGTTATTTCTAAATATTATTTCCATTACTCGTGTAATTCTACTAAAAGGGCAAAACATTCTCTTGAGAATAATGCTTTGGCTCACTCAGTCAGTCAGTAATGTGTTTTGAGTATTGCTGGTCTATTTTAAGTGAGATTTGTTATCTAGATCTTCATTTATTAAATCTGTAGGTTTTGCTTTATTTGTTTATATTTATTTTTTATGGAAAGGGAATAAATGCTCCTATAATTCACAGACTTAAAAATAATTTATACAACACTATTACTTATTTTGAAGCCTGCTTCATGGTATATAAAAAGGCTCTTCATGCTTTTAGAAAGTTACCACAAGGAAATCAAAGTCTCACAGGAAGAATCATCTGCAGTGAAGACCAGTTTAAAAGCTCTGTGTTGTGAAGACAGGTTTTCACTTACTTCAGTTTGATTTAAAGACCTCGGGCAGTCTGTTCCCTATATCTTGTATTTGTCCTAAATTTTGGATCTCACTCGATGAAAAATCTCAGCCTGCACTATCACAATTTCGGATCAGCTTTCTTCACATTAAGATGGAGTAGATTTCTGGCTAATGAGCTGCATATTCCTTACCTAGGATAATTTTTCAGCAGTCCACAGGTATAAAAGAAACTGTGGATGAAGGATGGTCATCTGTATTTTCATAGATTATGCATTTAAGCAAAACAAAGTATGAAAATGTTTATAGCCTACAGAAGACCTTGAATCCAGCTTTTCTCCTTGATAATATTTCAAGTCTTAACATGGAAAAAACCCCACCATCCTGAACTTTAACACAGACGGATGTTCCAATTAGTTGCTTCATTTATTGCAGAATTATATTTTAAGTTTCTCAATTCCTGTTTAGGTTTGGTTAAACTTAGCCACATACCAACAGTAGGGGACAAAACTCAAATATTCAGAGGAGAAGATATTTATTGTGTCTTGGTGGACCGGACTGGAAAACTCAAAGAAAACATTTTACAGGTTTGAGTGCAAGCTGAGGAAATTATCTGTATGTCTGTAGTCTGTCTATCTCCCTGTCCCTTCAGGGATGGAAAGAAGGCAGTATGTGAAAGGAAAGCACCTCTAAAAGAAAGGAAAAGGGCCTAGAAAAGGGTAAATTTTTTTTCATATATAATCTGTGTCCATGACCTTTTCCATTTCTCCATGCTTGCTTTATCTTTTGACTGTCAAATAGTATCTGGCAACAGTAGCACGTTATTATAGTTGTTTAAAAGCACCAATAATTTCTGATATTGTACTTGCTATTGACATTTAGCCAGCAAAGAGCAGAATGGAGAATGACATAGTCCAGAAGCACTAACACATGGTATTGATAAAATCACTGGAACACACTCTGAAAAATCAATCCATTGCTTTAGTGACTGATGCCTTCTTATTTTGCAGTTTTCACTGTCCTCAAATGTGCTAATTACATCAGTTATTGCTTGCTGTGCTGAATGGTTTTGCGGCTTCATAAATCATCATCAAACACATAAAAAGCCTCACCCATTTGAAGAATAAGCAATAAAATGCTGTAAGTTCAAACAGAAAACATTAGAGTGAGAATTTGTCTTGATTTTCCCCACAGTCCTGTAACAGATGCACATCCTAATGAGGAGTAGAACTGGTAAAACCATTGGCTCCCAGACACTGAAGGTCTCAACAGCAGAAGAAACTAAAATCAACACCACCAGAACTGTCACACACCTGGTGCCTGAACGCTGTATGTCAGGTCCTCCCAAAATAATTAACTTGATTTCAAACAGCACTGATAAATGCAATAAAAAGTACATCTGGGCATCTGGCTCTTTCACTTGTGTTTCCCTAGGTGGGTTCACTCTCATAGATCTGTGCTATCACACATTTACAAGACCTGAAGCACAGAGGCTTTTAAAGAGATACTTGTTATCACAAGATTCACAGTACAGTTACGAGAGTCAGCAGCCTTGGATCCTCATGTTTCCCTCACAGCGAATAATTACTTTGCTCTGTGATTCTGAATAAGTAATTTTCTGTCCAGCAAAGGATGGAAGAATTAATATCAAATGTGGAATATCCAGGAGTGGTGATAAATTCATAGTTGCTCTGAAAAGTCATACCAAGTAAATCCAAAGAAAAGAGTGAATGAGTCAGAAATCTCAGCATCAGAGAAATTAACTCATTCAGATTCAGCCTAAGAAACAGAAAAGTAATTTCTGCTGGTTGGATTTTTTGAATTTACAGGTAAATATGTACCATTTTTTTCCCAGAATCCTGGACTAAAGATATTAATGCTGGAAACACGAAAAGGAATAAACATACAGAATTCAAAGAAAACAACTTGGAGCAGTGACAAAGTCCCAGTAAAGAGAACAGGAGGGAAAAAAGGAACAATGCCCAGCTGATCAGGAAAGGAAAAGCAAAAAATATACAATAATTAAAGTGTCAAGAGAAATACTTGATATTAAAGGCAAATAATTTCTCTGTATTTATCAGGTTTTCTAGGACTGAAGCAAATATTTATGTCCTCTAGATTAAAAATATTTTTACCATTTAAGGCAGAAATTTCTGTCAAGTATCTAGGATTCTGCAGTCAAACCCTTTCAAAACTAAAGCAGCAGATGTGCTCCAACAGCCAAGCTTCTTACAAACTGCAATACCCTTTCTAGAATAAAGCTGAAAAACAGATTTAAGAGCAGTTCAAAAGTACCGTTTTACTTGAATGTAGGTCAAGAATACATAAAGGATTTTTTTTCTTCGAGCATATTAGCTACTTATAGAGCTATCTTTTTGTTTCTGGAATCTAGAGTTTTGACCTGGATTCTTACAGCCTGACTTATTTCTACAGCATATCATTTATGTACCAATCCCCCAACACTACTTTTAACAGCAGGAAGACTTTTGAAGGAGCTTTTTAATAGTGAACTACAAAACCTTCAATACACAGTTTATTTCATTGCTGCTTTAGACTATTCTGCAGTATTCAGAGCCTGGATGTAACAGCCCAGAAAAAAAAAGCTACAGAACTCCTACTGCAGTGTGTGAGTCACTCATGTTATTTTGTCACAGTTTTATTCTCCAATATTACCCTATGGCATTTAGCTGAATTTTTCTTCATTAGGGTATTCAGGAAGCAAATGGGAAGTTCAGGACTTTTGTTTCTGACAAAAGTCTCCTCTAAACTTCAATTTGCATACTTGGCAGGGAGTGTAGGCTGCAGAATACACAGTCAACAGTTGCACTGCTTTGAAGGAACTGGAACAATATCTGGAGTCAGGTTCAGTGTTTCACCTCCTAAGGGAGGCAGAGAGGATACACAGAGTGGTTTTACAGTGCTTTCTGAATCTGTCTAGGGACTGTCCCATGCTCTGGGCTTGAGAGATTACAGCATGTTGCCCACTCTCCTTTTCTGTCCTTTGGCTGGTTCCCCAGAAAATCCTTCTTCTGGGTACTCCAAGAGAAGGTAATTATCCTTTACTTAATGGGTGATTTCTCTATTACATCAGTTCTCCACAGGGGAGCTACTTGGGGCTCAGAAGACATTTAACACTTTTGTAAATATTTGTAAGAAGCAAACTTAAACTCAGAATTTTGCTGACAACAAAATGTGGTTATGGTTGGTGGAATGGTCAGAGCCAGGTTCAGATGTAGAGTTGAAGAGGGAGACTTGAAAAGTCACAGGCAGCTTGATCTGTGTATCTGAACCACAGCTGGCTGATGGGGCACTGTGTGAAAATGCTTCCATTGCACAGAACCTGAGCTAGGGCTGGGAAACCACCACTGAGCACGTGTCCCTGGTAAGTGGTAAATGTCTTGGACACAAATGACCACAAAGAAGCAGCCTGAGGTGCGGGAGGGAGGGTGCATGGGGTCCTTCAGGGGGACTTTCTCTCTAACGCAGACTGGGGAGGTCATCAGATTCAGTTCTCCACCAACCTGCTCTGATGGGCAGTGCCCTTCACAGACCGCTTGGAGGACAGATGAGTACAGTGGATCTTTCATGCTCTGTGCTCATCAGGCCATCCCCACAAGGTCCTGTGGCAGCACAGGCTAGCGTCATTGCTGATGATGCCATGGATGTCAGCATGTATCACCAGTGGAAGAACAGAGTGGTGAAATGGGTGCTCAGCTTTCTGCCAGAGGACTGGGCAGATCCCTGTGAGGTGTGTATTATGCATATATTTACTGGAGCTGAGGCTCATGTGCCTGAAGTGGAATAGCACCTCTACAGCTGCAATAATCACAGGAACTGTGAGAAACTCCGCTAATAAACTCAGTACAGCTGGACACCTCACTTTTCCAGAACCCAGTGATGGTAACTGGAATGTCAGGAACAGTGACAAGCTGGGGAGTGTTTTCAAGATTTCAGTAACAGAAGGTTCTTGACTTGAGTACTTGAGTACTGATCTGCTCATCTATTCCCATCTATTCCCATATCTGTATGGGAATCATCAAATCAAGGGTGACACTGATTTCTGACACAGATTTCTGACACAGACTGGGCCTAGAAAAAGAGGAACTACTGCTCTGTATGCCATACCAACCCCTGAAGAAAAGCTGAATGAACAGACTCCTGAACCTTGTACCTGGAAAATAACAGCCCACTGTTGACATGGGGGCCAACAGGCAAACTTAGCCTACCATCAAGACACAATAAGGCTGATATGAATATCAGGAGCCTTCAGTCTTATCAGGGCTCTGAGAACTGGCAGGCATGTGATTGGAGCTAGTACCCACATGAGATTGCAGCCCTGAGAGATGAGAGTGGGCTTGCACCATGGAGAGCACTCCCATGGTCCTCCCTCTCCCGTGGTGGCAGGCAGCACTGAGGCTGTACAGTGCTAATATGGATGGGGTTACTCTCAGGATGGGCCTCTCTCTCTGGAAGCCACAACTAGGGCAGCTTTAGAAGTAATTCAGGCATGGTAGTGTAATTTACTCTACTTAGGAGTAAATCCATGTATGTTTGAAATGTTTTCCAACTCTAGAACAGGCACGCTACCCATTGTATAGCTCATGTTCAGCATGCAGGTAAGCTTGTTTGACATATTAAAGCACTGGGAAAACACATTTGATTGAAGACTTGATTTGATTTTTGCTCGCAAATATGTTTTCACATTCAAAACTTAATTAAAAGCAGGCTTGATATATCCATCATTATGGACTAAAAATATGTGCCCGTAGCTTTAGAAAACAAATAGGTTTCATTTCAAAAAAGTAATGCTGTTACAGCTCTTTAAAAGGTGGGCTCAATGTAAAGATCCAAATTTTTTTTAAAATGTGTGTACTCATCAAATGCCTTACAAATCATCCCAAATCCTGGGTTTCTCTACAGCATTAGTTATCATTGCTACAACTAATGAATCCAAAGAGCTTAATGAAGAATGACTGCTGGGTGAGACAGACAAGTGCACTAAGTCCATTGCTGTGTTTCTGTAATACTAATTAGTCTAATGTCGATTTAGTAATTCATTTTGAAATGATGTTGAATGTTTTCAGATCTTGCTGTTAATTGATTTCAAATAAGGTTTCTTGTTTCGATTTTCTTCTATGAATTATTGTGCTGATATAATGTCCAGAAAGCCCTTGTATTTTAAAAGCCCGGCAATTTCTCACATTTACAGATTTGAAATTACAGCATTATAAAGGAATTGGGAAAGAAGTTCCTCACTTCCCAGTTTCCCCTTATTTTTTAGGAAACTGATTTGTGTGGTAGAAAAATATGGGAAATTAAATAAAATATTTGGTCTTTTTTCAAATATTTTAACATATGTCATTCTAGAGTGAACACCTGTGTAATAGTTCAACCGTTTGAATACCTCTTCTGGGCTTGGAACCACCAGGCGTTTTTGATACTGACCTGTCCTAAGTATATCACCAACCACCTCTTCATTTTGGGCCAGTGTCATAAAGTGGGGGCTGATACCTGCTGGCCCAACCATAGTTCACATGAAGGCAGTTGTGATTAGTGCCCGGCACTGCACCATCTTGAGCGAACTATCAGTGTGCTGGTACATTAATCCAGCAACTCACAAATTGTTCTGTTCCTTTTCTCTGTTATTGAAGAGTCCAGCCTTGTTGTGAAACACTTTCTGTTTCTAGTACACAGGATTTTGGTCCAATTTATTTCCACTGATTAGAAATGGTTGTCAAAATAGGGGCTAAAGTTTAATGCAACATCACTTCAGTGCATATAGATTCAGTAAAAGAAATAAATGAATGAATAAATAATAGCTCCCAGCTCCACACAAAAGGGTTGTCTGTATCACTGTACAGTGTCACATCAATGTAGAAAATCCCTTTTCCTGTCACAATATTCATCATTATACCACCCAGGGGTCATGAAGCACCATTTAGAGATAATGGAAAAAAAACCAGGACACAACATGTTTCTGGCTGATAATATTGATTCCAGGTGTTCTGAGAGAAAATTAATTAAGCCATGTGTTTCAGCTATAACACTGCTTACTCCTTTTATAGATGCCTGTTGAAACGGTTCCTAATATTCTGCAGACCCCAGACCCCAGATCAAAACTAATTGCAAAAATTAAGCTAATTGTTTAAGAGCTTGCAGCAGAGTGGAGATTAGGGACACCAGCAGCACAATGCCACCTGCATCTTTTCTTGCCCATGTGTAGTTTATGAGAGGAATGATACTCAGATGAAAATTAATAAATTCAACAGATATGGTCTTAAACTTTTCACAGGACATGGTAATGATACTCTTGGAGCCTTGATAAGTCACAACCATGGTGTCCCCTCAGTTTTTTAAACTTGCACATAACATCTGTCAACAGAGACTAAAAGTTTCCATTTATTTCAACCGATACATTAACCAGAAAACTGGTTAGTAGGACAGCTGAATTATTCATCACAAATACTGCCTTTTTAGTCTGCAGATCTTCAGCAGCTCTATTCACATCTGTGCAAGTGAAAAAAAAAACAACCCAAGTATTTGGCAAGCAGTTAACTTGTGGCCAAATCTGAGCATATGACACGCTTGTGAACTACTATTTTTGGCTAAATTGCTGTCCCTTTGCCATGGTTATTCGTCATGTACAGTGTGTCATCTCCTGCTACATGATGTTACCTTTGTCTCCTGACTAACTGATGTTGCCAAGTGTGAGAGTACCTGTACGGGTGTCAAACAATGAATATTGCCCACTGGAGATAAGTCCTTGGATGAAACTGCATTTTGGTTGAGTAAAATAGCATTTCAAGGCTGCTACATACACAGTTAATAAAAGTCTGTATTATTTTCTAGTGTTCCAGAAAACTGACTAATCATTTGCAGAAGATCAAAGGTTTAATCATCTCTTATTATGAAAACAGTGCAATGCAAGAGACATCTCCACTTCTGGAGTCAGGACCATCACTACCAACTTCCTTGAGCCAAACACTGAATGTGTACTGGGCAGGAAACACTGAGGATGCCCTTGTACTACCCACAGTGCTGATACGGCAGAGTGCTCTCCCTTCAAACCTCATTTAAAATTATAGTCATAAGTGAAAAGGGGAATGTGCTAACCATGAAGCTCGCTTGGGTTTTCCAAAATTAATCTGCCTTTGTGCTGAAAGAAGAACTGTTTTTCATCTACAGCTTTTAGTCTTTCTTAAAAAAAGAAGTATGATTTTGCTTAATATTCGTAACAAAGGCGGGATGTTTCTTGAGGAGTCAGATTCTGGATGTGAATAAAAGTGAACTAGGATTCACATGAGCACTCAGTTTTTATATTCATATTTACTGATCCTGGTCTTAAAAAGAATAGCTGACAATGACATACTTTGTGGTGAATCTGAATTTCCATGGTCTTCTGCATGGGAGGAAAGTAAGTTTATTCTGCTGTCCTACAAAAAAGTACTGAAAAGCAGTCTGACAGCAGAGCCTTTTAGATGTCCTTCTTGTTTACTTTATTTCTAATTATTCAACTACAGATTCCATTGTGAGACATAGTTCTAATTTAACCTCTTTTAATTTTGCTATAAGGCTACTCAGGAGCTGCTTCAGAGCTGATTAAGTTGCTCTCTGAAGATAGCAAAGAAACTTCATTGCAGGGAATAAAATAAGCCAACTTTTATCTATGAAACTCTGTGATGCTGCTGTCCTATATATATTTTTTCAGATAATATTAGAATTCATCTGACAAGACATTTCCATGTCTTTGTCCCGTATAGCTGAGCAATATCATTGTCCAGTATGCATTCCAGTATCATGGGAGTGGAATTGTACACATTTAATGAAAGTTTCCTCTCCTTGTATCAGATTCATACCTAGTTGTATGACATTTATTTTAAATTGACTGTAGGCCCATAACACAAAATTTATCTCTCTTCCCTGAGGTTTTGTTTTTGGGGCTTTTTTGTTGGTTTGTTGGGGGGAGGTTTTTTGTTGTTGGCTTTTTTTTCTTTTTTTGCATTACACTGTAACTCTAAAGGAAGCGTGTGGGTACTTACAAGGCCTTCTGTGAATGAAAATGCATGCAAATGGAAAATCTGGTGTTCCTTTGTCGAGGACATTGGGAGACACAGTAACTTGAAATTCACATTCCTGTTTGCATTTGCCCTCCAATTTATTGAAAATACCCAGATGGAACTTGCTGAGTTGTGCATTTATCAATTCTAACAGGCTGCACTCAGAACATTTTGTAGACAAACCAAACATTAGCAGCTGGAAGAATGATTTTAATGGCTGTACTGTGTAATAGTTTTTACACCTGAACTAGAACAAATAGTCTGATCCTTAGGTATGGAAATCCTAGCTTTGTCAATATTCCCAGTGCACTGGGTTTATTTGCATTAGGTTTAAAAATTCACAAGGTGTGTCACTTGTTACGTACTTACAGTATATTCACACATCATGTTAAAAGTAAGGAGCTTCAAATCCCACTTGTTAACAGCTAAAGACAGCTAAGAGTTTAAAAAAATATTTATTAATCTCATTTCCTGAGAATGCTGTAAATCTTTTTCTCCCTATTGGGAATGGGCAAGCCAGAAAAAAAGAAGTTCAGTTCCTGGATAAGTTTCTCCAGATACCTGCTTCAAAGTTTTACAAAGCTTCTCCTAAACCGCATATATTCAAAATGAAAACAGGTGAATCCTAAGCTCTGCATTCACTGTCAGGGATCTTCTGAGAAAACGTCACCATTGGGGGAAGGAGCTCACACTGATCCTGAAGGAAACTTTTACTGAGGAAAGGAATATAGAAGACTCGATCCATGACTGAATATTATTATTAGATTTTGCAACAGGAAGTTTCTCTCTTAAAACAGTCCTACACCAACAGCACTCTTTTCCCCTGCTTACAAAACTGCATACTGTTCCTGAATTACTGCTGGGTTAGGCCATCAGATCAGATGAGGAGTCAGGAACACAACCTTACCAAATGATAAACACAACAACTAAAACATGAATCAGTCCTCAGGTTCTCCACTGATTAAACTATGAAAATGTGGATGAAACAGGAATGCCAGCTCCCAGAGGAAAGTGTACTGCAGCCACAAACATCTCAGCCAGGGGAGTCCAAGGTTAAGAGGTTGACCACAACAGTGGCTTGACTTCTTGCACAGTTTCTGAAGTCAGCTACAATTCCCAGCATGGAAAGTCTGGTAAGTGCAGTATCCATAAGTTATGTGGTCCTGTTCGTACCTGCCAAGAACCTTATCAGCCAAGCTCCACAATTTTTCAGCAAAATAAATGCAATATTAAAGGCTGAGAGCAAGGCATGGAGATGTCAACATCCTCCACAGCTTTATCTATTTAAAAGCTAATCCTGGAGTTTAAAACAACTGCTTTACCTTTCTACAGCTGGTGTAAAAGATGCTGCCTCAAAAGGACACTATATTCTGCTTACTGCAGACACACTTTAGCAAGCTGGATTGTCCTCCAGAGGTTAGTCTCCCTCCACTGACCACAGAAAGAGCTTCAGTAACTACTTTACATAGGATGTCTAACTTTTAAATTGCTGAGGTTAGTGAGCTGAGTCCCATTTCAAATCTGCAACTTCAGAAAGGTGGGGAGCTGGCTTGAATGGTCGTTTGTTCATTATTTTCCCAGCGCTGTGCTGAGCAGATGTTTCTATTGAGCTGTCCACAATGACTACAGAACTTCTCCCAAGTGCTTGCCATTAATTTAAAAGTCAGTCATGTGTGAGTAGTTTAGATTGTTCCTCCCAGAAGCCCATTGCATTTGTACTGAATTTTATCTAACTAAACTAATACACAAACGCCTTGCTTTCGCCAAAGACTGTGGAAATTGTATAATGTAATAATCTGAGCCTAACCATGACGCTTTTAAAAAACATGTGTGCTAGCATATATGGGAAAGCTTCTTGACTCAGATTTTCACTTTATATGCAAAGAATAATAGCAATACAGATTCAGATGATGAAATTAATAGACTCACAATTAAATACCTAGCAGTCTGCCTCAGGAATTCTAAAGAATGACATTTCCCATCATTAGTTCAAAGCATATAAACACACTTGGTGTTCGTCATCGGACCACAAATAAATATTATCGAGACACGTGAAACTGGGCCAGATGGAGCACAAGCCCAAGAGGTAGTTATCAAATAAATTAATTAACATTCAAATTAAAATAATTGCAAATCTCATCACATACAAATATTGAGTTGTCAGATCTAAGCTTTGCTTGGAAATACAGCATTTGCCCATATTGATGGATGGAAGAATCAGAATAACTATTGACTTGAACGCTCAAGGTCTGTTAAACACATCAGTCTGGATTCCACCCTTTGTTCACTGACACATCTGAGTGACATTTGGTTAATGGTTTGGTCTTGATAATATATTTAGTGTTATCTCTTCCAAATGTGATTAACTGTACTGGAAATGCAGATGAAAATGTGTATTCAGTGTTTTGCAGACACAGATGGGGACCATTGCCTTCAACCTTTGTAGTTATCTAGGCACAGAAGGAGATAATCCATACTCAGTGGTAGACTACCAGGGCTTTTCATACTACATGTAATGACCACACATAATAGATTTCAGAATAACAAGTAATTGTCTCATCATACAACCCAGAGACAATAACAATCCCTAATAACTAAAGATGGGGAGCAACAACTCATTATACAATGCTTTATTGTACAAGCATTTATTTATACAAGCATTAGAAGATATAATTGCTAAGAGTTCTCACTTAGGTTCAGTCAATAATAGAGGTCAGACACGTAAGAGTAACCTGATTCTGCAAAGAGATGCATATGGATAAATACTCACATGCACACAGACATACACAACCCATTGTGAATGGCATAATTGAAATCAATTGGCCTACTCACAGTCTATAATTTATTTACTCTGTGGTTTCTCTAAAATGGTCTTGTAATGAGATTGGCTAGAAAGTAGTCATCAAATGCACTTACATTCATTTCAATGATGTAGAAAGTCCTCAGTTTAGCTAGGAAAGACCCAGGATACATTAAGTTAAATACCTACATAAATCTTAGCACAATCAGAGCTTAAGGGCTTTATGCACAAGGTAATGCTTTCAGATGAAGTCATTAGATACAAGCAGTTAGCAGAATTCATGTTACTAAACAAATATGAATATGGCGAGAAACATATATTTAAGAGGAATTACTCCCAAAAATCCCATTACTTTCCCGCTATATTTCTCCTGCGCCCTTACCTACTTCACTCTTTGATAAGTACATGTTGACACCTTCTATGCCAAGGAAAATGAAAACATGTTATTTTCTTTGCTTTAAATTACAAATCCCTAATTTAATAGACCAGGAAAGCTTTCTCTTCCCTCTTTTTCTCTTCAACAGGACACATCTTCTGAGCAGCAAAATGGAAGACAAATTTAGTTATCACTGAAATTATAGAAGTGATTATAGAAGTCCATAGACTTCCCACGGCCGTGCCTCAGCAGAGAACCGCTGGTGGGAAGTGAGGCCGTCCGTTCTCCTCAGGGCAGCGCTACACGCGGAGGGCAGGACCTGCGCTCTGCCAGCACGGCTGGCTCTGCACAGCCCTCTGCCTGCACTAGGGCAGCCCCTGCGTGAGACACTAACCACACGCACAAAATGGTTGTTCCTTACGTACAGGCGGTGCCCTCTCTTGTGGAAATATCGCTGCGATGGTTTGCTGCTTGTGGCTGGAGTTTTGCATCATGGTCACATCTCACATATGGAGAGCACACATGAATTAATGTCTCTGCCAAAGGCATAGATTGAATCCACTCGTCTTCTATTGGTCGCCATTTATTAATCATGAACACACTGGTCTCAGTTTGGCCTGTTAGACAGTAGTTTAAGTAGCTGACATTTTCTCATTCTTCTCATCACTTACGAAAACAACCGGATAGGACACAAATGACAGTGCACTGACAGAACAGAAGTAATGCAGCAGCCCTTTCCAACCTGGGCAGGGTTACAGCAGCACTGAGGGAACATGATTATATGTGTGGTTACCAATTTATCACTAAAATAAATTCCTGTACTGGAAGGAGAATAAACTACAGAGTAGGGGTATTTATGCGACCATCCTAGTCAGGCTATATCAGTAAAAATACCAGTATGTGAACATACAGGGAATAAAACTTAATTAATCCATTCATTGTCATGAGCAATGGGTTTGCTTAATTATGTTCCCAGGCAAATAAAGATCTCAGTTGTCTGAGTTCTCATTCAGACCTCTCACCCCCCATCCACTCCCATTTATTAGTGATGGAAACCCCTAAATGTGGCTAGGTATCTTCTTCAAAGAGTCATTTACTACAAAATTCAGCAGGCTTTGTCCTTGACAGCATGTCACTCAGAGTGCTAAGGAAAGACTGAGCGTGGAATCAAAGATGATGGGGGTCATGGAATAAAATTCTCTGGGAAATTTTAATGTTTTAATATATGCCTGAATTCTCATCAGAAACTTCCAGAAGAATAAGAAGTTTAAAAATAAATACTGACAAAATAGTACGGAAGCATTTATTTTCCAGGAAAAAGAGGTCTTCTTAATTTATATAGTACATGAGATATTGTGGCATATTGAATACAGGCTGATTTATTAAAATGACTGAAAAGTCTAAACAAAGGAATCAGAAGTAAAAATAAAGTATTTTTTTATGCTATCAGAGCATCTCTTTGCAAAGATTTACCCCAGAAGATTACATTAGAGCTGATTTATTCATTCAAAGTGTTTCAATTTCAGTGAAATTGTGTTTTCCAATAGAAATATTTTCCCTCAGTTTTTAAGCACCTCTCTTCAATATTATGCTGAATCTGAAAGCATAATTCTCAATCCTTTCTTCCTCTCAAGTCCCAGACACATTTCATTTGGTTAATCTTAGAGATACTCATAACACGTCTTAGTACGTTGTGTACATTCCTTGTCAGAAACCTATTTAAATGAATATTTTTGAAACCATTACTGAAGAATTTTTACTTAATAAAACTCCACTCAGTAACTTCAAGCACTACTTTTTCTGGCTCAATTTTATGCAAGTTTTCAACAGGTAATTTCTGAATTCCTTGAAAAACTCCACAGATTCAGCATCCAAGCTACTATTTCTGCTGCCTGTCACCAACATGGAAATTTTCAGATGGAAATTTAATGCTGGGTTGCTAAATGTTTCCTTTCCTCACAGGCTCATGAAATATTGATAATATGCTCTGAAGAGGTCAGACCTTGTTCCTATGTAATATTTTCTTCTATGAAACTGTCATAAAATTCTTTTTTGTTATTTTATTATCTCATTAGTAGTCTCTGGACTGTCTATTCATTTTTCTATGCACAAATACTACTTTTCTTTCAGTAGGCACAGTCCAGCTCTCGTGCAAGGGCCAGTCTATGGCATGCAGATGAGGGAGGAGAAGCCTTTTGCTTCCCTCAGCTGCTCGTTGCCATAACCACCACTACATGGTTTGTTTTTCCACCGGCTCAGCCGTACCTGTGCACTGAAATGAAGGCTGATTTTGGAGAGGGCTTTCCTTTCAACCATTCCTGTGACATGCAGTATGGACCCATAAACTACTACTTCCACAGCACTGAGGAGGCGAGGGAGAGGAATCAGTGGCAGGATGGATAGGAGAAGAATAAAGCTCCATAAGCCAGCTTTGCTGCTGGAACCTGTGTCCCCCTGAAAAAGGTTTCAGACAGCTTTGCTAGTACTGTGGTAATTGTGGTTTGAAAGAATAAGGGCTATATGACAGTTATTTAATTTTTGTTTTTGTGCTTGACCAGTGTTGAGTAAAATGATAAAGGGTAAACAAACCAACTAACCCTGAATCCTTTGCCCAGACCTGATTAAAATCAAATTTGTGGGTACAAATTAAAGGAATCCCATGAATTTTGGATGAAGCAGAATGGTCAGTGAAAGGGAAGAATGTAACGGAAAGAGAAACAGGTGGCCAAGGGACACCTCAGAGCACTCTTGAAGCTAACATGAGATTCCATGTTACCTGCTAGAGGAAAGACACATCACACTGGGTTTTGCTCCTTGCTCTGAAACAGAACTTACTTCTGTGTTTTTATTTACAGCTTTTCAAAATGATGGTGTGGATACAACTCCTCAGCGACCCCAGAGAGCTCAATAAAATAGCTGAGGTGACTGGATTTTTGCTGCTTTTTGTGCTCATCCAGGCTCAGGCTAATATATCTGTGAAGTGCCTGTGTGTCTTTTGTCTGGCCAAAAGTATTTTACCAAATACATTGTGACTCTGGGTGGGACTTTTTAATAGACGAAAAATTAATTAGTAACTGAACGAAGATTTCACAGTTGCCAAAGCACTAGTCATCATGTATTGCATAGGAAGAAGGCAATGGGACTTTGCAAAGAGAAAGGGGGGAAAAGAAGTGTCTGAAGACTGAAGCCAGGCAAAATCAAAAGTTATCAACAAATGAATACATCAAATATCTTGTACTGTGAATCTGATCTTGGCCTCCCAAGTTCTTCACTCAGGAAACATTTGTAAATAGAAAACTAGGAAAAAATTATTTGGACTCATTAGAACTTGAAACTTTAACACAATTAATTGCAATTTAGAAGACTTTAGAAAAATAAAAAGATGAAAACCAAAACAAAAAATTCGAAAGTGCTAAAAAACATTTTCACAAAGCTAATTTTGTGACAAAATAGTCTGAAATGACATGCCAGAATCTGTTTGCCTGTCAGCTCTGCTGCTATGAAACTCACAAATATGCTATTAGCATTCTAGCACCTCATCCTAGCACTTACTTTCATACAAAATTAGCCCTGCATGCAAGATGTACACACATGTCTTTTTGTGACATAGCAACGCTGATTTAAAAACTGGAATTCACAGTAACCCAATAAAAATGAGAGCTGTAAATTAACTGGGCATAATGTAGTCTTAGCAGTTCTCCAGAGGACTTGAATAAATACAAATATAAATGAGTAAGAAATGGAAGTGAAAAGAAACAGCCTTTTCTTCAGATGGTCTACATTTCTAATTGAAAATTTTGGCTAGCATTAGTTGGCAGGAGCATGGAATACACAGCATGAAAGTCAATAAATTAGTCTAATACACGGAAAAAATGCCTTACTGGAAAATTTGATAGACACAATCAGTTTTAGGGTTACATATTCTGCTTGTTTACCCATTTCAAAGCCCTTTCTAACACTTTAGTTATACAAGTCCATCACATTGATTGACAAGGACCTAATCAGTTCAGGTTCCAAATTAGGAAATATAGGGGAAAATTTGTTAGCATGTATATCCAGTTCACATAGCTGGTAGAAAACCCATTTTTGTAAAAGAATAATGCTGAAGAGAAGATGCACATTTTATTCTGCAACACTAATAGGCTGCACCAAGGGTGTTTTAATGGCTTGGAAAATATTAGTGGTGTACAAGAACAGACAAATTAAAAAGAAGCCTTACAAAACCTACCTGAAACATGTTGACATTTCACATTAATCCAGTGTTGTTTTATGTAAAAATTCACAATAAGTGTATTTTAGACTATTTTGTGCTTAGCCTCAGAGGAATTCTCTGCTGATTTCTACAGCACAAAATGATTGTATTTATTTAGATGCTGAATCCTCCAGGGGCAAAGACTGTCTCTGATCACATCTTTTACTGGGCCTGGCACAGCGGGTTTTGTCCTGATGGTGTTGTAATACAAACAAGGAACATATTTTAAAGCCAGAAGGTGCACTGCAATCACCCACTTTGATCTGCAAAACAAAATGGCTGGGGTTCAGGAGGATCCAAGTCCTGCTTGCTTAGGAAGCAAATGTGAAACAAACAGTGTAAAGACTTTAAAACCTTCCCACATAAAAGTTATTTACCACTATCAAGCAGAATATGAATCCTTTTGCATTCAATCCACAATGTCAAGCCACTTGCCAATAATAACAATAACGAATAATAACAGGAGCAAGTGAAATATATTTGATTTTCTTTCATTTCATTCTTCTCAGAAACTCAGCAGTGGTTCTGCATGCAATTTGGTGGTTACATTAAACTAAATTTTCAATAGTGTTTAAATTAAAACTACGCACACAGATGTCAGCTGAGATTCTGTATTTGATGGGTCTGATGATAAAACGAAAGCAAGCTCAACTCAGGCTTTTAGGAATCCAAGGTCTTTCAGCATGGCCAAGGCCTTGCTCTATATAATAAAGTAAATTTTTTAGACATCTTTTTTTCCTATTATCTGTATACTGCTTTGATCTGTTTGATTTTATTACCTGCATCATTTAAGTTCTTAAGGACCACAGCTTTAGATTAGCAAGTAGTCCTGCAATGACTGAAATGCAGTGAAGTGTTTTGAGCAGAGCAGCACCTGCTTTGTGGTTTTCATTGGAGTTACTTTTTAGCCATCCAAAGAGTAAGAAATGTCTCTCAAAAAAAAAAAAAAGAAAAAAGGCTAGATCAATAAAAAAGGCTAGATCAATGTGTGTAACATCTTTTCTCTGCCATACATTCCATTCAGAAACATTCCACCTAACCCTGTCCCTGAAGTCATATTAATCAGTGCCACTTCAGTGATGCTAAAGGAGGAACCTGCACTGAGCAGTAGCTGAGATTCAGGCCCGTGCTCTCTCTGTGACAGAGGCCACATGTGCATGAAGCGGGAGGCGCATGGCTCTCTACCCACAGAGCGAGACACAGACACAGAGGAACCAAAGCTCATGCTGTGGGTGAGACTTTGGGTCAGTTTTTCCCAAAGACTGAACACCCAGTAGCAGCTGGCATGGAGTAGCGGTGTTGCTGCTGAAGGGTAGGTGTTCAGAATCCTAAACTATTCTAATTTAAGTGGTCCAAGATCACACCAACACACAGACTGAAGCATGTTTAGGTGAGATGACTGGGAAATCTGTTGCAAAAACACAGTTCTGATATGAACAAACATGAATTAATGGCATGAATCAACATAGTAGGTTGTTATCTTAGACTACATAAACTGACCTTAATTTTGAAACAGGACTGCACCGGTAAGTGTGTTTTTCTAATCTTGAATATCCTTCAAAAGACCATTTTGGCCTAGAGCCATAATAATACAATCTGCTTTCATTTCTTTTACTTATTACTTTTTAATATTTGCTCATTCATAAAACTCTCTCATATTCTCCAAGGAAACGAAACATGAAAAACAACAGTGATGTGTTGTCTCACCAGTGGCACAGGGATTAGTGTCAGGTTCAGACTTGGGGTACTTGCTTAGATGTTCAGAATCTGGTTGTGAGAATACCACCAATACTCTTAACAACAATAAAGTGTCCTCCTAGTAAATACTGTTTCATTGTGCTAAAGCCCTATTGTAAACAGAATGGATGTCTTTAAGCTATTGTTAATTCATCAAGCATGGTTTAAGGTCCCTTAAGCTTTAAGTTTACCATATAACAAAGGCAGACTGCCTTGCCAAAACTAGACTTCCAAAATGTGTGGACTTAGTGTGTGCCAACCAGCAAATTCAAGCATTACATTTTCATTCCTAACCTTGAAAATCCAGAAAAGAAAAAGCCAAGCAGGAACATAATAAGCCAAGGGATAAACCAAAGACATTTTAAGGAAGCAGATGTGTATATATTTATAAAAAATTCTGTCATGAAAAAAAAGACTCTTCTGAGACTTCTGAGCTTGGCAAAAGAATGACTACTGATTTTATTTCTATTGCTGCAGCAACTGAGAGGTGTCACTGGTGTGTTAAAAGGAACACAACTCTAAAACTCTTTTTCTTTGGCTGAACATATTTTATCCAGAAGGTTAGGGAAATTTACTGCTAAGCATCACACTGCTAATGCAGAAGATCTAAATCTTTCAGCTGTCCTAATAAAGTTTAGCTTTATGGTTCAGAATGCAGAATGCAAGGCTGCGAAAATATATCACATACAAAGGACAGAAATCCAAAACAGCATCTTGAAAACAAGAAAATAATTCTGTAAGAATACAGTGGAGTTGGGTTTTATTGTAAATATTTTTCAGAACAATCTTCATCTAAGGAATGTGCTTAAATGTCTCAGAAGTTGAAAATACCAATGCTTCTGAAAAATACTTAAGATAAGGCTCAGAGTGATGTGGATTATTACCTACTGTTCTGCTTGAAAGTTCATTGAAGCGTAACAGGAAGACTTGTAAAGACTTTGTATAAAATATCAATTAAAAAAAAGGCGGACAAAGCTTGTAGCACCCAGGTATGCAGGGTGATCAGGAGAAAGTACAACAATCCCCTCTTTTTAGGTGAAGAACAGAAAAAAAGGACAATATTCTTATAGGTACACAGATGTCTGGCTGAATTATTTCATTTTAGTTATGTACATGGACAGGAAATCTACTGGTGATATATAATTTTTAACTACAAGCAGCTTCCGTTTTTGATTCTGTCTTCTTAGCAAACAGGTCAGACCCATACTGATGCTTCCCTCACAGCAGGTAAAAAAGGGCAAGCAGGAGTAGGTCAATATTCACCACATGAAGGTGCTGGTGGGAAAAGATCTGAATACTCAGAGCAGAGGTAAAACTTTGGATTTTTAAGTATTTCAAAGTTCTCAGTACCACTGAAAGCACAGGATGTGACCATGGATATGCAAGAAGGAGTCCATAAAACTGCAGGGACCAGTGATGAATAGTCCCTTCTGCTCTCCAGATCCCACCATGCTAATTCTGACTTCTGCTTGTATGGGAATGAGACAGATTTGTGCCCAAACCAGTGCATATATTTATACAATATTTATTTTGTGCATGAAAATTGTACTTGCACAAGCCAGGAATCATCTTTGTCCAGCCTCCAACATTTGCATTATGCAGCAGGACAATTTCCTAAATTTCTGTGAGATAAGACACTAGCAGCTTTACTCAGAAAGAGTTTTGCCTTACAGATTAATGCAAGTAGCAATCCAGTTTGAAGCACCAGAGGACGGACTGTGGGAATGAATGTTTAAGTGCAGCTTGTTCAGGCATGTGCTGGTATTTGGTGCTGAATAGAGCTTCAACTGATGACTGTGGGAATCTTCAAATAATAGCGTTAAGAATTTGCCCGACAATGAGCCTGGAGAAAATACCCTGGTATTACAAGATATTTTCCTTTCAAAAGAATCACACATTAATCATATGTATTATAATGAGTGGTATCACTTCTTCACTCTAGAAAATTCTGTTTCTATATGTTTCTAACAGTTGAATCTGGGCTCAAATCACAGCTGGTAAATACTATTCGCAGTTATCACTTTTCATTGCTTTTCAGTTAGAAGTCTTTTACTTCAACTCCTTTGGAATGGATATGTGGAAAATATATATATGTGCTCAGGATATGTATCTGGTTTGCCTGTCACTCGGAGTGGAAGGAAAAAAGCAATAATGTTTTTGGAAGAAAAAAACCCAGCAATTTCAATTCAAATCAATAAAATATTTCTTACAGTTCAAGCATGGGATTCATCTAATTCAGTGATTGCTTGCAGTGTGAGCACCTACCTTAGAGCTAGTTATCTTAGACCTAGTTTACAACAAATTGAGTGAACTAAACAATTTTAAGGTGAAAAAATCCAAACCATTTAAAATATCTACCTTAGGAAGAAATTAATTTGCCTTTTTTTTTTTTCTTTCCATTGACCATCAAATGATGTCATACAAGTAGGCATTTGCCTTTAGTCCAATTAATTCCATTTTAATTAACCAACAAAATGAAGCTCTATTGAATATAAGCAACAACTGGGGTTTTGGAGTGTTTTATTTGAAGGTTTTTTGGTTGGGTTTTTTGTTGGGTTTCTTGCCTTCCAATGAAGCACTACACTTGTACCACAGCTAGCTAAAAGCATTAAAACCTCTTGAGTTGTTGTTTTGGCTAAACCACAAGCAGTGGTCATAGGAATATTTTTGCCTTGAGTCGGATTGGCTGAACTTTGGGATTTTTTTGCTCACTGTGACATAGGGAATTAGCTCCTCTTTTTAGGCCTATCTGAACATTACACACTATGTTTACAGAGAGAACTGGATTGGAGGGCTCAGATGATGTTGTTAAGCCCCCTGTTCCCATATTCCCACAAAAGTATGTAATACAGTCAGATAGATCTTGGTCCAAAAACTCACTCAACTGCAAACTCAAGAGTAGTCAGGTTGCCATCAATGGCATGAACTAGAGTTAGGCAAATGTTTGTCAAGGGCACATGCAGTCAAGAAAGTATAAAATGAGGCTTTTCACAAGGAAGACATATAATTATATTCTGAATTATTTTCCAGAAAGATTATATTTGGGGTTATAATTTTTCTTGGAATATTTCCTAGGTCCTACAGAAATGAAAGCAAATACAAGAAATCTAGGAAATTCACCAAGTTTTATTCTAAAGCTACCAAGCCCCAAAGAGGTTTTATTTTTAATATCATCTGATAAAGCCAGTTTCACTCCCTCTGTAAATTTCCATAGATTCAGAAGGGTGACAACATCTGTTTTACCTGCTCATTAATATCTTTGTGTGATGAGTAGGAATACAGGGCATAAAAAGGAAGGAAGGCCATGAATAACAAGATAGAAAACAAATCAGAATGTTGCTCAAATTAATGTTGAAGATTTATTGTCAGACCCTCATGTTAGTCCATCCTCTTCACATTACGTAAAAAGGATGAGGCAGCAGAAGGTGTTAGGCAGGAACTGCTAATACTCAGCTTTCATGGGAGGATAATTTCTCTGGCTTGAGTTGCATAGGAAGCAGGAAAAAGTTTTCAGTCTGGACCAGTCCTTTCAGGCTCCAGAAACGGCAGGTGTATGTACAGCACAGGATGCAGTTAGGGTTGCAGAACTGAGTTATACTTTGTTCCCTTGATCAGCAGGAGGTGAAGAAGGATACCTTTTAGGTCTGGAAAACCTTCTAAATTACATCTGGGGACCCTTACTGTTTATTTATTGCTCAAAGCCATTGAGTGTGACAGTCTGCACATTTCAGTGACAGATCTAACTGCGAATCCTCATGTAACACCAGAGTTTATGTAACTTAGCAATAGATAAGTAATAGCTAATCTGGGAGCTTCTTAAAGTATGATACTTTACGAGCAGATGTTTTTGTGTTTTCCCTTCATGATTATATATTCCAAATCTCTATGCTGTCACAGAAAAGTGAGTGCTGTTAAAACTTGACATCTGAGACCATCCCCCATCCTCTCAGTGTCTTCTTCCTCTCTTGAACAGTAGTTGAAGAAGTGGGAGGTGATACATTAAATCTTGTTAATACTTTTGTTTGGTTTATCCTTTCTGTTTTGACATTGTACCTTGTATCTGTCAATTTTATAGATGTGCATAAAATTGGTTTAAGGAACATATTCAACTGGCATCCAATTTTTAACCAGGGTTGCTCATAAATCATACACAGTATGTATCAGTTCTAAGTGGAAAAGACATTGATGTCCATGACTTGGAAATTTCATGAAGCTCATAAATTCTTCTGGAAACCTGGCTTGAAATAATGTGGGCATACAGTTTCCACTTATTTTTTGCTGCTACTATGACTAAGCTCAGACCTAAGCTTTTGTGTACCAAGACTATATTTTTGTGCTTTTACTTTTTTTTTTTAACTGTTGTCTCATATCTTAGGTAACTCTTAGAAAATGTTAATGACTGAGAACTTTAGAGTCCTCCACCTGAGAGCCAAACCAGCACAGATGTCTAAAGATGAGTATGGAGAAAGAACCTCTTACCTTTGGAAGATATCTTAGATATGATAATTCTATCATCTCAAGAAGGGTTTAACACACAGACTGAGGCTGACCAAATTTCTGAGACTTAACTGATTCAACCTGGAGAAGAGAAGATTCCAGGGAACATTATCGTGGCCTTCCAGTACCTGAAAGGAGACTACCAGAAAGCTGATGAGAGACTTGTTACAAGGGCACGTAGTGACAGGACAAGGAGAAACGCCTCTAAACTGAAAAAACAGTAGGGTTAGACCAGACATTAGAAGGAAATTCTTTGCTGGGAAGGTGGTCAGGCACTGGAACAGGCTGCCCAGAGAACCTGTGGATGCCATATACCTGGAGGGGTTTAAGGCTGGATTGGATGCGGCTTTGAGCAACCTGGAATAGTGGAAGGTGTCCTATAGAGATTCTATGATTTAATGATATTTTTATTATTTCTGGAGGAATGGGACATTTCTTTTATAGAAGCAGTGATGACTGCAGTCAACACTTAGAAAATATTTTATCAGCCTACTGAAGTACAAGTGCAATGTTTAGTGCATATGTGAAAGAAAAGAGGTCACTATTGACATTTGTGAGAACTCAACGTTTTCCTCATCAATTTTGTCAGGAAATATCAAAACATTTTCATAAAATGTTTTCATATCTTTTTATATCTTTTCATATCTTTTCAATGTTTTCATGAAATATTTTTATATATTGAAAAATTTTGTGCAGAGAAGAGATCAATTTAAAATCTTCCCATAAAAAATGAGATAACACTTTAAGGTAAAACTATGTCTGATAACACTTTCGGGATTGATGCAATTTTTATTTTAGACTTCTAATTATATTAAATTTAGGTGATGCTTTAAGAGATTTAAGAATTCACTTTTTTTATTCTCGTGAAGTGAATAATCCTTTTCTTGGTTAGCCATGAGTGTCAAAAAAAATCATGCTTTCTCTTTAATTGGAAATTAACTATTACAGTTTCTCCATGTTTTCTGGGCTTCTCACACATACACAGTCCAATAATCTGTTACATGGATCTCTTGTATGTGGTTTTGCAAGGGGAATTTAAATCTGCTTGAAGCCTTGTAAAACTGCAATAGTTTAGATATAGAGATTTTCATTGACACAAATTTACACAAATTATTTAATTAAGTGTTTCCACTTCCATTTCAGACAGAAATGATTGTGCGCCCATTTTTTTTTTTACCTCTTGAATGGCATAATCAATGCATTTTTAACTCAAGTATACATCACATGGATGGAGGTTGACTTCCTGTTTTAAGGAGTAGCTATGTTTTTCAGCTGCAGTCTGGGACAATGATCATGTTTCACTGAACTGCAGTGTTTGTTCTTCCTCAGTTAGTATTCCCAGCATATGGTCCTGACTTCAAGTCATGACACTTTGCCACCTTTTATTTGTGACTCTTACAAGGAATGCAAACTCAAGGGGAAGTCAATTGCACAAGTCAGGCTCATAAGCAGAAATGAAATCAGGGTTTTCAATATGACTGAACAGTGCGGTGTGATTACATAAGCACCATTAGCAGGTGGTTTTTTCCCCTATTCCTACTTTGCAGACCAATTAGAAGCTTCTGTTTCAGCAAGTTGTCTTTCACAAGGATTTTCTGCAACACCAATTTTCTAGGATGGTTCTGGTACATGGAAGAGGTTTATTTTAATAGACAGTGAACGCCCTCTTGCTCGCATGGATTTCCTTTAATTTTACTTATTTTGAGGACCCTTCACTAACTGTTGTTCCTTTGAAATAAAGCATGAATTAAAGGTAAATGTCTCTGCCAACTCTAAAGCTCAGTGATACGTTCTCAATTCATGTAACATACTGCTCTGTAGTTTACCATTTTATATGGCAATATTAGGATTTGGAGTGTGGCTTATATACAATATAATAAACATATTCTCTTAAGAGTCAGTCCAGAGTGTTCTCACTTTACAAGTATTAGATGCATGAGATGCATTAAGTAAAACCAACATCCATTACACAAACCTTTATATTGTTTTCATGCTTTATGGGCATAAAAATTCATGCAACTTGAAGGCAAGACAGCTAAGGTAAAATTTAGGTTTTATTTGCCTTTCCAATTCTTTGTCTTGCCTCACCTCAAAAAACTGGGAGGCCATTTAGGATATGGGTGAGGATTCCCTTTGCAGCATCATTCCTAATGCTTCCATGTGAGAATGTAGTTTGTGGTGAAAAAGAACGGTTGGAAGAAAGAAGTAGTGAATTTTTGTCTCATGTCCTGCTGATAGAGGTAGTGACTTCAACAGCACTTGGAAAAACCTCTCTTATGTGCTGCACATTGATTACCTGTCTGTTAATGCAGCAGATTGGCCAGTGGAGGAAGTTTGCCTGCATTTATCCTGTATTTGCACCTGGAAACGGGGTCTTCCTGAACTGATGGAGGTAAGCCTTCATCTGATTCAGGTCTGTAGTACTACAGACCATTCTTTCAAGCACACAAGTGTTTAGGCTAATTAAAGGACACAGACTTAGGTAGTACTTAATTATTAAAAATGAAAAGGAGCTACTTCACGTCCACTGTGACGTATCAAATATTTCTTTTCTAATACAGAGGGTTTAACACTACTGACCTGGTAATTGTAGGCCTGGTCATTTAGGATTTTGTTCACCTCATCAGGTTATGCCACTAATGCCAACAGAGATATGAGGGGCGAAACTGGTGTAAGAGAAAAGAGCTGGTACCATAAATTTAAAGAAAAAATTATTCCTAGCTTAAGTGCCCAATCACTACCATAAATTTCAGCTTCCTCATTTTCTTTTAAGTAAACTTTCTCCTGCCTAAGTTTTACGGAGTAAAATGTAGTGACTTAAAGGCATAAGGCTGGAATAACAGAAGGTTATCTTCAAGACAACCAAAAATAATATGTTTTAATTCTAATTATTTTTAAACTGTTCAGTGATTGTGAAAACAGAGGTTGATGGTATCTCCTGCAACTTTACTTTAGAAAGTAAACAACTCTGAGAGCTTTGCAAAATTTTGTCTGCAAACTTTCCTTACTTAAAAACCTGTATATGCAACTTGGTTGATGCCAATCTATGGTACATATTCAGGCATATTTTTTTTCTTGGTATATATACACCTATTTCTGTATTCACTTTGGGTAAAAATATTTCTGCACATACATTTCATCCTTTATTCTTCAGGAAGATTTCCTGTCCAGTCTGTGTCTGTATACATACCTGCTACACAGTCAGACAAAAAAATATAAGAAAAAGGAAAAAAAAAGAGTTAAAGATTCTGCTGTGCAATACTGCTCATCCTTCTCTTTGCTATTAACATAAGGGCAAAAGCTATCAGGTCAGGGTATTTTTTATGTCTGTGAGTGTAATCTGTATCTGATCTTTGCTCTTTCCTGAAAGGGTTTGGTTTAAATAACCCCAGTAGTACAAAGTCTCACATTCAGAGCCTTCTATTTCAGTTCTCCTTTCAAGGGAATTACTGCAGTTTTAACCTGCCTCTTGCTCTCTTTCCTAGTGTAAAGCTGTGTGATTACATAGGAAGTGTGATGAAACACATCAGCTCTGTCTCTTAATCTTCTTATAAACCCTAACAGATTTTGAAGATGAAATTTGGCAAATGTTAATTGCACATACAGAATTCATGCTGGGAAAATCTCCTCCAGGAAAAAAAAATAGAGAAGGGAAAAAAGCTGAGTGCACAGCCGGACTGTTATGTAAGATGTTTATTTCCATCAAGTCTAGCCCAGTGAAGGCTATGCAAAAAATAGGCCAAAGCTACAGAGTTGTGACATCATAACATCCCCAGAAAGGTCAAAGAAATCATTGGCATACTGAGAAATGCTATTTTATAGTAATGGTAATTTTGTTTTATATTTAATATCTTTTTTTTCCCCTGCATATTGGAACAGAGCCTGATAGTGGTAAGCAAGCCTGGTCTTTTTTTAAAACTTCCAAAGAAACATGTTTGTGATAGTGCACAGCAGCATGGGAACAGGGCTATGAAAATTACTCATTGTTTTAATGACAAAATTAAAGCCAAGAAAAATAAAGAGAAAAAAAAATTGGTAGAGGGTGAAAAGTTGCATTTGGCTAAAAAGTGACTTTGGGATTTTGTCTTAAAAAATTTGAACACCTTCCATACAGCTGATCTGAATGAATCTACTGATTCCTTATAAGACATAGTCAATCCAAGACCAAAATAATGAATTAATGTAAATGTCCTGAAACTTTTTTTTTTGCTGAACAACCTTACGGTAGCATTTCTCCAGCCCTTGCTGTATTGTCAGACTCAGAATGGCACTGATGCACAGCTGCTGCTCTGTTCTGTCCTTGAAGAATTTATAGTTTTGCCACGCCTCCCATTATATCCACATGAATTGCCTCTTCTCACAGGAGTTGTACGTACCCTGAAGTACATCTAATCAAGATTTATTTCAGCTTTCATGCCTCTTCATATTTGGGGCTAGATTAAAAAAAACAAGAAAACAAACAGGCAAAATGAAATCAGACAACTCTATTTACAAAAAAATAGGCTATAAACATAATGGCCTAAGTGTAAAAATAGTAATTTTGACTAACTTCTTACATACTGTTTAATGCTCATTGTTTAAATGAATTTTGTTCTCTTGCATGCTGTATATAATGAAAACAAATACTAGGTGCATTTTAAGAGATCATATATAAGTATCTTGGCTTGAGTAGAGAGGAAGGTACTGTTAATTCATGTTTTATTCCCTGCCCTGTGTGAAATAAGTTATTTCAAGGAAGGGAAGTGCATGGTACCGAGAGATCAGTGCCAGCTCGTAAGAACCACCAGTGACCTGACAGCGCAGGGAGATCAGAAGAGGCGCATCAAGTTTTCAGACTCCAAGCTGCTGCTGCTGGGCAGCCAAAGCCTCCCACGGGATCTGCACTGCAGAGGTCTGAAGTCAACCAAAATAAATCTCATCCCAAATATCCTTTTGTACCTCTATCTGTTCTGGGACAAGGAGTCAACACGGCTTCTCACATGGAAACTTCTTTCAGGCAGGTCTGTTTGCGTGTGCTTGTGCAGTGCCTGGCTCAGTGGGGACTACTCCAGGGCTTCGCTCATATGGTGTAACATCCACCTCCCAGGGATCCGGAGAAGGTGTCCTTACCTCAGGATATTTTCTGTTTGCAGAACTATCCAGCCCTAACGCTCAGTGATATTTTATTATCTTAACATTAACCTCTGTGATTAACACACATTTCTGAGTAAGAAAAAAAAAAGCAAAATAAAGATCTTATTAACCTGAAGTTTAATTTATTATGGCAAATTTTTATCTGAGTACTTTAAGTCTTTAGGGGAATGCAACCCACTCTTGCCTGCTTACTCACTGATGGGCACTTAGGCACATGAGATGATCCCACAGGCAGCTTCAAGGTCGTGGCTACAGGTCTGTGCTGCTTTCAGGAACTAGAGGATCAGTCTGTGCTCTTCAGAGAACCTCAAGGCACATATTCATGTTTGTAATTTTATACCTCCAGCAGCACAGTTGTCGCAAATGAAGAATGAAACTTGCAGATAGCACTACAAAAATATTTATTTTATTCCTGTGAAATTACCTGGCCCTGTAAGCCCTAATGAACCATGCCCTTTCTTATTTGCAACGTGTAAGCCGATGTCCTGGGTTGATGCTGGACTCTGAAGGCAACAGAGGAAATGCTTTCAGCCTCAGAGTGGTTCAGACAGCTCAACCTTTTGCAAGTCTTTGTTGAAGACTAAATATATGTCCTTTAACAAAGGTTAAAACTTTGTATGTCAGGACAATAATTTTTTGATTTACTTTCATTTCCTTTAGCTCTGTCCCTTGGATAACTTTCTCTGTGATTTATTTGATTAGGGTATAAATGAGACAAAATGTAATTATAATAAGCATTTAAACAAAACCAACTTTGTCATTATTATTCTGTGATTTATAGCTGATATGCAGAGGACAAAGAGACAAATCAAAAGACAAGACTTTTTTACATAAGACCCAAACAATCCTATTGCAATCAAAATTGAACTGTTATGTGCATTTTCATGATGATGATGGAATCACCAGTATCTTCATACTGGGCTCTTCATAAGGATCCATCTGATAACTGTTTTATCTTTTCAGGTCCCCTTGACCACTATTTTGCTGATTGAGTAAAATAACTTACCAAAGCAATATAATCATACTTCAAATGCCTTATGTATTGAAAGGCTGCAGACCTTTATGCTTGCCCCTTCAATTCTTATGTGTTTGACAGTGAAAACTGGGCCTGATAAAAGTTTTAAGAGGTTTCCTTCTGTTATCAGGTGTTCCCTTTTCATCTTGCCAACCTCTGCAGATCATCCAGATTAATATCTCAAATTACAGAGGGCTCAATCTTTGGAGGACTCAGATGGCAGCTACAGATGAGATTTCCCAATATTGATTCCCTCTCCCCCTATGTCTTTTTTTTCCACATCTGAATCATATCTTTTTGAATTACGAGCCAGCACAGCTTTCCTGATCTGACAGGCTGCATCAGAGTCATACAGCACTGGACTTCAGGTTATCAATTAGCAGCAGACTTATTCCACCCTTAACCAGACATTTGTTCTTCAGCCAGAGACATCTTCATTCACAAACACCCAGTGGAGACACAGAACCTGCTGCACTGTGGGGAATGCTGTGCTCCCATTGTCTGAATGGATGTTAGTAAAAGGAACAAAACTGTCTCTAATATCCTTGAGAACTGGCACAGACATTGCTGACTCACTTTTGATAGGTGATGTACTTGTTGGGAAAGACAAAAATGACCCTGTGGTCTGTTTCGGGCCTTTGCTTTCATAATAAACAGATAAAGAAATCTGGTGCATAAGCAAGCAGCCAAATTCCAACATGTAATTCACTTTTTTCTCCTGAGGAGGAGGAGCAGTAATGAAGACAGGTTCAGGGAAGACTTCTGGGAAGAACAGTCACCTGAATCTCCTTGCATGTAGAAAGACATGTATTGCAAGAAGGAAGCTCCAACTCATGCGCACTGGATTGCCTTCCAGAGCTTATGGCATTCCCCGTGGATAATACTGGACATGTGCTAGAGGCAACAGTGGAAAGTCCCAAGAAAGGAAATCCAGTCATGCTACAGAACAAGGCCTCTTCGGGATAAGGGTGGTTGAGCACTGGAACAGTCTGCTTAGGGAAGCTGTAGGTGAGGCCCTGAACTAATTCACCTCAGTTTGAAATTAGCATTGCTAATTGCTCAGCCTAGAGGTCAGACTGGAGAATCCAACTAAAACCCAACCTCAGTCTTTCAATGGTTCAGTGTACTTTTAGCTTAGGTACTCTCCCTCGACCCCTCACCCAAAATTTTCTTCTATTTACAATAGTACTGAACCTGGAGATATTTGCAGATTTTCTCGGTCACTGACCTTGCTATGAGTATTTGAATGGATAAAACGAAGCAAATTCTTGGAACGGGGCTGTATATATATATGTGGATATTAGTCTTTTCCCTATCCTACCTTTCCCTTCTCTGCAAAAGTTTCAAGAGTTTTAAAATTTTGGTTTTGCCAACTTCCATTCCAATTTATACGTTTGCATACTGCTACATCCCTTATATTTCTAACTGAGTTTTGTTTTGCAGTGGCCACTGATACAGAAATAAAATTATTTGCGATCTTTTTCTATGCTCATCAAGAAACCAGCTTGAAAATGACTGAAAAAAAGACATTCTTTTTGGTGCCTCAGCAGTGGCTTGCAATTTTTGAAAAGGAAAGGTAACCATTTGAGCAATATCTGTCAATGTTCAGAGACTGCCTGATGACGAGTCACCAGGGCTGGAAAACACCACCTTAAAAATACCAGAAGTCTGTTGTTCTCCTTTCTGTTTGTCATAGAGAATGAAATATTACCTTGATGTAATTTTCATATACTAGCATTGCCGTCTCCTACACTACACTCCATGGAAATTATATTTACTGCTGTTATTCAAATGATCAAAGGTGTATTGTTGATATTAAATGTTATGGAAAATTTTTATCAGAGATGTTAAAAACCTATACAGCCTCTGAAAAAAACTGCAGAGCCTTGCAGGACCAAGTTAAATATACTTAGCTTCATAAATTCAGTACAAAGGATATTTTCAGCCATATGAAGGCCAACACATGCAATTTTGTGAATGCTAACCATAAAGAGACTCTACGTGCTCTTCTCATAAAAATACATCTATATATGTGTGCCTAATTTTACCCTCGGTACATACTCATCTTTTATTCAAAAGACTGGGAAGGCAGAGCAATTGGAACTTCGTATAAGCTTTGGTACAGGACAGATAAGAGGGCGGTGGACTGGCTGAGCTGCCAAGTTTAACACGTTAAGGCCCAGCTGGAAGCCAGTCACCAGTCATGCACCTTGGGGGATGACACTGGGGCAATACTGGGGAAGCTCCTCATTAGTGATCTGGATGGTGACACTGAAGGTAGCACCAGCAGGCTGTCGATGACACAAAACTGGGAGGCGCAGCTGATGCACCAGATGGGCATGTTACCCTTCAGAAAGACCTCAACAGGTACAAGAAACGGTCTGACAAGCACATGATGAATTTCAACAAAGGCAAATACCACGTCCTGCACCTCAGCAGGAATAACCCCATGCACCAGTACAGGCTGGACGCAATCTGGCTGGAAAACAGCTTTGCAGACAAGGATCTTGGGGTCCATTTTTACTGTGAACACTGAACCAGGTTGCCCAGTGAGGCTGTGGAGTGTCCATCTTTGGAGATACTCAAAACCCAACTGGACACAACTGAGAGTTATCTGCTGAAGCTGATCCCTGCTTTGAACAGGGACTTTGCAGAAGGTGATCTCCAGAGGTCCACTCCAATCTTAATCATTGTCTGTTTCTCTGTTACAAGGAATACTGGTTGGCATGGTCATGAACTCAGCCAAACCTCTCCTGGGCCGCATCCAAACAAGTGTGCCCAGCAAGGTGAGGGAAGGGATTCTGCCCCTCTACTCCACTCTTATGAGATCTCACTTGGAATGCTGTGCTCAGGTCTGAGGCCCCAAACATAGGAAGTACATGGGACAGTTGGAGGGACTTTTTGGAAAGGTGTGTAGAGATGGGATAAGGGGGTATGGTTTTAAACTGAAAGAGAGTAGGGTTAGATTTAATATTAGGAGTACATTCTTTACTGTGAGAATGGTGAGGCACTGGAACTGGCTGCCCTGAGAATCTGTGGCTTCCCATCCCTGGAAATGTTAAAGTCCAGCTTGAATGGAGCTTTGAGCAACCTGACTAGTGGAAGGTGCCCCTCATCCTTGCATGGGTGTGGGACTAGATGACCTTCAAAGGTTCCTTTGAACTGGAACCTTTCTATGATTTTATGATTCTATGAATTATTTTGAAGTAATATAAAAGCTAAAAAGACAAAATAATAGTGGGATTTATGAGCTAAAGTAATCGTCCTTTAGACAAAACTCCTGGAAAATTCACTAATGTGATGGAAAATGCTAAGCTTCTGAAAGGTTTTTACACCAGGCCATGCAACATAATGCAAAATTATATCACTTCCACAGATATGAGAATGGGATACTTCAGAAAATCTAGGCAAAGATTTTAATGCTCTTTTAAAGGTGAAAGGTTTCTAGTATAATTTTTGTAAATCCATACTCCTTCTCAATAGCAGACGCTTGGCTTCTTCACATTATTCAGATCCTCAACAGTAGTGCGAACATTCATTTCTTTATTGTTATTGCTACTTTTGGTTTTCTTTTACTTTCACTGGTTTAAAAAAAATGAAACTCACAATAATGATAAACTAAACTCAGAGTTGTTGTACCTAGTTACTAGAGCATGCATTGTATCTGTCATGCTCTTTTAGGCTTCAGAGAACTAGCAAATGCTTTTAGCCTTTGTGACTCCTTATGGAGAGTGCATATATTACTGTCTGGTTTTATACACACTTCATGGGAGTGCAGTTCTTTTTTTACTCTCTGGTATTCTCTCTGAGGCATAACTGCTAAAAACACTATTTAACTTCAAGTCAAGTGCAGGATGGCTATGAAAGATCAGACATAAGAGAGCTAGGGTTTTTTAAAATATGATTGGTATAAGAACGTTCTTTCAAAAATAAAGTAAGATAAATTGAAATAAAATAAAAATAAAAATAAAAAACCAGAATAAAATACTATAGAATAGACTAGAATAGAATAGAATAAAATAAAATAGAATAAAATACTATAGAATAGAATAGAATAGAATAGAATAGAATAATATAAAACAAAATAAATAAAATAAAATAAAATAAAATAAAATAAAATAAAATAAAATAAATAAAATAAAATAAAATAAAATAAAATCCACTCATCTTGTTCTACAAGGTCACTTGAAAGTGTGCTTAGCCTGTCTGATAGATATTTGACAATCAGGTAGGTATGTGATTATCTCGTTGGTGGAATTGCACAGGAAGTGCATCATCCTCTTGTGTAAAACTCTTCTGACATGCTTCCCCAGATGCAGAGCACAGAACCTATTTACCAGCCAAGCAATTGCTTTAAGTGAACTTCAGGCTTCAGTGTGCTTGGTATTGGAGAGTATTTGAGTGCTGTATACGCCGTGGTTTAGCCAGTCTGTGCCTCCCCTTTCTGAGGAATTCTGACATTAACTGTGTCTTCCATTAAATCCAAACCAGTTCTTACTCCCTGTAAGAGCAATATGTAAAAAAGTAATTATGTGTTTTTTCATGGTTGATAATTTTCTTCTTCTACAATTTCAAAACTCACATGAATCCAGTGATCTTCTCCATTATTTATTTTTACAGTACACCAGGTATGTCAGTCATTATACAATGCACAGCAACTGGAGAAAAAAGATCCAGAGTGTGTAATGGCTTCTCATTCTTCATTTCGATTTTTTTCTAACAACTGTCAGATAAGTACATGAATCTGGTATCCACCTCTTTGTTCCTTTGTTTTACACAAAGCTCTAAAAACTAAGAGTTATGGTTAAACAGAGAGGCTACATGAAACTTCAGCAGGTGTTACGGCATTTTCTGCTATAAAACTGCACTTGTTCAGGAGAGCTTCAGCTACATTATAGCAGGATGCTATTTATGTACATTTATTTCTCCTCTAAAAGTTTGCAAAGGGCAAACTAGGTATGGTGATTAAGTGGCTGAACACAGCAAAGGTTCCAAAAACTAGGTCATTATTGAGATTAACGACTGCATTAAAAGGCTTTAGGATAGTAGTAGGATTTTGATTTGCATATTACTCCAAAGACCTTTGACTTATGTAAAGCCTCCTCTTAAAGACTATCAAGCCAAAGTATTACATCAAGCAATTTAGTTGTTGCAAATTACTCTTGCCTGTTTTTTGACCTTGTGTGTTATTACCTGTATTTCTACACTGGAATTATTTTTCATAATTCAGCACTTGGATTGCTCCTTTGGATGTGGCAAATGCAGGGGGAGCACTAATGGGAAAGAGATAAGGTGTAAAATAATTAAATCTTATTAAGTGTAAGCTATGGGATTCTTGAAGGATTTCACCTGAGAGCATTTTAACTAGTGCTAAAAAAGGAGACCTTGTTTAATAGCAGAAACCAGCAATTCAATCAAAATCAAGTCTTCCTCAAAAGCCTCACAAATTTATTTAGATTAATCTTTGTGCCACTCTACAAGAATATACACAGATGTTTTAGTGTATGAGAAATTTATGTAAGAGCTCAAGCCTGTAACTGCTTTGGGCAATCGAGCTTGAGGGTCTGCATGGCTGAAGTCACCCATTTAGCATCAGCTAAAGGAAAAAATTAGTTTTATGGGTTACTTAGAATAAAAGTCCTTCCATTGGCAGCATGTGTTTGTGTTTCACCCTATGTGAGAAGGCTGCTTATGGCACTTTCATGAAAGAAGGAGGGTGAGGTGCTTTTCTGTGGGAAATTTAGCAAAGATCAACGTGATTGCAGGAAAGAGGACAGATGACATTCTGAGGATGAATAATTCTGTAAAACACAACATTTGTGACAATAAGCAAAATAGGAGAAAAGCCCCTGATACACCACAGGGTCAGAAAATGTAAATAATCTTAGGATTTTCAACAGAAGTTCAGTACATGACAGAATATATTTGAAAATCATATTTTGATGAATCATAGTCCTTCTATATTATCCAGTAATTTGTGTCTGAAGAGCACTGTATTTATTGTTATGACCCTCTAACCTGACAAATGTTCTTATATTTTACTGCTCTGCTTTTAAACAGTATTACTTTAAAAGGTCTGTCTCCACTAGCCCATCCAGGGTTGGGATGATGTAATTTCAGAAATTGCTTCAGTCACCCTCAACCTCAAAAGTACAAATTCTGCTTAAAAGTGCTAGTAACACTGAGGTGTCTGAAAAACAGATGAATATGTGGTATATGGGATCATTAGTTGATCTGAGGGATTCATGTAAATAAGTTACTCATAACATGTAAGTTATAAAATGTAACAAGTTTTTTCTGGGTAAGTCAATTTTAATTATGCAGTGAGTGAATCAATATAGAATTAGGGCCAAGGACTGGTCCAATATTTTGAGTTTAGATTTACTGTTCAGGGGTTTTATTGTCAAGGTATCACTTGCGCAATGTTGTATGAGTCTATCAGTAACTTTTATCTTTTAAAAATCCCAAACTAAAACATACACTTCTCACATTTCGAAAATACCAGAGATGCTTTCAGAAGCCAGCTTCAGATCTAAAAAACTAGTTTTCAATGTTTTTTTCTGTCAGGACTTCTGAGGCAAAGTTGTGATGAGGAACACAGCTTTTCCACCTCCTGGCTTCATCCACTTAATTTTGCTTGCAGTCAAGCTGGGTTTCTACTTCTACAGCATTCAGATTCATCAAATGTTTTCTCCTCTCTAAAAATATTATTCTTCTTCCTTTCCTTAAGCAGTTTCCCACTGTAATTACAGAAAACAACATTGTAAACGTGCATTGTGAAAAGGTATCACCACATTTTCAAATCTGGTCTCTGAGGTCCCAAGGCTGGAAGAAGATAGAGGAATAAAAAGAGATAGAACAAAAGCTGATATAGTAAATTGACCTGACTAATGACTGTGGTTCTGATCAAGTGCTAAATTTGGATCCCAGGTTTTTGGATTTTTTTCTGTTCTATTTAATTAATGACCTTTGACTTGCAAACGTAGGATCACAGGCTGCCTCAGTTAAAGACAAGAGCTCAATTTCCAAGGTGCAAATTTAGCTTCTCTATATTGTTTCCTTATCCTCTTCTGGAGTCTTGGCTGTAACATCTTCAGAAGGAGTTGTGGAGAGCTGGCCCCATGCAAAAGCTCATACAGCC
Organism: Oriolus oriolus; assembly: GCA_013400235.1. Classification (NCBI taxonomy): domain Eukaryota; kingdom Metazoa; phylum Chordata; class Aves; order Passeriformes; family Corvidae; genus Oriolus; species Oriolus oriolus. Next base: position 116,462 of record VXBT01005643.1, on the reverse strand, counting down.
TTACAGCAAAGGCCACAACTTTGGGAGAACTGTGCCTTTGAACTTTGTTAGACTGAGGAGATGTCCAGGCCAGGAATCCTAGACATCCTAGGAAAAGTGCCCTTGCCACTAAGCTGTAGCATTAGAAGTAATTTGTAGTGATAAGCTGCTGCAACTACCTTTCATGGGGAGTCACATCTTGTTGATTTCCTTTGGACATGTCGTGAGGATAGCTAGCAGATCGCTCCCTTGAGGGGATTCGCATTGAGAAGTGCCACATTACTGGACTGCCTTCACGTTTGAATGGAAGATAGATGCTGAAAGATCCAACTGCAGTGCTCATGGTCCCACAGAAAACAGAATTTTAGCTACCAGGGAACCTTAGAAGCACAAAAGTATGAAATAGCTGAGTAAGTGATCTGGAGTTGCGATATTCAAAACTGATTTTGATGTTTAAGAGCCTTAATGAAGTCTTTCAAAACGACCACAGGTTTGGAAGGCCCAGCACACTGGAACAGAAGTGCTGTGACAGAGCGAACGCCCGTGCCACAGGTTGTCCCCAGCTCTCCAGAGAGCGGCGAGGGTGCTCCTGCAGCCAGCCCTGCGGCAGATCCCGCAGGAGCCGTGTGGGAGCCCCTCCACACACAGCCCCTGGCTGCCTCCCAGCCGTGTGTAGCAAACAAGCACATCCTGGTGGGCTGTACGAGTTCATCACAGCTGACAAAAACATGTTTATTATCATCTACTCTTGGCTTCACTAGCTGCTTCTTGTTGCGGCAGAGGTTCCTGTTTAACGAAGGATTAAATTATGTTCTCTACAAAATGAAGAAGAAACTAAGTGATATTTCTTTTACTTCTGAGGATCAAAGCAAACATTTCAATGCACAAAATCAAGATTGTTCTAAGAGAAAATTGTTCTTAAATTACTAATTCTTATTTGCAGAATCTATTAGGAAGCAGTCCTGAAAGAATAATTAGTAAACATCAGTTATATCAATGCTACAGAACAACAGCTTCATAACTCTGGATTAAGGAAGCCTTTCTTTAAAATAATCAGACATAAATTACAATTTTTCACCATTATTCTTGCAGAAATTATGGTTTGGAAGCAGATTTCTGGTTTCTCTCCAACTGTTTCAGACCTCTGAGGCAGTGAAAAGTGACTCAACAGAGTCAGTGAAGAAAATCAGTTCCAAAAGGAATCTCCATGCTGCTAGATGACTAGTGAAATCAAAGTGTTCAGCCAATGATGGCTTAAGCAGCTTGGCTAACACAGCTGATAAACATGTTGATAAACTCAGGAAGCTTGCTACCAAAAAAAATTAAAATTCAAGGTATTGCTTGAAGATTCATGTTCTTTAACCAAATGTATTTCAAATGTGTATAGGACACAGAGAAGAAGAAAAGATTCTTGCTTTTTTTTAATGAAAACAATTTTTCTCACAAGAAGCAGCCACTTTAAGTAACAATGCAAAATCTCTAGTTTCACTCTTACATAAAAATAATTATAGATTAAAAAAATCAGGTATGCACAGCATAAACTTCAGCAGGGCAACGTAAGAGCTCGAACTCACAGGGACTGTGCAGTACATCGGAAGTTTAAGATTGGACTTCTCGGTAGCTCCAGCAGGTCTCAAGCAGGCCCAATATCTTGATGCCCTATTCAACCATCTGGATATAAAGGGACAGCTTTTCCAGGATTCCCAAGATAACTCCAGAGGATGTCAACAGAAAATTTCTGGTAGAAACCAGACATTTTGTATTGTTTTAGGAGGTTTATTGGTTTGGAATGGTGGAGTTTTTTGTGTGTTTGTCTAGTTATGTGTTTTGGTGGGGGTTTTGTTTGTTTATTTGTTTGAGTGTTTTGGTTTTTTTGTTGGTTTGTGGCTTTGATTTTTTTTTAAATTCCACAGGTACGTACAGGAATATCTGGAAATGTTAAATTGTGGCCAAGAATTTCTTCCCCAAACAGTTTTTACTCTACAGACCTGATTCACCTACATTTACCTATATAGTAGCTGGGCTTCTACACCAAGTTAGATGACTGCATTTCCTGTAACAGGTAATTGGGTAGCCCACTTCCAGAGAGCAATTAATTCCAACCTGGCTAAGATACCTTTTTTAGGACAAACTGCTATCACCCTCAGAAAGTTTTTGTCACTTTTCATTGACTTTCACTTAGACTAGATTTTTAACTGCTAGATGAGTAAATTTAGGTGGATCCCATGTGAAAAGACAGTTGAAATGATGAATGGGATAAACAGGAAAGTGAGAAGAAAAAAGAACAAGAAAGGAGTTTTTTAAAATATGTTTTAGAATTGATCAGTGCAGTGCATAGCCCTTATCAAATCTGTACCAGAAACTGCATTTTTTTAAATTGATCTAAGTTTTAATTACTTCAGTTGGAATGCAGAGAATATCTATTAGTAGGAGGAAAATGGGATTTGCCACTCAAATTCAGCCTGCTAGTCAGAAAATTTCTCGTATTACAGAAACGAATTAAATTGTCTGCTTTTTCTTTTAACAAAAGGTAATGCAGATTACAGACTATTTCCATCAGGATAGGTTGTCATATCAACTTAGCTTACAAGTGGTCTGACCATATTATATTTTGAATACACCCACAAACATGCATATTTCTCCAAACTCCAGTTGCAGAATGGAGTGGCTTCCAAAAATAATTGCATCATTTTAAGTTTTTCTCTTTACTACTGAGTGTACACATGTGATATATAAATTGTATCTAAAATACTGGAAGAAGGAGAAAATAATGAAAATTATTTCACATGATACAGTAGCTGGGTTTACGCCATGGGGCAATGTGATTGAATTGTCTTTGTGAATTCCAGCTGCAGTGTATCCTCACGTACCCCAGTGGCCTCTAGCAGGAAATCTGGATGCCCATGGGGCTTTGATATACTCCAGGAGATTTCAGTCAGCAAGCAGAACTGGATGGCACAGCTCAAAGTGTACCCACTTTGCAGCACAGACACAAGCAGTATGAGCTAATTAAGTATGCTGTGATTAAAACAGGGTGAATTCACTAGCGATGACTACCTAAAACCAGATCGGTTGTGGCTTTAGGTTGGGACTACCTTGTTAAACATTCAGCAGAGCAAACTTGTGATCAAATTCTTAAACTGTCTATATTCTATTTAGCTCATCAGTATCTTGTTCTCTGCTGCTGCCCTTTGAGTCTGCAAAAAACCTCTCCCTCTCCCTCTCCCTTTCCCTTCTCTCCTCTCTTCTCTCCCTCTTTCTCTCTCTGCCTCTCCTCCCTCTCTCTCCTGTCCTCTCCTCTCTCCTTCCCTTCTGTAAGCCGTTATATTCAAAGAGGAAAAAAATCAATAAAGGTCACACATCTTTCTTTTATTTATGAACTAATTCAATTACCTCAGATGAAATACTGATGTTTCCAACTATATGTTTTAACACTTCCCACGAGTGATTTATATTGTGGGATTTACAGGCCACTAATTTTACTCACCAGCGTCTGATATATTGTTTACAACTAAAAAAAATCACTGAGAGGTAAGAGATTCATTGTAGCCTGCTATCTGTTCACACAGCACCGTTGAATTATAGCCTTGGGTAACCACCATCTCACACAAAAGAAGAGCATCTTCTGTGGCTCTGTATCCTCCATGCAGAGCTCTGCAGTGTGATCCAAAACATAACTTACACCCCTAACATAAAAGGATCCCACAGGACCAGGCAAAATCTAGACTATGGGTAAGACGTGCTCTACATCACAACCCTGATGTCCTCGTGATCCCAACCACTGGCCGGGCCGATCTCTCGCAGCTGAGCAGGGCTGTGCAGGTGGCTCCCTCCTGGGCTGCGTCCTGGGCTGGCTCCCCATGCCAGGGGTGGCATGACAGTAGAGCAGACATGCACAAGGGGCAAGACATAGCTTGGATTCTCACAGGACTGGAAGCCTCAATGAGATCCTGAGGTCTCAAACCAAAAAAATAAACTGTTCTGTTACTAATGGAGTTACTGGACATGTGCTGCTCTGTGGAACTAAAAATCTAACATTTTTTCACACAGAAAGATCAAGAGAAAGCAGTATTGTCAGTAGTTCAGGCCAAAAAACTGTAGACAAGGTATTGTTTGAGTATCTGTTTACGTAATTTATTAAACAAATCTCACATTACAGAATCTAGAAAAGAATTTATGTAGAAACATGATTCTTTCTCTCTCTTTCTTGATGGCAGAAGGGAAATCAAACTATATAAAGCTTAAGGAAATATGAGGATGCAAAATTAAGCCGAGTCAGGAAAGTCAAACTTGTGGCCGTAATTCACGATGGTTTGAGAGTGGGGGGGCGGTGTCACTTTTGTTTTAGTTTAGTGAAAAGACCACTTAAGGCAAGGCCTTCTGGCTTATTTTTTCACCTTGGATTTATCTTGTCCTGACAGTATGGTGGTTCAACATTAAAGGATTAAATCCAAGAATCAAAATTTAAAAGGCTGGTGATGTTCCTGTCAAAGGCACAGACTAAATTTACACACTTGTACAGAGAGAACTCCAAAGAACAGGCACTTTTATAGTAATGTTACCTGCAAAAATAGACCTTAAAGATATAAATGGAAAAATCCCCTCAGTTTTGTAGTCAAAGACAGCTGTTCTCCTTTATACTTTTTCTTAACACTTCTAAATATTTTTACAACATCACAGTGAATTCAAACACAGTGAAAAGATTTATGAAGGCTGAGGTGTCATTTTTCGCTACTTCTCCATTTTTCACTCTCCAATTTAATCAACATCGACACCAAAAAATATTGTTAATTTTCCTCATCCTCCAGTGTTCTCATATGAGAAAATAACTGAAAACAAGAATCTTCACCTTTCAATTAATGTTTTATGCTACACCATGAATTGGATGTATATTTAGGCTATTAATTTCAAGGTAATCATTAATTAATTACACTCATAAGGCTGTTAATAACTTCATTAACTTAGTACATCAGCATAGTGCTGCTATCCCAAAACTCCTCTTGAATATATTTACAAGTGTTACTGAGGCTGTGTGATATGCCAACATGCCAAGATAGTCTGGGTGAGATCGATCTCACAAAAATTTCAGTATCTATGATCCAGATGTCTCCTTTATGAGCTAATTTTATAGAAAATTGAGAGAAATATGTTCTCTTAGGGAATTGCTAATCTGACCTATGTACTGAGGGATAAGAGAAATCATGTCTTTCTTTTTCTTTTGTTTCTAAAGGGACTCTAGACTTCTGATAGACATTCTTCAAGGGGTGTCTGTGTGATGAATTCTAACATCCCCAGCCATAGAGATATTTTTCAGTGTGTGGTGGAATGAAGCTCTTTGCTCCAAATGCATTGAGCACAGGTTTCATGTGTCTGGGATAAGCATCTAGGGTAGCTTTGGGCATTTGTGTAATCTTAGGCCCACCAATAAAACGGTATCCTTTAAAAAAATATCAAGATCATTGTAAGAGGTAGTTAGAAAGTACTATTTTTGTTAGTCAGTACGGTTCTGCAGAGTTAATTAAAATGTGAATTCAGCACCAGAGATCTTTTCAGTGCTGTTTAAATTTGTTTCTCTCACAGGTTATTGCCCAGACTGAACTCCGCTGAACATTTTGCAAACTTTTCATTTGTGGCCTCTGCACAACAAGTACTAATTTCCCTTTGAGATGCCCATTCTGAGGCATCAGTTTCTTGTAGGCATCGGCAAAATTGCATGCTTGGAGACTGCATGCAAAGAACTAAAGGCAGCTTCTGATATGTTAGACTGATTTACCAACTAAGCCATGTCTTTGGGTTTTTTTATTTATCTCCAGTGTGTGAATCCCTACCCAGTTTCTGCTCTTTCACTTTTGAGGGCATCCAGAAGATATTTGGAATGGGTTTAAAACAGCTTTGAAGTTCTTTCTAATTATTCTGTTCTAGAAGAGCACATTACACTGATATTTGCACAGTGAAATTTCTATTTGAAACATCATCGTCATATTCATGACTGTAAATAATTGTATATTTTTGACCCTCTTGTAGCTCCTAGAGTGCTGTTCGAGATTTTAGGGGTGGAGGACCTTGATGTTGTTCAGCAGTAGATTTACCTTATGCTTACCATTGGGTTGGTTCTATACAAAAGCATAACAACAGCAAAGACACATTGTTAAAAGAAACATTATCCATTTTAAACTCAGAAATTTCAGAAAGTAGTTTACTGCTGATGACTGCAAAGTCATCTTCTAATCTTAGAACATGTGGTAAAGAGTTTAAATATCTATGTGCATTTCTAGTGTGAACAAATATGTATATGAAAGTGTGTCTACCTGAAAAAGGTTGGGTACCAAGTAATGAAGGATTGGTTGAGCATTACACAAATGCCAAAAAACCAAAGAAGCCTGAGAACCTGACCATTCATCAAAGTGATGAAAAAGCATAAACAGGTACCCAGTGTTTCCCAGGAAATGACAGTTGTAAATAAAACATGCCTGATGCTTCAAACCAGACATCGACTGCTCAAAAAAATATTTCCTTTACTTAGTGCTGCCTTCACCTCTCCATATACTCAAAACCCCCACCAATTATTAGCAATTCCTCATTAGTATGCACCTGACAGTATCTGAGGAGAATACAGGGCTATAGATGTAAAACTCTAAAGAGGATATCAATTATTTGCCTTAATCATTGTCACCCATAGCATTTAAACAATACTCTGTCTAATGCTGAGAACCTGTTCCTGAACTCAAACTGCATAATTATCTACACTATTGCTATTTTAAATCATTTTCCTTTTCAAACCATCAAGTCAACCAGTAAAAATGAATTTTCACTAGAAAATGAGCAAAACTCTTACCTGCCCTTCAGTAAGAAGGCTGGCACAGATTTTAGCTCTAAACTTCATTTAAAGCAACACTGTGCTTCAAAATTGGTTCTATACAATGAGTAGTAAGAATTCTGCAAAAGCCCAAGGCTATCAATATGGTACATAAACTGTGTTTTTGGATGGATTCTGACTCATATTCAGGTATCACCAGACGCTTCCTGTCAAATCCAAGGCCAACTGTATGGAAGGCAGAAGACAGGTAATGCAATAATTATAGGGGAAAGAAGAAGGGAATGTAAACATGCTGTGCAAAATTAGAAACACAAAGCTGACAGGGCGAGGATGACCACATCCTTTCCATTTAATATTGAGATGTCTGTAAGTACTGGACTGAGATGCTCCCAAGCTCTGTCCCCAGCCCTTCACAAACACCCCATCACTATTCCTCATACCCTTCAGATTGTCCAGCTCAGGGTAATATCACAGGCAAGGCACAAAGCTTGTCTCTACCCCTCTTTGACAAATCATCCAAAGGCTCTGCCAGCTGCAGTCACAGCCACTCTTTATTCCAGTGTTTGCAAGTATTGTTTTAGAGCCATTCTTGCTAAAGCCAGGGTAAGATAAACAACTAATGGGCTTGTGGATTGAAGAGTGACAGACACTTTCACCTTAGATCCTTCAAATTTCCATATTTAGGGAAAGCAGCTGCACTAACATGCAGACATCTTTCTCCTTGAACTCAAAATGATGCAACTGACATCAAACTACAAAGTCTCTTGAAAATATAGCTCCATTGTCCAAGGTATTATTGAAAAGCTGAGTGATTTTGTAGGAACTATTTTTTTAACTTATCCTGGCTGAACATTCTTCATCTGATTTCTAACAGTCAACACCAAAGTGCTGTTAATTCACACCCACACCATTCATCCATCTAAAACGTGGGACTAAAATGAGTTCTCAAGTCATGGCCAGCAAGGGGACTGAATAAGTTTGTACTAATATTTTACAGAAATTTCTTTCCCCACTAATGCTCAGGATTAGAACTCCAGAATAACTTTAAATCTTTAGAAGCAAACAGATCATGAGATCTAGAGAACAAGTGGGAAACAAAGATGAGTAAAAGTCAGAGAGAGCTACAAAATGCAGTATATTATGAAAAAATGGTTGAAACAACAGAAGTTCTGACAGAATTTTACACTCAGAGGAGCTGATGGAAGACTATTCAGAGACATTACATGGGATTTAGATTCAGTAGGACCACATAAGGCCACTGCACTACAGTTTTATAAGTATTTTTCAACTAACCTTAACAAGTATTTATGTTCCCATATCAGAGAATAACGAGCTAAGATGGAACTTTTATTTTTGTCTTAAAATCCTTTCATTATTGAACTCTTCACATTAAACATCTTTCCACTTGGCAGTTCAAGTAGTGTAATTTGCAAAATATAGCTTACTCTGAAGATTGCTAGTATACGTTTCGGGCTGATAAAGATTACTTCCCAGCTGCTTCCCATTCACAGACAGTATGTGCGGCCTTCCATAAAGAGGATGGAAAATGTGATACTATATGCCACTACCACACGCCTCATACCCACTTTATATATTTATGTTGAGGTTTTGCCTCTGGTTGCTAAAAAGAATGTTTTTTTGAGACACTGCTTCTTGAATATACCTACTGGTTTTGTTACTCTTATTGTTGTCATCTTTTATCCTGCTATTTAAGAAAGCATTCATGGGGCTTCATGTGGCAGATAAAACTGGAAAACTTCTTTGCAAGTTTATGCTGGAAGTTCTTTGATACTATCATTACTCTAAAGGAAACTGTGTCCCAATAGGCTCAGCTAGTGTGTGAAATCTAGTGTTATCTACAAATTGCTCATCTCATGCTGCCCTTTCACGGTGGCTCCACTGTCAGCAGTAATAAAACTAGGTGACAGACCTTGGGAGGTAAGCCAGCCATTGATTCGCTCCGGATACCTGATTGTGTTGGCTGATGTGTGATCTCTCGGTGCCACAGAGATAAAGTGCAAATTGTTTTTTAAAAATGACTGCCAGGAGTGGAGTGGATGCTGTTTTCAGAATGTCACACCCAAGCAGCTGTGACACACAGCCAAGCTTTGGTCCGCCTCTCAGATAGAGGAATTAGGTTTATGTTTTACGGAAAGATTCAATATCAGCCCAGCTTTGTGTTATTTAGTTATTTTTAAATAACTCTTCTTTTCCTCAGTACTCTTCAGGAAATAACAAGTTAACATTTTATCTGCTGGCAACTCAACAATCAAAGAAATAGCTTTTCAAAAGATGGTGAATCATAGCATGCATTAAACACATGCCCTCCCAATTAGTGTTTATTTACACACTCTGATGAATAGGGCACCGCATCAGCATTCTGCTATGCTCATAAACATCCAGCTCAAGAAGAGACTCTGAGGTCACCTGCCACCCCCAAACACAGCGCGTATATTCATCTCTTGCTGATGGCAGAGGAATGAGGTGCACTGTCCTTTGGCATTCCCTGCTCTCTGCGCTGCTCTGGATCTACATCCACCCCAATAATGTCTGGCCCCTCAGCTGGCAGTAGCAAGTCGTGGGAATACAAAGACACAGAAAGCTCTTGGGCTGCAAACCACTGGGGGCTGGCAGAGCGCTCCATGGCACGAAGCAAGTCTTCTCTTGGCTTGTTCTGCAGGCAGCTGCTCTGGGCTCCATCACTGTCAGGCTACCATGTTGCCTTGGCTTTTGGTTTTATTCAGTAGGACATACCCATTTATAAAGAGGAACAGCTTCTACAGTAGCTTGGAAACATTGTATTTTTGATTGCCCAGCCTGGAGAAGTGATTCAGTTGTATAATGACATCTTGCTCAACTACTTTGCCATTTAAAATGTCTTTGTGGCAACAAAAGACCACTTCTCAGCTGTACATGTCTATGGCATAAATTTGAATAATCTTTACATTCCAGGTGTTTTCTATCCTACAATTCAGATTCCTTGACACAGACTCCAAATATTTTAAGACCAAAGAAGGTCTTAAATGGAAATACCGCAAAATAGAAAAATAAAGGAATAAATACTACTATTTTTTGCAACGGAGTGATCTACTTCCTTTGCTTATCTCCTTCTGAGTTTTGTCTCCTCTATACATCTGCTTGTACTGTTTGCGTCTTGGCCAGGCCATGTCCCTTGCTATTTTTACCTATGTGCACAAAGCCAAACTCAACAGCATTAAAAAATGAGCACTAAATTCTAAGTTCAGTGTGGAAGGGTCCCATTCAAACTAGGTATTGAAAGACCTACACAGCTACACAGAAACGCCAGTATTACCCAGAAATTCTAGTGATAACACAAGTGAAAAAGACAAAATGTTGGAAAAAAGAAGACTGAAATGGCAATGCCACTCAGCAAACAGAAGAACCAATACCATGATTTCTAATGAAAAAAAGAGTGTAGGAAAATGACTGCATCACTAAATGTGGCTCAGCTTCAGTTACGGTCCAGAAGAAGAGGTCAGGAGCAGGGCAGGAATACAAGAGGCAAACAACTGTCTTTCAGAGAAAATAAGGAGAGAACATGCTGAAAGATGCAGACTATACAACAGGAGCAATTACAGCATGCCCAGTGGGTTAGGAGGAAAGGCGGTCACAGTGCCACTCACTACTGCCCAGGGAAATTCCTTTGGCACAGGGTTTCCTGTTACCTGCTTAATTTCGTTTTGCTTGAAAATGGCAAAAGCTTTACAAGATTCTCTGTTACACTCAACACTGAAAAGAAGCTACTACGAGGGAAAACTTGTACTAGAGATACAAAACAGAAACAAGAAACTGAGAGGCTTGCCAAAGCAGGCAAAGACATGAAAACACAACTGCAGGCAAACGTGCTCCTAAAGCATGACTGTGAAGCACTCTCAAGGAAGAGGTCATTCATGATTTAAGTGACCAGCTGCCATGTCCCCAAGGAGCACCTTGGGCAGCCCCATAACTGCTTCTCTCATTACAGAATCCAGCTGAGCAGGAGAAGAGGCTTTCCCGCTGCTTTTCCAATTTTCTTAGAGGGAAGGAGAGTAATTCATTTTGCAGCTTAATAAAATTAAAGAAAAAACCAAAAACCCAAACCCTACACAGCTAAGTATTTCCTGTAGTAGTTAACAGAACTAAAACTTAATTATGAAAATGTAGAAACTACAAATTACCTTCAAACATAAGCCAAGATCGAGGTTGCCAAAATTCATAATCTGAATTATATTTATTTAACATCTAGCATATGCTAATGAAAAACAGCTCCAGTCAATGTCCAAATTACAGGGAGAATAAAACCAGCTCTTACTAAATAAGAATACTACCTTTGCCCGAAACTTGGTCTGAACCCACACTAAACATCATCTGAGGCTGAGATAATTCTGCAAATGTTTTAATTGCCACATGCCTCTTTACAGTTACTAGAATTAGAGGTTGGAGTGGCTAAAATGTCCTGAAATGTGTATCAGTGCAGTTATGAGAAAGTTTCCACCAAAACTTTTGAAACTGCAGCTGATTTCTGACTCAACTGAAACAATTACCAGCACAAGCAGGGGAGAGACAGTCCCATACATGGACTGGAATTCAGAGTACAAAGCAGCACAAAAGTGCACTTTTCCTCATCTGTCCTTTTTACTGCTGGCTGTATTTTACGCTGAAAATAGGAAGGGTGAAGAAACAAAGGATTGCTTGATTTCTGGTTTTCCTTCCTCCCCCCTTCCATATGTGAGAATATGTTGTGCACAAGTCCTTTACCAAAATTATTCCACACAATTCACTCCCTCCCACAACCATTTCTGAGGTTCTCCTGTCTTTCAGCCTCTGCAGTTCTGGGAATGTGGCTACTCTAGAGTCTCACAGTTCCTTTCTGCACGGCAGAGCACAGCACCTACTGCGCTCCCTCGATCCAGAGCAATAGAAACATGGTACTTCAGGGGTACTCAACCCAAGAACAAAGTGATGAAATAATTGTGCCCTTGAGCACAATTGGCTTTGGTTTTGGGCTGGAAACTTTATATTATGAAAAATATGTGCTGAAATAATGCCTGTGAGGTAAATGGCAGCCTGGGTGTGAGATGGCGTACTGCGCCTTTCAGCAGAGAAGTGTTTGGCTGGGAGTTGAAATTAGGGCTTATTGTGTGCCCTTGAGTAAACAAAGCCATAATGGGTTATTGAGACTGCTGACTTCAAACAAACAATGCTCTCTGTGTAAGCATGACATTTTACAACCACCAAGCCTGAGGCATGTATGCTTATTATCATATGTCTTTCTATCAGCTCATTTTATATGACGCTCTTGAAAGAACACCACAGAAACACGCAGTATGTGAAGGGAACAGAGCTGAGCTATGTGGATTGGACTGTCACCAAATATTGGCATATGCCACGATGATGGCCAAGGAACAAGAAATCTAGGACAACACTTTTGAAGTAGCAGCAACTATAAATTAGCAATATAATTTGCTCCCAAAGGTGTGGCCTCTCAGGGAAATTTTCAAACTGGAATGTAATGATCTGGAGATGGTGCAGACATACAAAAATCCTTACAATTATGTTCACACATTGGACCAAGCTCCCACTACAAAATCTTTTTCAATACAACTTTGACAATTCTTACCATAAATAACACCAACACGCTTTGCCAACATTATACTGGAGAAGGGAAAGCTTTATGGATTGTATGTGAATGACTCCTGTGTGCTGGGTGTCTTTTCTGTACGCTATCACCTTTACTGTTTTCACAAGCAGTTTGCCAGTTTCTTGTAGGATCGATGTAGTGAAAAGCATATTTAGTTTTTCCCTTGGTTAATATTCAGGTTTAAAAGATGGTCAATTAGCATAATTTATATAAAACTTCTATTTGTTGAGATTTTCATGACTTTAAACATTTCAAAGCATATCCCTAGAAGGAAACTGAACCTCCTTGTCCCTCTTCTCATTCCTGTCACAGCCTGAACAAGCAAACATGCTGCTGTCTTCCATTCATGTTAAGTTAAAAATGCTGGAATGGGAATGGATTAATCTTGTGCCATGGTCAGATCTCATTTCTGTCTGTGGATAATGAGTTATAGCAACAGCACAACAGTAGTGACTCTCATTATAGACTCATTCTGGGGACAGAGGGAGTAATAAGAACAGAAGAGCATATTAAAAAATAGAATCCATTTTATGAAATTCTTGAAGCTGTGAGGAAACTAGAAAGAAAATTAATCCTTTTGGGGGTCAAAATTTTCCAGAAAATTAAGGGGAAACCTCTTTCCAATCAATGTGATATCCTTGACAGCAGTGTCACGACAAATGCATATGTGACAGGGTTTTAGCTGCAAACAAATAAGCTCACGAAGAATCATTCCAGAAATCAGTGCAAAACATCTTCCTTGATTCCAGTGTGTGCAGTAACCCCCTGACTCACAAAATTGAATGCTGAAGCAGACAGAGTTAAAAGCAAAAGCTTTCACTTGGCAATGTGAAATTTGTCTCAAGCAAAATATTGCATCTTGATTTTCCAAACAGGAAGTAAAAGCGGTACTGGAGAAATCCTTATAACCAACGGCCAAAATCTTAAATTATGACATCTCCTCTCCTGGCCACACCTCAGCTCCACCTGAGATACCCAGCTGGGATAAGTGACTACAGATAAGGACTTAATGTTGATGCCAATCAGTGTCCCAAATACTCTTTCTTGTTTCTGAAGCAAGAGCTCAAGTTGTGCTTTTTGCTCGTCTGGCTCTGTAAGGCAGCAGAGCTGCGCTCCAGCTTTTGAGACTGAGCTCCTCTCAGGATAACCTCTTTTTTCCCCACCAGAAAAAAAGCAGCCTTGCAAAATAATGCAGAAATGGCATTTTTTGCCATGCTCTTGGTACTTAACAACCTCCCATTTCCAGATATGAATACAAAACCTTTTGTGTTTACTCATTTTCCTATATGTTCCAAGGAGTCATGGACAGAGCAATAGCATACCAAAAAGAACAGCTACACACAACAGTACCTTATGTTAACATGCATCCCATTCAATACATATTGAATATACTTCACATAAGAAAGCAAATCTATTTCTCATATTTTAGTAAATACAAAAGGAGACAAATGCTACATTAAAGTGTCCCAGTTCAATTGAATGTGTGATTGTAGTAGAAGCTCAGAGAAGGTTGGAATGTCTTTACTTCTTTAGTTTTTGACTGTCTTCCACATAATTTTCACCTATAATAGCAGCAGGCTTGAAAAACATAATATAATTCTCATTAATGATTTATTTTTATTTATGGCATTATGAGTTAGAGGATGCATTTGATGTAAGATATGACAGTTTTTACCAAGTTCTTTTTACTTGCCATCTCTTATTAGGTGTTTTTTCAATGTTTTACACAGAGCTCTCCTGTGGGGAAGAGATTAAATTATCTTGTGAGAGCGTTAATTTACTGGAATAACTATGGGAAGTCAGATAATGTGGAAATACAATTAATGCCATCAAATATCTGAAATGAAGGGAGGTAGGAGAGGATTTCGTTCAGCTAATTTATGACATTATATATAATAAGTTAACCTCAGGATAAGGGAATAAACTAGTTTCCCAGGTAACCCGGATCTATTCCTGGCTCAGCCACTGATCAGAATTCTGACATAAGGTGAACCATGTCACATATAAATAGACATTTAAAATAAATTGTTTCTGGCCAGCAGTCAGACCACAATCTAAACCAGATCAGTACCACAATCAAACCCAGAATCTAAGGTGTGTTAGACACCTGCTTTTCTTCCAAACCTTCTTTGTATCTAAAATATTCTGAGCATTTGAGACAAATTCCCATTTCTATGTGCTTTTAAAATAGCCAACACAGCATGATCTCAGTCGAAATCTCTAAGTATGATGCACATATTCACAACACCTTACCACAGACATATGGACAGTACAAACTTTTGGACAAATATATCTGGTGCTTTTTCAGCCATTGTTTTCTCTTTTGTCTTCTTTCTCCTGTTTCCTTTCCTGGCTTGGTGCAGCTGTTGGTGCTTCACTCATCACTCTTTGCAGCAAAAGAACTCTGCATTCTTGCTTTTAGTGACTCAAGGAGAAATATGGAGGAAGGAAAAGGAGATCATCCAAATTCCTGATACAATTTCTTCTTTACCATCTCACATTCTGCCCTGCTCACAGCTTGGCCTTAGCCATACTATTTGCACAGTAATTTCATATTGCTGTAAAAATATTTTATTGAAAAGGAATATGCTACAGGTACTTAAAAAAATTCTACATATTAATATCCTTATAAACATTCCTTTTAGTATAAAAATATTCTCCGTGGTTTTTCCCCAACCTTAGTATATTCTGTTTTGTTTCTGCTATAACCAAAAAGCTTCAAATAAGCTTTTATTTCAATTTGCTACTAACTTTGACTAAATTCACTCTGCATTAAATGTTGCTTGCCTTATCTTATACTATGGTACAATGAAGACAAGACACATGGACAAAATAATCAGTTCAAAATGATTAAGGCTGATTGAGACAGCTTTGATGCTTATGCATGTCATCTAGCAATGAAAAAAGAGTAACTAGGTTATATCTTTATATCTCTAATCAGTTGGTTACAGTAGTTCCACCATCTCTGTCATCAATATCACTGAATATCTGAAATGTAAAAAGTTCATATTGCATTTTTACAATGTAGTTGGATTCAGGCGCACAAAATTCTTCAAATACAGTTTCTATTAGGATATCACATTTATCAGTTCTAAATAAATTGATTTTCAACAAAGTCTTTAATATTTGATATGTTCTTTGGCTCATCTGCCAGAGACTAGACATTTGCAAAGGGATAATGGAGGAGGAAAACAAGTAAGAGGAATGAAATATCTTTAGAGATTTAAACTAGCACTAGATGTGTTTAGTATACACATGCTTACATTGATACTAACTAACTGGAAGAGTCAAGATTAGATTCCAATCCGATTCCTGACATGGCTCTGTTGAAACAGAGCTACTGCACGGCCAGACATAAATGCTGTAATTTGTATTAAGTCAGGATGCGCAGTGATGCAGGAGCACATGTCTTAGATTAGGAGTTGCCTTTTCATCAGTATGCCAGCTAAAGACCACATCCTAATCTTAGCCATGTGCCACTCTGCACAACACATGCATGTGCATCCAGTATGAGAGAGCTGTCCCAAGATGTGGCATGGAAAAGCGGATGTTCATCTTGGTGTGCTCCATGAAGCACCTTGGGAAAAAAAAAACCCACAAAAAAAAAAACCCAACAAAAAAGAATTAGGTGAAAAGTCAGCAGAGTACAGAGAGGTGTCTGACTCTTGGGTCACTTTAGAATTATCCATTTCAAACAGTTGATTTGTCAGTGGGTTGTTTTTAAAGTGAAAGGACAACACAGTCTGAACAAAGCAAGAGTATTTTAATCACTGCAGCTCGTCACCGTCCTTGCATAAAGCATTATGTAAGCATCTGATATGCATCACTGTACAGCTCTGATTGCTGAGAAAGCAGTTTGCAGTTTAAAAACATTAATACACAACATCACTTTTCTCTTATTTTCTTATGTTAATGTTGGTAGCCGGAATGATACAGATTTTCTCCTCACACTAACAAGCACCAAAGCTGCTGTGAAGAATATGATTTTTTTCTCTGGATGTATTACAAGACCTTTCAAGACTAGGAGAGATACTGCTCTTATTTCTTACACTTACGGCTTAATATGAGAAAGCCAAAAAAATGTCACTGGGTCAAGGAAGTACAGACATTTTGATTCCTTCAAAGAGAAGGATGGGATATACTGTACTTTTACCTCACAGTGACTGAACCACTGGCTATCTGGAAGTATTTTATTAGCAATAATGATATCTAGCACATTACATTTTGATTCAAAAAAGGCTAAAGATGACACTTGTATCCCTAAATAGCTGAAAATCACAATAGAGACCAGAGACAAAATTAGTGAGATTTACAAGAGGTGATCTCAGACATCTTTTGCAAGTGATCCCTGCAACAATGAGCCCTCAGTATAAGACACAAGGGGAAAGATAAGTTACCCTTTCCATTGTCCACATAAAAATGTGAGCACTTAACAACGTAAAGGGCTCAACTGAGAGGCATCAGGAATCCTGCAGGAGAGCTGGAAGTGGGGCCTGCAGATGATTCCTGCCTGACACTACCACCAGAGAGCTGTACGGGAGACTCAGGTGGAGAATGTGCATTACTTTTATGAAAGGGGTCTTGTACCTGTTTTAAAACAAGTGGAAGCATAGTGAGGTCTTGGGTTTTTAACTTCCCTGTCCCATTGTACCAAGATTTTTCAAGTACTGCCATTGAAAGGACTGAGAAGTTATTCCTAAAGACTTTTTTCCTCTTTGAAAGAATGGACCTCTGAGACACCCTTTGGCAGTTAGGCATGTGAAACAAAGTCAAAACAAATGGCATATTTGAGCCAATTAAAAAAATCTTAATAGTGAAACAAATGAAGTCTTTATTAACATGAATGAACTAAAAAAATTACATCAATTGTTTCTGAGCTTCTTATGGATTTCTGTAGCCAGAAGAGTTCATGACATTTTTATCTGTTATTCACTGTATTTTATTTGAGATTATTAAAAGGCTGCTATGATATTTCTTCCCCCCTTCTTTTTAAATCATTTAAGTTTCTTTTCAAAATGTACTGCTAATGATTTAATTATTTTATAGCGTTCTTTCATTCCATTAAAATTTTGGAGGGAATACCAGTTTTCTGTAGAAATGCACACTGGAATAAAGAAGAAATTGTTTTGTTAAAGCACTTTTCTGTATCTCTCTTACCACTGCCAACACTTAGGAATATTTTCTTTACTCTCAGCTGTGGAATATGGTAGAAAATATCACTCCAGGTTTTACGGCTCAGATGATGGAAGTGGACAGATAGGACACGATTCATGTACATACAGGTAAAACCTCACAAAACATAGCTCTTTTAAAGTCCCATGTGTGGAGAGGCTACACCTACTTAACTGCCTTTAAAAGACCATTAACAGCACAATTTAAAGCTCACAAGGGTTAAGGAAATATAACAAGACACCATAATTCCATGTGATCAGGCATTACTTTAACAATTTTAAACATTTGTTTCCCACCAAGCGCTGATCTGTATGGTATCTGTTTCTCCTCATCATCAATTCCCAGTATCATTTGGCTTTCCTTCCCAGTTACCTCTGTCTTTCCCTTCTCAGCAAGTGCCAGCATGCAAAATCAGCCTTTCTTTTCTGCAGCAACAATGTCTAGTCTCAATTTCTCTATCTCGTTTTCTTTGCCCCAATTATTTAGATCACATCTCTGTGCCATTGGCATCCACCTTGAATGGCTTTCTTCCCACGTGCATAATAGAGAACAAGAAAAATGTTTAAACAGACATCCATTTCACCCCCTCTCTCCTCCCATCATGCCCTCCCTCCTCACCCTGGTACTTTAATGTCTGGCAGGGCTCAAGTAAACAATTTTACCTGGTTTATAGCATGTTCAAGCACGGATGGATTTTTAAACAGTAGGCAAAAAGAACAACTTTTACAAAAGCAGCTATAACATTTGGAGACAAAGAAAACCCCCAGACTGTGGCAGACACCCAGCATAAGAAAACTCAGTATGCCTGGCTAGTTCCAAATGCTGAATAGTGCATTTTGTAATGTCAAGCCCTGTCTAAAAAGTAAGTGTTGGTTATGCTAGGAAAACCTTCCATATGTAATACACATGGACATCACACACTAGCCTATTCCTTTTTTCATTCTCTGTGATCCTTCTTCCCTTGAGTTTCCTGATAGAATGGTGCATTCATGCTGTCCCATATAGTAATTCTCATTTAAATTAAGGCTGGTGGGGTTTTTTTTGTCTCCTTATTTGTTTCTCTTTTTTTTCAGAAACTCTATAGACATTAAACTGGACTTTGGAACAGGTCATTATAACAGATTTGAAGAACAAGACAGATGTAAAGGCAATACCATGCCCTCAAATTCATCATTACAGACAGGTAACTAAAGAGGTTTTAGGAATACAATGAAAAATCATAGGTAGCACAATGACAGCAGAGGAGACTCTAATCAAAAAGAAATTTTTTGTCATCTGATTCAAATGCCTTTTTATTTCTTGGCTACAGATTGTCTTTAGAAATGTGTATTGTAAATGACAATTATTTCTGTCAAATTGCTTTTTTAAAACTTCTATTTTCTCTTGCAATTCTTCTTGCAAATCCTAACTTCTAAAGCCCAGTGCTACCAAACATAATATTCTCTTTCAGCAAAATAGAAAGCATTAAAAAACCTCTTTATTTAGTTTTAAGTACTAAATTAAAATCTGAGTTCCAGTCTTAGCTTAGAGCTATAATTTATAATTCTAAGTCTATCTCTCAGTGTTCTGTATCACTCTTCCTCACCATGCACATCAGTACATTCAAGAGGCATTCCTCATTCCTCTCAAAATCAAGATGATTCATAATCGTGGACTTTGCTCTTCCCTGGAAAGGGATAACACAGATGTGAGAGAAATGTCATCCATTATCTCAAAGTACTTTTTGTTCCCTTTTTTTTTTTTTGTGAGACAGGGAAGTGTTTTCTCTGCCAGAAGTGTGGGCTTACACCCTCTCAGCTATGGATCAATTTTCATAGGAAGCCCCAGCACCAATCACTTCTGACATCCATCTACCACCCCTCTGCCTACTGACAGCCCCACCGGGCTTCCGAGACCCCAGCTGCCCTGTACACCACCTCAAAGGACAGCTTGGACTGGAACCTGGCAGGGCACATCCAGCCATGCTGCCTTCAGACATGTTTTTGGAGGATAGCAGAGACCAGCAGACATCCAGAAACTCTCCTCTGCTAACTTTGCATGACTGGTGCTCTGTGGAAAAACCTCTACTGCATCACAAAGAGGCATAGCAGAGGTAGATTTCTGACCTTCGTTGCACATGTTAAGGAGCACGCGTCCCAGAGAATCTCTTCAGATGATAATCCCCCAAAATGAGAAAAAAAGCAGCAGATGTTGAGCCTAAAGGCAGTGATAGCATTGATAGTATGCCCTCCAAAACACTAATTCAGGAGTGAGCACTCCACCAGACATATTCCTTTAGGCTTAAGGTCACCTTTCATTGGTTGCTTTATTGAAGGAGTTTTTCCTGAAACTGCAGTTGCACCCTGGTGCGGCAGCAAGCCCCAAATAACTCCCAGTAATAGCAGCAATGAGAAATAAAAGAATGAAATTGGTCAAAAAAACAGGTAGTACTGGGAAATACACAGAGGATATAAAAGATAAGGGAAAGCATGGTTTGAGTCTGTATTTTGCTTTCAGTACTGCATATGGAGTCAGTAATCTCCACTTTCTACTCCAAATGTCTTTTTCTGTGCCTTCCTCACAAAGCAAAACAAACCCCTGCAGATTTAACACAGGCAGCTTTCTGAAGAGCCTTGTTCCACGTAAAGCATGCAAATGGTTCTGCAAACACAACAGTTCCCAGGGAGGGACTGAAAGGAGAATGGACTATGCAAAATGCAGCTTCTGAGTCATTATGAAAAAAAACATTTTAACTATTTTGGAGTCTTTCTTCATTATTTTTTCTTTCTGTATAGTGTGAAATTAGCACATATCATTTATGATGGGAACATGTTTGCATTGATTAGAAATTAAGACAATCTAATCAAGAACTAGTATAGGTAAAATCCACCAAGCCATGAGGAATGCAGGTTGTCCTTCTGACTTTAGTTTTTTGAAATAGCCAGAATATGATCTTCAAACATTTTAGAGAACATTTGAGGGTCTCAACAAACACCCTGCCAGACTCCACCCCTTTCCTGAATGTATTCCTATAAAAGTAGACAAGGAAACTGTAAGAGGGGCAACAGAAAATCAGGGAGTAAAACATCTAATTGCCCTGTGTAATATACAGGTTTATTCACAGACCCAGGACTCAGCCTCCCCGACCCAGGTGATCCATCATCTACTATGCTGTACTAGAACACAGGTATCACAGGTCTTTGAAAAAATTATGCAAGAAGGTCTCCCTCCTGTGTCCCCTACCACCCCACCACCCACGAAGCAAGACTTGAACTGCATTTTGTCTGAAAGAAAGTGTGGAACTAAACCTTAAGGTCTTTTTTTTAATCTCTTTTTTTTCCCCAGGTTGTATCAGCCATACAGCTGCCAGAAAGTATGTGAACCTGATCCTGTTGGAGTGCACTCTACCTCTCTTCAGAATCTCATCTTTCCAAAAGTGGGAATGGACTACTCATGGCTAAGCTGTCACTTTGATTTTCATCTTCAGAGGGCATTTTCTGTTCCTTCTTTTGAAGTCTGAGATTTGCAACTTCTGTTTTTAGTATCATTGTATGCTAAACTGCACATAGTGGTTTCTCACATGCAAACTCAGGGGAAACTGTAAAAGTAAGATGGCGTATTTAACCAGCTGGAAAAAAACCAACAGGTTTAGGCCTCTGAACACATTTCTAAACTACTGACTTTATTTTTTGCAGTGATGGGTTAAGTTCTGTGCTGTGAGAAAAAAAGAATTCTGGGTTTAGAATTATTTTTTTAAGAGCGATATGATTCACAGAGGCCACAAGAGCTTGGCTTTATTTGTGATCTGCTTCAAGGTTGGTGGTAAACTCATTATCTTAGCAATACTGAACAAAGATTTATAGGGGAACTCTGAGAAACAGAAAGGCAGAAAAGAACAAGACGTGTCAAGATACCTGTGTTCAAACAGCTGTGGCAGCTGGCCTGTGAGAGAATAATGGTACTACAGGTGTAAAGACTAAAAAGTGATCAAGCAAAAACTCAGCATTTTTATTAGAAAGCTCATAAAAGTCACAGTGATATCTGGTGAATATTGTTCAAATGTTAATTTAAAAGCACCAAATTTAGGGGAAAAAAAAAGAATGTTGCAATGTCACACCTTCGTAATTATGTGAAATGAGCTTACAATAAACAGCTCTCAACCAGATAGATTGCTATGGACTATCTTCCAACAGTGCACTGTGTAAATGGTTTTTACAGCAGCATTGTGACTTTCTTTTCTAACATTTTAATGCCTTCATCAGATAGAAGACAGCAGTGGAGATCCAACAACGCACCCAGCAGTACATCTGGCCTGGACAGTAACCTCTTCCAGTAAAACAGGACCACAATTCAGATTGAAAGGGGCTGCTTGACTGTCCTTAGTGTGAACAGTTTTCCCCTATATTCCATCTCAGTTGCTCTTGTTTCAGCCTGTGGATGTTACCTCATTGTGAAGAGTCTGATTCCATCTTCTTGATGGCTGCCTCATAAACCTACGCAAAGACACCTCTGCTCCCAGCTGAGTCAGCTCCAGCTCCTCAGCCTCTTCCCACAGCTGCTCTGACTGCATCAGTGGGTCTGTACGGAGCCCATGACAGTTTCCTAATCTCTTTTAGCACTGGCACCATCTCATATCCATACTGAGGATCTACATCTAAGTAAGCTCATCTTGCATCTCTAGTTTGCACAAACAAACTCATAGCCTCAAAGGACCTATCACACAGACCTATGATTGCACTGGCTGAACTCATTTCTGACAGGGCTTGTTTTCTGTGCTAAACTGGGGAGGGAACTAGTACCAAACAGCCACATTTCCTCAGCCAAGTTAGATTACAGATAGTTCAACCACAGTGTCACCCTTTTTATTCCCTTTGAACTAATTTTTCAAAAGATTTGCAAAAAATAAAAGAAGGGAAAATCAGTTCCAGGAAGTGGGTCACTACACGATGCTTGTCTGTGAGTAGACATTTGCTGAGATTGACAAAAAATGACAGCAGTCAGCAAGTTTTTTGTTTACAGTTACTTTCACTCTGTAATCTTGCTGTCTGCAATGGTTTGACTTTCACAGAGCCGAGGAAGTTTCCTATTTTAACAGTAGCTTTCTGGGTTTCATACTAATAACACAAAATAGATCTTTTTTCACCAGATTTATCTTTTTCCCTCATTTTTGTTTTGACAAAGATGTGGGAGTGTGCCAATGCAGTTTGATTTGCCAAAGCACCTCCTGATGCCAGTCAGAGAAGCAAAAGTGTTCCTCTCATTTGCTCTGGTAGTCATTGCACATATTGGAATTTACGCTGATTAATTAGATTCAATAGAATGCACCAGCAGAGCAGGGCAAACAGTCAAAGCAAACAATTTGTAAATAACCCACTGGCTGAAAATTCAAAAATTCAAATTCATCCAAGTAACTTCAGCAAACATGAACCACTAACACACTGTCCAAAAACCAGGAATAACTTCCAGTTAAAAAAAAAGAAAAATAAAAAAAAAAAGCTAAATTAGCATGAATACTATTTGCTCAGCCTTAACTCTTACATTAAGTTCTATAAGGCAAAACTGTTACATTTTGTTCAGCTTGAGGACTGCATAAAAATTCTCTACAAAAGTGTATCTCCAACCCTGAAAACCTTTCTTTCTTATTTCAGACTCTCCACCTAGTGGGAGTATCATATTTTGTCAAATTTTTTAAATCAATGGCAATTATTATTCAAAGATTCCACACCCGTGTTCTTCCTGTACAACATTTTTGCATATTGCAATTTTTACAGATTTTGCTTATAACATAATAGGTCAAACTCTCAAAAATAAACTTATGAATTATAAATATGAGTCTCTTTCTTTTAAGAAATCGTCTAAATCAATTGAGCGCTTACCTCCGAAGTCAAAATTACAATGCAATATGAAAATGTTTTGATGTTTAGGTCTTGACCATACTCTTGCCTCATACACTTGTTTGGTAAGGAATATGACTTCACTAGAAAGCAGCCCTTGATCACTGCATATTGTATCTTATCTTTGCAGGAGAGCTGTCTTTGAACTCATGTACTCACACAGCGTAAGATTTAATGATATACAGCACTTGCGTGCGACTTAATTACATTGGAGCCCAGAACAGTTTTTTGTGGTTCAATGATAAAACTATAAATTAACTCTTTGAACAAAAACCCCCAAGTGGTTAAACCACATTATAAAGTAGAGACATTTGGCTAAAGAATCAAAACCATACAAATAAATAATTATATATATGTATGTTTGAGCAGGCTGTGCCTGTGAAGGGAGATGAGTCACTTCATTTTTTTATGTTGCCCCTGTGACAGCTGAGCAATGTAATTATCTTCTTTTGCATTGTGCTGGTTTTATCTCATTGGTATTAGATTTTTTACTTTTCCATATGCTAATTTCTGTGGTGGGTGAACTGCAAGACTCAGGGAGGCAAGGCACTGCTATGATTTGGTTTGCCTGAGGTTTCAACCAAATAATATTTCAATACTTTTAAATAAAAATAAAGCCAAAGTCGGGGGATTCCTGTTATTATGCACCCAAGTAATGATTAATAAATATTTTTAGTGAAAAGTTTTAAATTGTATCAATTCACCTTTTTTTAAAATAATGAAAGAAAAACAAACAAGAAAAGCCTTTCAACCAGGCCAAAGGGTTTACTGAATCCATACTATGCATAAAATGTGTTTAGGAAGGTATATAAAGCTAGAATTATGTTTGGGGGTTTTGTTGTTCATGAAAAATAAAATATAAAAGCAAAAATTACTATATTTGCAGCAATGACTCTGCTGGTTGACTTATGAAAAATGCATGAACACAGGGCAAATGGCAAAAGGCAAGAGCCTGAAAACATATAGACAAATGAAAAATACACAAAAATCTTGAGGTACATACCTAGTAGAAAGCCTGGATATAACCTTCAATAATGAAATACTAACAAATGTCCTTTGCTTATTATCACATATATCCCAAATGGAATTAATATGACATCAAAAAGATTTCTTCCAAAATCAGGAATAGACAACAGGCTTTGACAATATCCCTGAAAGTGACTTAAGCTGGACAAGTGTTAAGACAGAATTAGTTTTAGAATCCCATGTACTTCTCTTGTTACTAATGAGCTGGAAGACCAAGATCTTGAATAGGCTTGTTCACCACAAAGAGATTAATGGGAATAAAAAAAAAAAAAAGTACTCATGGTAAAGTAACATACAAAGTGGAATGCAGTCATATTTTGCATTAGTTTGAAATATGGCATTCAAACTATCAATGTGAGTATCTACAATGGTAAACAGTGACATCTACAATAGTACCTTGTATAGTGTAGCATACAATAGTGCGCTACACACAGACATGTACAGCAAAATGAGATGGCTTTGACCTAGAATAGACATCTGTAAAGCCAGGATCTCAAAAATTTCACCGGAAGGGACAAATGTATGTAGTCCAGCCATCAAGCTTTAACTTAAAATATTGCTCAGCACTGCCAAAGGAGTATCGCCTGGCGTCTGATTATCTAGGTTTGCTAAGCAGTCAGACAAGCACTGACAGTAGCACATGTGCATGAGAACGGGAATCCTGGCTTTCAGACCACCTCTGTTCTCAAGCAACATCACTTTGGCCTTGCTTGGGTTGCATTTCAGCCTCACAGTGCAGGTGTTGGGTGGATTTGCAGTGGCTGCTCTGCCAGAGCTCTGCAGGAACACAGGTATTGCAGCTGCGGTACAGGTGCTGTCACACAGTGTGAACTGAGGGAGGTAAAGTCACTGGCAGCCAAAAACACCAGACCAAATCCAGGTTTCATTACTCATTTTGTACCTCACTGACATTTCCATCAACTCATACAAGCTCTAGCAAAGAAATGAGCAATTTTGGACCACTGCCGTGCTGCAGTAAAAATTTTTACTAGCCCATAATACTGCTGAGTTATACAGAGACATTTATGAATATCAGAAATTAGAAATTTTTAAGACAATGACATGTCATTTTGAACTTAATGTTAAATTTAGAACTTTTGTAGTGAAAAACCGTGTAGATTACCTGTTTATGTAAAAGTATTCTGGTACTGCACAGTTCTCCCAAGCAGCACATTTTGCACATCCAGCAACTTTTTTGCATGATTGTCAGTAGTAAGCAATCCACTGGAAACACTATACAAGAGTAAAAGGATTGTCTTACACACAGAACCTATTAAAACAAAAACCACTAGGCTCTGTGTTCAAGGCATTCAAAAGTCAAAGTCAGAAGCATTACTAATGACAGGCACATGTAATAAGATCTGTGTGGTGAGGCAATGCATCATTGCGGCCAGATTTAGAGCCAGATCATCACTTTAGAAATATCAATAGCTGGAAAAGGTCCAAGTTACTTCTTCATCAAAGCAGTATGACTCCTGACTCCAGTGAAAATAATAACCTGAATTTGTGGAGACAAAGTTCTGATCAATAATGAATCTTAACAGGCCCATGCGATCTTCTGTCTTCTCAAATGTGAATTTGTACTGACACCTTCTTGGCACTCAGCCAGCAGCGGCTGCTCACTGAAAGCTGAGTGGCAAATGTGGGCTTGTGAATGTTAAATAAAAATCTGATATCTGAAGTGTGTTTTACCAGAAAAACTATGATACAACTGTAAAATGTATTTATGGGAAGACTAGAGAAACTTTTGATTGTGGTTATTAAATTTCTGACATGAAATGTAACCTGACACATGCGTGTTTAGGCCCCCCAAAAAATCACACAAGAATTTAGTCCTTCAAACCCACTTCCCAGGTTTTGGAGCCAAATATCTGTGAATGTTTTCAAGTTTCTCGTGGATTGCTCCCCTGCCTTGAAACTGAAAACAGTACCACTTTTGTTGTTTAACAGAACACCACAGACCAGCTATGGGCCACATATCACAGCCATTTGACAGCCATGGAGTTAAGAGATGCACAGCTCTGAACTGCACACATTTCATTATGCCAGCTCAAATTTCTGATGCTTTGCATCTCAAAATAATCCAGTATGCACCAAGAAGGTCCCTGGAAACTTCTGGGAAAACAGGATTTGTTTTACTAAATGAGACCCCTGACCCATTTAATCCTTCCCCTGGTCACACGAAGAATTTAGACACTCATGATTACCAGGTTAGGTTTCACTCTGAGTTTCACTATAACTCAGAGATTGATTTAAATCCTAAATTGCAGGCACTTCATTTTTAACGTTTTTACCATAAATCTGGAAGTGAATTATAGCTTTAGAATCCCAGCATTCTTAAAATATATTTCAAAACACGTCCTGAAGGTCTCAATTCTACGACTGATGTTTACATGAGGAAAGAGGATAATTTTAAATGATTGCCTGACCAGGCTTCCTCTGTGATCAAGTTCTATGCTATTTGCACAAACATGCTGACACAAATAGAAAATTCCCCATGCTCTGGGAAATCTGTTTTACCAGCAGTTGGTTAGGACTGAGCCCCCAAATCAACGTCTTGTACATTTGATGCAACTATTATATTAATTTAGTAAGTATTGAAGTAGATGTTAAAATTAAAAATACTCATAGCCACTACTCTGATAGCACTGTAAGTATCTCAGGCATGCATTTGAACAGACACTCCTGCAGGATCCAACGGAGATTCATCAAACAGCACAAATACTTGCCTGAACACCCACCGATGTGCAGCATAACCGTATGTGAAACTTCTGACCGAATCAGGAACTCTAACTGCTTGAAGCCATTCTTTCATCTGGACTTCCAGACATGCCACTGCTGCTCCACTCACAAGCCCTGCACTGCATGGTCGCTGGATAATGTTTCATACATTGATGTATGATGTATTTACACATTGATGTATAAATACAGAATCCAGAGGCCAGAAAGATGCATTTTACTCACAGCATTCCAAATCTTCCCCAGAGCATATATACATATATCAACTTCTAGAAACCCTGACTTTGTAGTATTTCTGTACAAATTCAGCTTGTCCAACATCTTCACAATGAAAAGCTGAAAATCAGGTTTCTGAACTCATGTTTACATGCTTTAAGAGATGACCTGATTCTCAAAAAGCACTGAGCCTTGGGTGACTTTGGTGGATTTAGGGGAGAGGTTTTCTAATAGCACTGGAAAAAATGCCTAATCTGCTCCCTTTGTGGCTGGCAGTAGTATCAGTGTTGAGCTCTGTCAAGCTCAGCTGGTAACTTTTAGACGTCTGTTTTGCAAAACAGGTAGTCATAGGAACTGAATACTGAAGAATAGGGCAGGGTTCTCAGAATACCACAACCAAAACACACTCCGTGTTTCTGAGTGTTTACTGTCACTGCTTGCTTGAAAGACTAACAGGTGTATGAGAAATAGGATATGAGAAAGATGTCTTCTTGTTTCAAAATAATTTAATCCTACCCTATTTCCTACGCTCCCCTTGCCTAAGCCTTGAAAGAGGAGATATGCCATCTGTTTCAATAAAACATGAAAAGTACACACACGTGACTGACGCACTGCTAGAAGTAGGGAGAGCAAAACAAGAATCTATCTTTAAAATATTAAATATGGAAAATTATGAAACAATAAAACAGCTGCCCTTTCAGCACTCTATTCTACCACACTTGGGGAAATGTTTAACTACTACAATTATGTTTATAAATTTTCATTGGAGCCTCACATTTTTGCAATGATCAAAGGTACAAAAAGTTTATAATTTAAAGTAACAGTCTCAGAGAGTCCAGAAAGCTCAATTCTTTCTATTTCTTTTTAATTTTGATTTCATTTACTGGTTATTAGTAGAATCTTCTCAACTGTGTTTCTCTTCGAGGTACATTTTCTTTTACTGATTGAGTTTTTCATACTGCAGCCGATGCACTTTTCAGTGTTTTTGTTATAATTACCAAATTCAGAATGAAAATGAAAACCACTTAATTATGTAATTGTCTTAGAGACAGCATGATAATTAGAGCTCTCAGAAAAGCAGCCCAGAGGGATTCACTGTATGGAAAGGTAAAGAAAATATAATACAGACATTTCAGAAAAGGCCTAAGTAAAACATTGTAGGAAAAGAAATTACACATGCAAACCTGAACAGATGCCCTCAAGAACTTTATACCTTAATCAACACAAAATACCACATTTACATTAACAGTGCATATGCAGCAAGACACATCACCATGAAATAGCTATTCAGAAGTTATAAAAGGTAAGAGACTGAAGCTATACACGAAATTACAAGAAATAGTACTGAAAATAAGATATATGACAAAGATTGAGAAGAAAATTAAAAATATGGGTGAGATAAATCTGAAAACAGAAAGTTAAAAGTACTAAACCAATGTACATGAAACAACAAAAGCTGAAAATGCTCTCATTGAAGGACTAACATATAAGGTTATTTCTAGTGTTTTGATAGATCTTCAAGCTGTGGTACAAAAAGTGTGCAAATGTCATATTAGATGTCCACATAAACTTTTTTAGGCACATCTCTCCAAGTTATTATGCTTTTCTAAACTGTGGAAGTATCTGCAGCTGCACACAGCAAAACCAGAACCAGCTGGACTCTTTTATACAGCAAAAGGGCAAATTTAAAGAAGTTTCACATTTATGACTTTCATGAGAAATCCTCCAGTTAAATGCAAGAGAAACATGAACATCTACCCTGCTAAAAAGGCTTAACCCCTTCATTCTGGTTTTGTGAGGGGATGACCCAGGAGAGGCTACAATCAGGTGGTGGGACTTGTTAAAACCCACCAAATTTCTGCTGCTGCCTATAGACATGAAGAGTGAGTGTGTGCACAAAGGAAAAGTCCCACCAGCTGCCAGCTGAGATACGAGCCCGCACAAGAGCTCAGAACTCACGTGGACAATGGCCCCTCTGCATATAACTTAGCACACCTCTGAATTTTCAGCTCCAGAGTTCTTACGCTATTTCTCCTGAGTGCCATCACCACACAGAAAATACTGTTACATTTGAAACTAACAGTACACGTGAACAATTATTTCCTTTTTCATGTTAGAAGCCTCAAACTGCCACAGAAATCAACTTCCTTCTGCTCCCAGCAGTTAACATTAATTTTACATGTGTTTTGACACTTGGCAGGAGATAATTACTGGCTACGCTCTTTGCCATGAAGTACTTTCCTTTTATAATTAAGAAATCCTTTGAATTGTGGACAGTTAACTTTTCTACTGCTAAAGATTGTGAGCAATTAGTATGTAAATTACAAGATGACACCAAAAGCTCATATGGACAAGATAATCCTTGTGTACCGAAGACTACCTGTGCATAATGTAAAAACAACAGAAAATAATGACTTTTAGAAGTTTCAAATCATTTAACTTAAAATGAACCAGAACACAGAACTGCTTGCTTCCTTCTATCAGTGTGAGTCAAGGCACAAGCTCAGTGAGAATCAGAACATACAAATTTCTTCAGAAGAAAGTCTTCTTCCGCTTTTCTCTTTTACAGTTTCTACCTTTGCCACACTTGGACTCACACCTCTGTGATGCTCAGAATGGATGCAACCCATGAGAAAAGAAGTTCTGGAGAAACAGATATGAAAGAGCAAAACCACTTCTTTAAGACTGTGAGGTATTTTAACAGTTTCAGAGGTGTTATCCGGTGCTTGAATAAGTTAGGACACAGCACTGTGATAATCAGCTCCTGTTTCTACCTTCCAAGGCTCCCCAGCACACTTTTTGGGACTATAAAGCAGTTATAATTTTATTTATTAGCAGATTTTATTTTTTACTATACATCTGTGTAACTATGTTAATGTACAAAGCTGATGCCTCTCTCCAGTGAAATGACTGATTTCATCCATTTGTTGCACAGATTTGATGCATTCATCGCCCAGATTTCAGGACATTCTCCTAACTCTCCACTGCAATTGGTTTAACACTGTTCTTTGGTAATTCCATGGGGGAAAAAAAATCACATTTCGATTAAATTTCTGTTCTTTCAGCTACTTGTTGTTTCCTTGATTTATTACTCTGTCACTGCAGGTACTACTTTGTACAAGGAAGTGCGCGAAACGTCTTTAGAATGCACGACAATACACGAAAACAGCCCGGTAACACACTCCCGGTAAACGGGTTAACTCTTTCCGCGCGCTGCCTTTGTTAAGCAGTGAGGAAGGCAAAGCTTCGCCGCAGCCGGGAGCGCTCCCTGCCGGCGCGCGTGGGCAGCGGCCCACACAGCGGCCCGGGAGGCGGCGGGGCACGGGGCGGAGGGACTGAGGCAAGGAAGGCTCGAGGGACGGAGGGCTCCGCTCGCTGCCGGGGTCAGGCCGGCATGGCCGGCTCCCCCGGGGGCTCCCTCAGCCCCCTGCCCGCACCCTCTCCGCGGGCGCCCTCAGCCCCCCGCCCGCACCCTCCCCGCTCCTCATCCCGCCGGCGGCCCCGGCCCCGCGCTCCCATAGGCTGCCGGCCCCTCCGCGGCAGCCAATCAGGAGGCAGTTGTCAGGCGCTCCCGTCTATTTTTAGCACGCACAAACAGACGCGCTTGGGGGTGGGTGTGCGCTCTCGCTCGGGGACGCGCGCTCTCGGGGACGCGCGCTCTCGGGGGCACGCGGCCGGAGCGCGGGCGCGGCGGAGCTGCGGTGGCGCTGGCTGAGGCCCGGGCCGTGGCGAGTGTGATAGAGGGAACAGCGAGCTATTACAGCGAGGGTGCGGGGAAGCAGCGTCCCAGCCAGAGTGCCGTGCACCTTCCCGCCCGCAGGATAGGGGAGAACCAGACCCAGAACCCCACCGCCTCAGGCAGTTCTAAGGAAAATCAGAAAATTCGTAATGGAAAGTGTTACGTAAAATAAATAAATGAATAGAATAAAATATGTGTATGGCCCTCGTGCAAAGTGGCTGGTGTGCCCACTCAGGGCCTCGGGCCCCGACCCAGGCAGGACTTGGTCTCTTGAGCGATTTAGCAGCAGAAGGCAAAGGTGGGATTACTGATATAGGCTAAACTCGGCGTCTTTTAAAGATTATTTTGTATATTCTCATTTAATTAAATTCACACATAAGGTAGTCAGCTGTCTCTGATGTGCTTCTGATATCTTTGGATAGTGATAGATGTGTAAGTTGAGGAGAAAAAAAGATCAGACATAAACACTTAGATAATACATACACTGGGTATTTTTGAGAGTTCAGATGTTTCAGATAGCTGGAGCTGCATTCTTTCCCAGTTTCTCACTGAGCTCTGGATTCAATAGAGCTTTTTAATATATCCTTGAATTCAGAAGGATTAGACATGTGCTGAAGCATTCAGTACAGGGATGAAGCAGGGCCTCTAGTTCAGAAAAGAAAATACTAAAGGACAGTAAGGAAAACTGTTTTTGTGATATTCTAAGTTAAGACTTAAACCAGCAACAATGTCAGCATATTGTAGAATTGTCAAGGAAAAAAACTAGTCTTGCTAAGCAAGGGTCTTCTTAAAGACCCTTGTATAAACATAAAAGGTTTAGCTATCTGTCTAAATATATGAGTACTTAGCCCCCAGGTGATCAACTGTTTTGGGATTTGTGCATAGTGATGGGTCGTAAGAGCTTCTTGGGCTTTGTAGTGACCTGCTTACAAAAAATACAGAATGTATTAAATGCAGACCTAATCTGTGCACTAAATCTGCAGCCCCCTAAAGGAGTAAATTGATCTGCAGCTCTTGTGCTGACCCTACAGCGCAGGGATGGATTTCACTGCCCATGTGCACTGGACACCTCGAGAAGAAAATCTTGCAAGACGGATTCTTCAAAGTAAGCCGACTGCCATTTCTTTTTGCAATGAAAAGTATTCCCTGACAGATCTTGTAATATCAGAGTGGAACCCTGGCTGGCTGCTCCTCGTCATCACCAGCCTTTAAGAGATGGTCAGTGCCAGGCTGTTCTGAAATCCTTGTCCTCATTACTCAATCCCCATGGATGCTTTTCAGTTGCCAGTAGGACATACCAAATCAGCAATGAAACAAAAGAACAAAGTCTGCTGTGACAATGTTTGAATGCCATTTCAAAAAAGTGGCCTGTGGATTTAAAATCTGCCCGAAAAAAAAAGTTGTTTATTCTGTCATTGCCAGAACATTGATATAGTCAGAAACATTATTTCAATGAGGTTTTTACATGCCATTGAACGTTTTCTCTGTGTTCACGGGTTGTCAGTCTTATGTGCAGATTAAACTTAAGTTCTCACAGAGGAAGTTCACGCAGCGTGAATTCCGTTAGCTTTGCTGATCCCATTATGCGCCATAATTCGAGAGTGAAGATTGCTCTGCATAAATATTCATCTAGCATCTTTCAAGTTTTCACTTTTCATTCTGCTGCTGCCTGACCCTGTCTGCCACTTTTCTCTGAATAATCGTTACTGCTGAGCAACCCATTTGGAGAAAAAAGGCATTTGCAAGACTAAAATACCCAGACAGCACTGGATGTGTGGATTGTCACTAGGACAAGTTGCAGCCCATTGCAGTTTATAACTGTGGGCATTAAAATAATCTAATGTACTATTTAGAATTGATGTGCATTTCTCTGTGCAAATGTCATGGCCTCTGGCTCGCAGAGAAGCCATACTGAACACATGGGTAGTAGCACCCTAATTCTCAGTCTGAGCACTCCAAACCCAGATTATAAGTTTTTCCTATTTTAAGTCCAGCAGGTTTTTTGACTGTAATAATTATTTTTTAATTTTTCTTTTTTGGTGCGGTTTCTATCAAGCTGCAACCCAAAAGTTCTGCTTGTGCATTGAGTTGAACAGAAATTGGTGAAAATAAACAAATGTGATGTGTTTTTGTGGAAGCAAAGAGTCAAGTCAAGGGCTCTTTCCATGTGAAGTGAGTTTAAAAGACTGCACATTAGAGAATTTAAGCCCAAACATGATAAAACTTGCCACAATTCTCTTGTGAATCCTCAACAGATCCTGGGACATGAATGTCTGTTCTCCACAATTGTTAATCTAGCCAGCAAGGGAAATTGATGTTCTGATCTGTTCCCAGATGTACTGTCATGTGTTTCAGGCCGTGTGTTTCCAGCACGTGAGAACATGCACAGATTTTCTAGGTGAGCTGAGGTTATGGGAACCCATCCCCCTCATTGGTGTTGCAGTGTGTGCAGTGCACTTAACTGAGCGTGTGATGGCTGTGTGCATTAGCTGTCTCTTTTCAAGGAAGGTTGCGCATGAGTTCCCCACCCTCCCCCTACAATTCAGGCCAGCTGAGTTACCTGCATTTGGGAAAATCGGGGTCAGCACCCCTGAAACGCAAGGAAAGACAGTCCCTGGGAAAGCCATGCTTCAGATCATGAGGTCTCACATCCATGTTTCCATACTATGACTTCAGGGAGATGAGCAAAGCAAGTTTTTCAGCAGCTCAGATTTGCAGTCACTGCTCCTTAATACAGAGCTGCTACAGAAGAAATCCCACCCCCCTGCAACCCAAACAGCTGCCTGAGAAAGGCAAGAGGGACCCCAGGGATGCATCCCCGAGGCAGGAATGTGACAAGCCACTTCACAGGCTGCGCTGCAGACCATGCTCAAGCTTTCCTTGGGGGAAACCTTGGAGAGCACGGGCTGTTCTGCCATGCAGTGCTCTGAGACAAGCTGGCAGAGAGAGACATGCTTTTCTACTTATAAGATGCATACTTTTGCCAGGTACTATCTTTACACCTTTTTTCTTTCCCTTTATTTTCATCCAGTAAGAATTCCCGTAGACACCGCTTAAGATAATTTCCCTGGTTATCAGCTTGACATCTTAATTGCAGAAACTGCACCAACAGGGAAAAGCTGCTAGATAGCAGGCGCCAGTGCCACATCAGGTGAAAACAAGTAATCACATTACTCAGGAAGACCAAAGTGGTGAAAATATACCCTCCTCGAAATTCAAGTTTAAACCAGACATACTTCCAGTCTGACTGAAGTGACTGAACTCTTTTTTGCCAGCTAGACAGCTTTGATGCAGTCTTCCAGTAAAAAAAACCCAGTGCAGGATAGAAACATTCATGTGATGAAGGCTGTATGATTCAGAAAGGTGTGTTACAGGCTGACTTCAGGCCAGCTGCTTGGCCCTAGTCCTGCACCAGTGTACTTGCCTGTGCACTCACACAGAGTCTAACAGAAGCCTAGACATCAAAGAAATGGACCAGGCATTTGCCAGCAGAAGACTGTGCTGTTATTCTCCCTGTAAAAGGCTGCTGTGTTCATAAGGATTCTCCAGTCTGGTTTAGTGGGAAATTAGAATGGCAATCGCTTTCCCATTCAAAATAGCATAATCACGTTTTTAATGTGCACTTTGTATCTACAAGTCTTAAAATAGATGTTGTCTCTGTTTTATGGGGACTGATGCCGACATTAGTATCTCTTAATGCCCTATGCCTTTTTCTAAAAGAAAATGTTCGTGTAAAAGACTCTTGTTGTAGTTAAGATCAAATAATTTGTAAAGTACATTATATTTTGGACCTGTCACATCAGAGTGTGTACATCACCTTGACTTATGTGTGGTGCAGTCAGTCAGCATGTGAATGAAGGATTGTGCACAGACTTTCTGGATGCTTTGGGGTTTGAACCCTGCAAGCAGTAGATCACAGATGCTTTCTGTCATGTATTAATAGCTGTCTCAGCATGAGAACTGGAAGCCCAGAGCTCTCATAAATGGTAAAAACATTTCACCTCCAGGACTTAGAATGTGTAACTTAATGTGCCAGTGAAACTCTCTGGAAGCTGCTTTTATTTTTTTCTCCAAGCCACTTTTAAAAGGATTTCAAGTTTAGAGAAACATTACTGTGTCATAAAATTTTTAAACTAATGTGACATTCTGTGATTATTTTGTTTTTGTCATGGAGGCATAGTAAGCTATATTCACAGGCAAAAATGCCTTGTCTCAGTCATCTGAGGGCAAACTCGCTTATTTGATGTTCCTGGTTGAGCAGTAAGAGATGAGTAAACCTGACCTACCCATAATTACAGCATTTGTTGTACAAACATATTGTAATGGAACCCCTGGTGAACTGACGAGGCAGTGCCTCCCAGGTGTTCCTGGTCCTGAGCCACTGCAGCTTGCCATGAGATATTTTTTGCTCTATCCTAGGCATTGGAAGAAGAGAGAGAATATGGTGTAGGGTTTTTTTGAAGTTATTAGTGCAGGCTTAGGAGGAGGTTGGTAACTGAATTTGCTTCTGACCACACTGGACTAATTTTCAGGATTTTCTTAGTGGGTGTCCCTACCTATGAGCAGCCTCAAGTGGTGGAAGCATTACTGATAAGCATTTATTAAAAGAAGAAGTTGATCTTTTGGAAGCATTCATTTTGGTACTAGAAATAGAAGCTGATTTCCTCTGGTCTGTGCTACATCTGAACTGCTTCTGAGAATCAGTTCTTTGAAGGATATCCAGACATCCATATTCAGTCCCCATCTCTGATACAGAGCCAACAGGTCTGGCTACATCAGCCAATCTGGTCAGCTTCTTATTCTCCAAGTTTGTGGGAGTGTGACAATGTGTGCTGCCTTCAGGACTGGGAGTGAGTTCAATAGCGTTTACAGTACAGTCATGGTAGGGACACAATGTAAAGATGAGGGCTAATCTCACCCGTTTCCAACCACCACTCGTGTCCAAGTGCTGACTAACCTGCTCTCAGTGTCAGTTCTCACCCACGTCAGTGAGTCCAAGTTACTGACCATCCGCAGCCATAGATTTGAGGTCACATTCCAGTCCCATTTCTCCATCCAGTGGTGTCTGGAGTCCTTCACTTCTTTGGTGTTGCTGCCAGTTCGATAGAACCATCTGTAATGGTCCTTTAGCCATGAGGAATAACATTTGGACCTGTTCCTGTTTTGAGTGGAGGATTTTTTCTGTTACACAATATACCTACAGATGTAGTGTCTGTGGGGTACCCGCTCTATTCTTCACTTGGTGGGTGCAGAAGCAGATTCTGCCTTGGGGCTCTGATTCATCTCCTCCCTTTCTTTCTTCCTTGCTAATGCTTCTTTTAACCAGAACATAGTTAACCTGCCTTGCTCATCTCCCTGCTTCTTACTGCTTTGATACAGCCTTTTATGAATGAGAACAAGGCAGTCTCATCTCTGGGCAAATCGTTCCTCTGTCTGCAGATGGCTCTAGGCAGAAGCAGGGCACACAACCTAAATGCAGGTTAGAGAAACCATGCTGTACCATACGGCAGAAGCAGCTGTAAAGCAAGGCAGCATCTGAGATGAAACCCAAATGTGTCCCCGTCACTGGTTTGTGCTGTGGCTCTGGCAAGCTTACTTGTGTGTGCTGACTCCTGGTCTCCCCCTTCCCTGAAACATCAGCTTTTAACTGCTGCCAGAGGCGCTGTCATTGGCCTTGTTTTTTTGTTCTTGCCGCTGTTCCAGGTCAATAGATCCCATGTTCTTCCAGCACTCTGAAAAAATAAATGGTCTCCCAGAGCTCCATCATGTCCTTGTTTTTCCTTCAAGATAACATCACCAAGTGAACAAACATTGAACAGTTCATACTGATACAATTTCCTTGTGTAACTGGTTACTTTTAAAATTTTTTTGTTTCTATTTTCTCCTGTGATAGGATTTTACGTTATGGCGACCAAATAGTTCAAACCCTGTCATGTTGCTTTGTAGGAATTTAGCCAAGAATTGGAGCAATAATTATATAAATGTTGTGGGTTTGTGGTTTTTTCTTTTCTTCTTCTTTTCAGTGACTTTCAGTAGCATTTTTGCTGTGAAGTGACTTCTGAGAATGAAGCAGACTGTTTTAAGAATAATGATTACACTAAAAGTGAGAGAAATGCAATTGCAAATAATGTTCAAGAAGTCAAATATTTCCTGACCTTGCTTGGCTTGTTAAGCCATTTGCACAGCCCTAGTTAATGACTGGACAATTAATAATTGGATCAGTTGCTTCAAGAGCAGGCACAGTTAAATGCTCTCTGCACATCATTTGCCTCTGAGTCCAGATGACCTATTATGATATTTTTGAAGACGACTACTGAGACTTCTTTTCATTCTCCCTCTAATTATATCCACTTGTGTCTTTCCTTACCTTAGAATTTCGACCCTGGAAAAGATTGCTTTTGTGCCCTTTGGATTTTTAGCTAGATTGCTCCTCTTCCTAGTATGAGCTACAGCAGGCTTTGCTTTGTCCCTAATTTATTGAATACATGTGATACATGCCTGAGGGAATTACTGGAGCTCATAAATTCTGTATCATAGAATGCGGGATGGAGAAGAATAGATATTTATAACAAATCTGGGAGAAAAAGCAGAAATCATTCAAACAAATGACCAATGCACCTCCCATCCTAGCAAATATGACTCGGGTATAAAAGGATTTAAAGTCCATTTGTTTGTACAAATGAATGCACTAGTAAAGGACAGCACTTGAGGCTTTACTATTTCTTAATATTTCTATAATTTTAAAAATGCCCTATATTCCAAAGTGACAGGATCTGTCACATATCTCATGTATGATTTTTATAAATTCATCTCATTTGCAGTTTTTAAAAGTGTATTACGGAGAAAGAACTCAGTGTGTTGTTAAACAGCAGAGACAGTCTGAAATTCATGAAATGAAAGATCACCTTAAGCTGTTGCTTTGAAGTTTCACCAGAGTTTTCCAGCTCATTTCCTACTGATGGAAAACTTGCCAAAAGTACTCCCAGCAGAGATAAAAAGTATTTGGCCTGCTGGAATCCACACTTGAAGATTATCAGCAGATCAAAGACTCAAGAGTCAAGCTATATGGTATAGACAATTTACATAAAATTAATATATATATGTATAACTGATTATTTATCCCTGGCTAATTAATGCACTTATTACTTATGGAGGTAGCTCTAAGCAGGATGTGGAAAGATCTGCCAGTGAAATCTATAATATGAAAAAGCACACTTCAGTTGATTACTTTATATTTTAAATATTTCAGGCTGACACTCTCAGATTTGTTTTCTTCCTTTGGAAAACTTTCAATGATTCTCAAGTTCCTCTGTCAACTTTTTTCTATTGTTATTGTTAGAGTGTTTATTGAGTCCAAAGTGTCTCTAATGTTTTATTTTGTTGTACAAGCATGGTTTATCTTTCATTAGATTATGGTTATTTGGAAAGTGTCCTTTGCACAGAAACAACAGCTAAAACTGGGATTCTTATTAACTCAAATGTTTGAACTGATAATAGGCCCTGAAAGCTTTCTTTCTTTTAATTGCCTCCTGTGGAAGGAGTTTTTTTAAAGATGAGCCTTTCAGTGCAATGTGTTTGTTTTGTGCAGTCCCTCCTTTCTGTGTCCAATAGCCTTGTCACCAGTGGGCCTCTGCAGGAGCCCAGAGATGGGGTGATGGGGACCAGGGAGGAGGTGGCACAGCCCTGCCTTTGGTCCCCACCTTCTGGCGAGAGCTAACAGGACAAAGCAGGCTTTGATATCTGTCTCTTCTTCAGCCCAGAGACCTGCCCCAAACATTGCACTTCAAATTATGCTATGCAGTGAAACATTGAGCAACAAGCTTCT
Organism: Oriolus oriolus; assembly: GCA_013400235.1. NCBI lineage: Eukaryota > Metazoa > Chordata > Aves > Passeriformes > Corvidae > Oriolus > Oriolus oriolus. The sequence continues at coordinate 77,435 of VXBT01005643.1, read as the reverse complement.
TTCTACTGGGAAGAAGCTTGTGAAGCAACACGGATCAGAAAAAAGAACCTGGGGCTGCTCCTCCTTCCCACTGCAGCGAAGTGCTTTTCCTCTGCTGGTTGTGAAACTCCTCACCTCTTGCAGAAGTGGCATTTGCAGAAGTCTCTTTGATGGAGCCAAGTATCCCATCCATGTATTTTAGCTCTGGGAAGGGCTGTAGCAGAGTATGATGGGGAATCCATGTACACACCTGCTGCAGAGGCAGGTGGGACACTTTAACACTGCGTTCTCATGTCATGGACTGAAAAGTTTTGTTTTCAGCAAATCAGTAGGAAAAATCACACGCTACGTCTTTCTAAATTGACCCAAAATACAGTTGACCTTGATCAGCCCAAGTGCAGAGCTTAGGACAAGTTTCACAGCATCCCTCACCTTCATCCCTGAATGGGTGGTGAAACATATGTAAGGAGTCAGAAATAAAATCGTTTGGAGAATAAACATGAAGCAATCGTACTTGAGGTGAAAATCTCAAGGTGGTATGGTGTGAAGTCACTGTAAGTGCTTCTTTAGTGATCTGTAAAAATACAAGCACAGTATACAAAGCTCATTTCAATAAATTATTTTCTTTTTAACTCTTCCTTGCTTTGAACATATTAAGGTTTCCTGCTCTGAGTAGTCAATCCTAAATTTTTTCTTATTACTTACCATGTTTTTTTTTTAGTTACTGCATTACTCTTTTCAGGGTTATGCTGCATTATCATATTTCAGTCTCAGTTTCTAGACCTGTTTGCTGCACACGGTCAACTAAAAATAAGCTGCTTTATCCTTGGACATGTTGTATAAATTCAGTGGGTAGCAGTTACACGCTGCTTTCCAGATGATAGTGACTTGCATTCACTTATATTTTGTGTAACTTTGATGACACCAGCAGAGACAGAATATGCTGACAGGTATTTCCAGCAGGAGTTTGTATCAAGCCCTCCTCCCTTGTCTTTCCCCAGATCTCAGCCCAATTAAAATGTACTTAAAATGTATGATAGGCCCTTGATCTTTCTTGATATGGTTACTATCATTTCGTGTAAGACAAATTTAATTCCTTTCGGATATCTGCGATACATAAACCAGTCCTAAAATAAATGTTGCTGTTTGATCTGCCATGCAGTGTTATTCTGGCTGCTTGGGCTGCCCTCCCACAGCCTTGTTGGTCCTGTCAGACCCTCCTGAGGTATTCTCAAGTTGCTGCTGAAGATCAATCTGTGCCATGTGATATGCACATCTCTGGCCCGTGCATTTCTTTGTGGAAAGGGCTGGGTGAGGTTCCTTGGAATGATTTATACAACTGCTCAAAGCAGCTGATCATAATGGCCTCTTAGTTTAGAATCTATTAATTGACATCCTGCTTTGTTCAGATACTAATGCTAAAAAAGAAAAAAATAAGGGAAAAGAAAAAGGAAAAGAAAAAAATAGCTCAGAGAACAGCATCATTCCCCAGTGCAGAATATTGTTGTAGACCCAGGACTCAGAGAAGGAGCAGCAAGACTGTGAGTGACCAGGGGCAAAACTGTGGGGAAGGCTAGGGGGAATGTAGGAGAAAAAGCTAATGATAGGATTAGATATGATGCAAGCTTTGCCTATTTATTGCTGAGAAAGAGTTATCTTAAATATTATCAATTTGATTTAAGCTACAAATATGCCCACTCCTTAGCTGTCTCCAGTTAGATCAATAAAAGTACCTCTGAACTGCCTAAGTCGTATGTTTCTGAAACTTACAGCCTTAAAACCCTTGGTCCTCTGCTGCCCAGGTCCCTGTGCTCCTTTATGGTCTTGATGGGCACTGAGGGAAAACACCCACAAAGTACATAATTCCGTAAAAGGTTCAGGGCTTATTGCCAGCTCCACAGGCTCAGCTGCTAGAGGGCTCACTGGAGTGTGGGGTCCAAATTTTGCTGAATCCTTGGCCTGCAGGAATAGAATTTTTTCAGCTCCAGACCATCTGTTGAAACTTTTTCATGCGGCAGTAATTAAGTAATTATTAGGGCAGAGAAAGCATGCATCTATGGCCTGGGGACAAGGATGGGGGCAGCTTGACTCCTGCACAAGGTCTATTGAACACTAAATGTGAAATACTCAGACACTTGTGAGAACAGAGGGGGGAGCCTTGTCTCTCCCTTGTAACTCAGAGTATCATTTTTGCTGGAGTAGCCACTTGGGATGGACCTTCAGGTGTCCACAGGCACCAAAGAGGAGCGTAGCCCAGGTGTCCCTCCTGCTGGACAAGAGAGCTAACCGGGGAATCAGCCTGCAGGAGGAGGCACGGTCCTTCCTCCAGCTCGGCTTTGCGTGACAGGCATACACCAAGGTCAGTGCTCAAGCTCGTCAGGTTGAGGCTGGCACCTCCTGTCAGCCCCAAGTAACACTTTCTCACAGAGAAACTCAAATAATACAACTGAACATGTATAGTGCAGGCACATCCCCTCTCAGCCCATGGGGTTTTCTGCTACTGTGTATAGGGTGCCTCAATCTTTACACTGAGTTCAGTCTAAAGTCATGAGTTCATGAGTTCATCTACTTCTAACAGCATCAGCTGGTTTAATAAAAATGTTACTTCGTTCCCTGAGCCCTCCTCTGGGCCCTCCTCACTTTTTTGGGATCTTACCTGCCCAAATCAGGGCTGTTTTGGACACAGAGGCAGTTTTGTTGATCTGAACCATAATACTTTTGTATCTTACAGAGATAGTACCTGAAGATGCATGCATAAACACTTTTTTTATTAGAAGTTTGGTTTTACAGACCCTGTTTAAATTGGTTTTTGTTAACCCTGACATCAGAAGTTGTATCACGATGTCATATGACCAGAAAAAACATTTTGATAAAGTGAATGCAGTCCAGATGATTAGGGAATGAATGTACCATCTGTCAAATCTTCATGAATTAATTAACCTCTAAGTACATTGAAGATAGATAGTGTCAGTCCACTTGTCTTAGAAATTCTTATCCTGATGTAACTGAACTGGGGAGATAAACAGAAATGATAGAATGAGCAGGTATATTTCAGTCTTTTTTCTCCCATTTTTCTCCAGTACTTAATTTATTTGCAAAGCTACGTACTTTTTTAAAAAGAAACTCTCTCTAATGTCACATCACTATAAATTCTTCAAAGCCAGTTTGAGATTTAAAAGCCATCTTCTTTTTTTTTTTTTTTGCCTAAAGGGAGGGTAACAAGAACACATTAAGGAGTTGTAATGTGGACAGGACTGTATTATATTTCAGTTAAAGGCAGGCTCTCATATAACCCCAAAATTTTATGCCTAGGCCTCATTTTTCAAAGTTACTTAACACTGAGGAACCTACCTCCCCTGAGATATGATATCCAGTCTGTCTTCTCTGGTTCATCAGTGGCTTATCAGGACCTTCAGTGAGCACATTCCCAGAGCCAACCTGACTTACAGGTAGGGCATGCGCTGTAGAGCACATGAGGCACCGCATGTGTGGCATTTGTCTGTGCTGTGATCTATGCCTGAACAGCCATGGGGGTGCTGCAGGCTGTCCCTGAGACATATACAGTGCTCAGAGGCAGATGGATCAGGAGAAACATTCTCTTTACTTACGATCCCAAAATTAAATGTTGAATACACGCTGCCTCGAGTTTCAGAAATGTATTGACTGCCTAGCTCTGGTCAGTAAAGTGGCCTGAGTTCTAGCAGCTCTGTGAATGTGGAATGACTGAGACAGTAGCCTTCTGTAATTTATTGCTTGGAAGATTTAACTTAAGTGATTTAAGCTGAAATAATACTGTCTTCTTCATACTCTACATAATACCTGCCTTGATACTGAAATTCTTGAAACCAGCAGAAAAGTGAAGAAACCAAAGGAATAGTGAGTTGTTCTCACACCATTTCCCTGCTGTAAAATGGGAGGGGAAGCCATGCAAATATTAATGACGTATTCACAGATAACATTGATTAGTGACATTTCTGGCTTGACCATCCTCCCCATGGAAGCTGCTGAATTTGGAGAGGACTTTTTTATTATTATTTCATTATCTTCTTATTATTTCATCTGAGCAAAAGCCAGTTTACAGAATATCCTCTGGTGTCCTGTTGTTTACTAGTGCTCTTTGCTTCCTAATTCCTAACTAAGATGTATGGAAAAATGGAAATTATTTATAAAAGATGTAGGCTGGAACCCGTGTGGAAAACCATGTAGAATCATGCTGATCTATGCTTTAATAGGTAACATTTTATGTCTCTTAAGGCCCCGATGAGATCTCACTTCACTGGAGGCTTAGTCCATCTGTACAGAATGCTGAATACACCACTGGATGTCACCCTTGCTCTCCCCTGAAGCAAACAGAGCAATAAACCACGAAGAATGTAGTTTTAAAGCCCTGAATACACTACAGGGTGGTAACTGGCACGTTCTGACCAGAATATGGATACTGTAGGATAATTTATATATGACATGTGAAATAGTCTGTCTCTGAGGGTATGTATTACCTTTTACATGGAGAAATCTCTGAGGCTAAAACTAGTGTTTATTGGTTTATTTCTAGTCCTTCCAAAAGCATCAAGGTAAAGTTGAAGCCTGTAGAACCTACTCTAACTCAAATTTTGTGCTTCAACACAGGAGTCACCACCTGCTGCTTTTGTATTTTATTAAATTTCTGTAGAGTTTGGAAGTTAAAACTGAGTTTCAGTGAAAGGAGGTGAATAGTTTGTGAGGTGTTTATAGGACAAACGTTATCTGCCACCTTCTTGCTAGTGCCACCAGATTCAAATACTGTCTGATAGCACATGTACAGATGTTCACAGTTGTTTCAGGAACATCTGCAGTAGCATCCTTCCAAATGATTTTTACCCTTGTCAGTTCTCTGAACTTTTGCTCGTAGCTGACTCCTGTTTCATGACTGTCAAGAAAAGTCCCATAAATGCCAGGATTATAACCTGTATGCTCTTTAGTCGTAACTCACAGCATCAGCTGTGTGGGGGAACAGAAAGGAGGATACATAGGCCCTGTGAATTGACCTACTTCTGTCTGAGATGAGCAGATGACAATGAACATGAGCTAAGCATTTGCCCCATGAAGTTTAGATAAACCTGTTGAAACTTTGCCTCTCTTAGACATCCTCAGACACTCCCAGCTGGTGTAGATACCCAGGAACACTTAGTCTTCTTGGGTTCCTCAGGCCAAAAACAAACAGGGAAGGACTCTCGGGGTGAGTTTTGCTCATATTCTTCACTCATAAATCATCCTGTGTAATGAGATAACTAGAAGTAACTGTAATTTGGTGACTCACCATCAGAAAGGCAGAAATTAAAGATCAGAAAATATTGGCTTCAGAAACAGAAACATGCATGTTATCCTTGTTTGTGAGACACAGCCCCAAGTGAAGAATTAGTTATCAGTTACTAGCCCTCTAGTTGTGGAAGAATGTTATTTTTATGTAGTGATTTCTATGTAAACATAAATGTCTTTTACAAAGTGTGCTAGTTTTGGTTGGGGTAGAGTTAATTTTCTTCACATTGGCTAGTGTGAGGCCGTGTTTTGGATTTGTGCTGAACACAATGTTGACAGTATAGAGAGGTTTTTTGTTATTTCTGAGCAGTGCTTACATAGAACCAAGGCCTTTTCTACTATTCGTATTGTCTTGCTGGCAAGGAGGTTGTGAGTGCATGGGAGGCTGGGAGGAGACAGCCAGGACAGGTGACCCCAACTGACCAAAGGCATATTCTATGCCATATGGCATCGTGCTCAGTATGTAAAGCTGGACACAAGAAGGAGGAAGGAAGGGGGGGACATTTGGAGGGATGGCGTTTGGTCACCATTACACGTGGAGGAACCCTGCTGTCCTGGGGATGGCTGAACACCTGCCTGCCCAAGGGAAGCAGTGACTGAATTCTTGTTTTGCTTGTGCATGGCTTTTTCTTTCACTATTAAACTGTCTATCTCAACTCATGTGTTTTCTAACTCTTACCCTTCCAATTCTCTCCCTGATCCTGCTGGTGGGGAAGCGAGCAAGTGGCTTGCTGGGGCTTGGTTGTTGGCTGGGCTTGAACCATGCACAGAGGAAGAAAAGCAGAAATCACTGAAAATGGAAACTATCTTGTGAAGATTTTTTATCAAAACTTGATTCTGTTTTCTCAGAAGAGAAAAAAGGATTCATCAGTTTTCAGGCAAGAAAAGAATAATCCATAAATTTTATTACTCAAATTCCCATAAAGATTGAGATAAAGAATTGTAAATAGCCTTTTGCCCTGATTTTACAATAGCAAGTGTACTGAGCAGTCCATACTGTCAGAATTCAGTAGTTCTTAAGACTAATATATTATACATAACCAGGAGCTGGGAAACCTCTCAAAAGTGAGGCAATCTAAAGTAGATAAACCAGGAGATGATAAAAAAAAAGTCATGTATAAATTTGGAAGGAAAACAAATCTGTTGTGCTTCTTCTTGAGCTACATTCAAATAACAATGAGTCAATAAGAACTATGATGCTTATTTTGGAAAAGAAGGAGAAGAAGGAATCTAATCTGAAGTTAAAGGAGTCTATGCAGATTTATGGGACAGTTCAAAATCGACAGAGTTAAAGGACTAGAACATAAGGCTTACATAAGACTTACAATTATGAGAAAGAAGCTATAGAGCAATTATATTTAGCTGAAATACATCACTGGTAATGAAAAAATGGTACTAAATTCGTTTAAGTTTTTCCTAAATGCATTCAATTACATATATTTGTCACATTAATGTGAAAAAAATTATAGATCTTACAATCCTAAAAGTGCTATCTACTGTCATTATGCTTCCTAAATCTCAATATAATACTTAGGTTCTCAGGATTCTGGCTCCTTGCATTTGTACTCTTCAATTCTTTCTCTGCCCACTAGGTGGTACTGCCAGCTTTAATTACACCGTCCACGGCTGAAGTTACAGGGTGTGTTTGTTTCATCATTTCATCCCAGATCACAGCATCAAGGACTATATTGTATTTTTCAGCTGCCCCAGTATAAATTTGCTTTAACTCCACTGGTTTTATATCCCTATCTGTAGGAGTATTTATGGATAGTCAAACAGATATTGGTGCCACACCTTAAAATAAAGCAGAAATATTTCAGCCAAATAGAAGTATTTGCAAGCAGGTCCTGTGGTTATTAACCTCATTCAGTCACAATTACAAGATACTCAGCCTTTTTGGCTGGAAACAACTTCTTCCTCAAAAGTGTCTCTCACCTCTAAACCACAAATACACAGACATCTTAACTTTCTTACAGATGAAAGAACATTCTATTTGTAAAATGGATTCATTAGTCCTTCGAGCATAACCATGCTATTTTGTAGCTAGAGATTTTGAGTTATCTAAAATTTGATATGAATACCTGATCAAGTTGAATTTATAAACTCCAAAAAAGTAAGAAAATATTTGATTTCTGTATTAGTCTCAAATATAATCTATTTTACCAGCCAACCCCACGCCCATGAACTATGTGTCTGTTTCTGCAGATATTCTTCACAAATTAGCAGAAAATAAGTCCACATTTGCTCTCTGGAGAAGAAGGTCTAAGCAAGCGTTTCTTAACATTACTCTCTGTCCTTGGTTAGAGAAAATTATTCATTGAAGGAATGAAAGCTCCTTCTATAAATCTTCATCATCATAGATGTAAATTAATTTCAAGCCGTGGAGCTGAGGGCTTTTAGATAGCAGTGAGAGATGGAGGAAAGTAGGACTTGTAAGTCAACATGAACCACCCTGAATCATCGTCACCTTGGGGTAATGGGAGAGGTAGGACATCCACAACTGAAAGGACCATCCTTCTATGGGGCAAGGCCAGCTATGTGGTCAGGTGCATATGATGCACTGGGAGTATCATGGACCACATGCTATCTGAGCAAAGATTTTGTTTGTCTTCTCTAATCCTAAGGGTTCAAGGAGCTGTAGAAATGAGGTTTTTCCACTGAATGGAAACATTCAAGCTCAACTGAGCTTGTTAAAGCAAAAACATTAAGAAAAGAAAGAAAAAGGCCAAAAATTAATATTTCATTGGAATGAATAGTCTCTGGCAGTGAAAAGGGAGCAAGAGTGTCAGGAAGCAAAGTAACCGATTGAGAGTCCTCCAAAATACCCATGCTGCAGTGCTTTAGTCTTTCCAATTCACAGAGCTGATTTTTTTGTGTTCACAGTGGAATGAAATATATCTGTTTTGGAGAAAATTAAGAAGTTGCTGTTTTATTTGAAACTCTCAAATGCTGATTTTTTTGGTTGGACTTCCATGTCCTCTCTTTTTCCTGAAGTCAAATGCATGACATAACCCTCCTTTAGATGATTCACTTCAGTAAACAACATTTACTTGAGGCCCTGTTTTGCTTTCCCCTGTTCTGGGCTCCCCACAAGGCAGTCAATTTATTGTGATTTCTTTAATTTGTGCAGGTTTGTCATGGAGCAGCTGTTGCATTTGGTCTGGAATGATGTGAAGGAGACTGTGCCTTGTGCACAGAAACTGAGGCAAATTGTGTGGCGTAAGCAGAGGTTAATAGTCTTTCAATCAAAGGAGAGCACATGATCCTTCAATTGAGAAGTAAATATGGAATGCTATTCTATGAAGTATAAGAGCACTTGAATGCAGGCAATATAATTTTTAATTCCATTTCTGATTCTTAGAGTCTGTTAAAGTTGAATCACTGAGATAAATATGAAAATCATCTTTTGAGATGTGGCAACCGTCATGTTTATGACAGCCAAAATAATTACTTTTTTCAGGAATATTTTAAACTTATACATAGATCAAAATTTTCTGTGTTTAAATTGTTGTACAAAGTACAACTAGTAAGACAGTCAGTTTTCTCTACTGACTGTCTTACTTGTATTCTGCAAAGTGATTTATGACTAGAAAGCAGTAGAAGAAATTTCGAAACGAAATTTCCTACTGTATTAGTGATTCAGACCTTGATTTTCTTGCCTAAGGATTCACAGGCACTTGTTTCACACAGGAGTCATACTTGTGCACTGCAGTGATTCTTTGCAGTCAGTCTGTAGAACACAAGATAGAAATAAAGCCCAAATTCATAATCATTGAAATGTTGCCCACAAGTTTAGAAGAGAAATGAACAAAGTGAGCTGAAGTAAGAATTGTTCAAAATTGGTGGAAATTTGTGCCTGATTCTATTGCCTGGATATGCTATTCACAGAGGAGAAAAAGTAACAGTTCATTCCTGGGAAGTTCCTTTTTACATCGGAGAGACTTCAAGACCACCCTAAAAATATGTACACATTGTTCATTAATTTTCCATCTCTCTGTATTGGGTATGTTCCATTCATTATGTGCCATTGATAGAAAGAAGATTCCACATTCTTTCTCAGAGCTGGATAGATGAATGTTGATGTGTTTTAATGACATCTTCATGTTTCCAAGGGCCTAGTGATTGATCTAGCAATGCTGAGTGCTGAAATGGTTCCAGGCACTGGCTGTGTTTTTGTGCACCTGTGGTGTGGTGTAACTGACAGGATCAAGGCATTGGCAGGGAAACCGGTGGGATCTCCATCCAAGGACACACAGCACCAGCTCCCTCTCTCTTCTTTACAACCTGCTACATAAGCCAAGACACAGTGCAGCTCGCCGCTTACTTGATGAGTTTACCTTAATGCAGTAGAACAATATGTGCTGTTCAAGGCCTTGCTGCTCAATGCCTATTTTACACAGGCATTTTCAAAAGAGGACTGTACTTGCATTAATGTTTTCACAGTAATTACCCTGGGAGAACCTGAAGCTCTTGTGGACTGAGATAGTCTCATTGAACAAAAGCATATAGAAGGAATATAAGAAAAAAAACCTTGTAAATGCATTTGACAGACAAAAAAAAAAAAAAAAAAAAAAACCAACAAAAAAAACCAACCAACAAACAAAAAACCCCCCACAAAAACCAGTGTAATCTTTATCACATTTATTTGACTTATTTTCTGATGTTTCTATCCTACAGATTCAGGTTGTTGTTACTACGGTAGGCATGATCCAAGGTCATGAGTTGACATTTGGCAAAGGGTAAACAACAGCAACAACGACAAAAAGGAAATTATTTGGTGGACTTCTTTAGGTGCCTTTTGTACTGGTCAGTTGGTGGGAAAAAAAGAGGAAGGGAAGACTGTGTTAGGCTGGCTCCTCAGTTCATTCATAATGATTCATACCTGAATTCAGTGCCTGGAGGGAAGCTTCAGTACAAAGGTTATGCCAAAAAGGTAAATATAGCTTTGTAAGACATCCATAAATCTTCTACTGTGGTGAAAAGAAGATGAAAATAAAGCAAATGAAGAAAAAATTCAATGAGAGTCCATGAGATCAAGCAGGAGGCTGAAAGGGGTGACAGAACGGACTAGCTTAGCAGTCCTTAATTGCTACTCAAGGATATGCTTAATAGACTTTGACAGGGACTTTGGTGAAATCAGAACTTCTTGATTCAGTTAATAAAAAGTAAAGCCAGAACTTGCAAGCCAAATAATTAGAAATGGTGAAATTGCAGTCTTTATCTCAAACTCAATTTCTCAAATTTGGACCAAAGCTTGGATCTGTATTTTGTTCCATGTCTAGTAGGTGCAAGAGAGATGATTTAATGTGTCAACAGTGCTGAGGTCTGATAACAAAATAAGTCGTATTATGGCCAACAATTTTTTTTTTTTTAATCATAGATCAAAAACTTCTCTGCTTGAAGCACAAGTTTTTTAAATTTAAATAGCTGTGCTGGTGTGCGATCCGTCCTACATGTTTTCACATTCATTAAACCAGTTGATTTTGTAAGCTGATATTGTTAACAGATGAGTTTCTGTGTATATAGTCATTAGTCATCCTGGAGTTTATGTTTTGTGTTCATGATGTGATTTTGGGTTTTTTGAGGAATAATTGTTTGTTAGTTTGTCTGGTTGGTTTAGTTTATTCTTCTCTTCTTTCAACTTGATAGGTGGAAGGAAGGCCATTTAAGAGTATTGCTTTCTAGCATCATCACAGCAGGTATATCTGGTAGTTTGCCTGATAAATAAAGAAGCTTCAAACATGTATTCTCAATGGTGAGTGTACTGTTTTAACAAAGTCTAGCAGATAGAACTGATTTACATTTTTAGCTCCAGATAACTCCTAAGCCACAGGAGTTCATTGTGTTAAGTCCTCATTTTTTTATGAATGCATACTTTAAGAATAAGGCCCGTCCAACAAGTCCTATCTCTCTGAAGCTCTGGCATTCTGCTGAGAAACATTTAACAGAGTCATTTTTCCTGTCAGGAAGCTTAATGAGCTACCTTCTTGGGAATAAATGGAGTTAAATTTCTATGTTCTTGTTGTAAAGCAAAAAAGAGGAAAAATAAAATCTTTCATCCTCTATTCTGTTGCTGGCAAGACTGATGGACACTAGGCAAATGGAACAAGTTTGAACTCTGGACAGTTTCTTTATCTGACAGATAAAACCAAAAGTAAACTGTATTTTAAATACCATATTTTGCACTATTGATAGATGTGAGGGAATGCGCTTCACCAGTCTCACACATGCACACTCGCACATTTCTTATAATTATTTGTGTTTCTATGTTGTGTGAAAGGCCAGGTCTCCACAACATTAGACAGAGTACACCAAAAGAGGCATTTCTAGTGAAGGAAAAAATATAAACAGATCTGTAGGAAAGAAATAATAAGACCTTGCCTGTTAATGTGATATATCGTGGCCTCAGCATGCAGCAAGCCAAGCAGAGGTAGTAGGCTTTTAGGGGGAAGGTAAAGGGAAATGATGTTCATTTATGTATGATTACTGGAAACTTTTCCCAAGGATAAGGATCAGATCAGAGAAAACTGAAAATGTTTGCTTTAAAATTTGTGACTGACTGACAGCAATGGAAGGACATCACCTCTGATGAAATGAATATGGTGGATAGCATGGAAAGAAACCACTAAGACCCTCAATAAGGAAAAGGAGTCACTTGAATCATTTCAATGGAGTGGTTGTATGAACCTGCATCAATCTCTCTGTCTCATGTGGCATCACAAAAGCACTTGCTTTTGTCAGCTTAACAGAACAATGACTTCAGCTGCAGTTTGGAGACTGGTGGTTTATGAGTCACCTGTCACAGTACTGCAGAGGTCCTAGGGATAATTGTTTTCTCCGCAAACATGCCAGAAATATTCCTGGACCTCCAGAATACAGCCTTTCCTATAAAAGAAAGAAACAAGACTGCCAGTCCCCAGGAAACAAACTGATCTTGAGGCCAGTCTGCCCTCACAAACACCTGCACAGGCATCTATAAGAATATACTTCTGCACAATTTATGCCACCAGGTACCTTCCCATGCTCCAATTCTCAAGGACTTTTGTTTCTATATGGAAAAAATGCTGACTTTCCACAGGTGCCTCCCAGTAGACTCATTTGCATGTTGGCATCCCTGCCCTCCCCACTACTCCCCATCACACCCTACTGCATACACATGTGCAGGTCCCAGAGGAGAAACAGGTAAAATAATCTTGACTTTTTAGATACATTTCTGTACTTTTTCATGCTAGCATTGAGTCATCCTCTGTTTTGTTTTTCTTCCGCTATGTCAGTGACTTCTTCACACTTGTGAAAAATGAGTTGTAGTCACTGGTGTAACCTCTAAAATTATTTTAGATTTGGAACTGAAAACAAAATCAGTGACATGTCCAGCTGTCTGGTTCAAAGCCCATGGACAGCATGCACTTTCCATGCAAGGTTTTCTGACATAGCTCTTTTATCCAAAGCTGACTCTGTCCATCATCAAGCATCATGGCAGCCAAAACCACAAGGAGGAGAGTGCGAGCTGACACTGGCAACTAGAGGCTCTCTGCATGCTGTATTTGTGCAGATGTGCATGATTACACAACTTGTTGGCTCAAAAAAAGGGGAGAGTGAGTAACAAAAAGTGGAATGCAGGTGGTCTTCTGCTCAAACATCCCTATATAGCTGCACTGGAGTGTCTTTGTCTTTCTGTCAGCAGTAGATTTCTCCTTAGCTGGCTCTTGAGGAGGGCTAAATCCAGAAAAATTTTTATGAGTTTTATCATTTGGATGCAAACTTTAGTCTAATGGGAGAGAATAGGTGCAGTGATAATGAATTCAGAGCTAGAAAAAACAGCTGTGGCAAGAAAGCCATATAACACACCATTTGCGATGTAGAAAGCAGACACAGAATGATATAGGAGAAGTTGCCATGGACTATATTTATTTTCATTTTCCTGAGTGACCCACAAGAATGATGTAGTCAGTGCTGAGTGGAAAGTGAGCAAGCAGAGGCCAAGAATCTATTCTCTGAGGACTGATCAGTGGGGGAGCTGGGTCTGAGTGCTGATGACTTCAGCTAGAAAGTCTCGCTAAGGTTTTGGAGTCTCTAGGCTGGCAGACTTGGATTTATATCCCAGCCTTGGTCTTAAATCCTTTCTGTGTAATCTGAGACTATTCATGATGTGCAAAAGCAGAAGGCTTGCATCTGTCAGAGAGATCCCTTCTGAAGGCCAGAGAGAAGTCTGTGTGTTGTAACTAAATGGTAAGGCATGATTTTACTGTGAGGCTTAAGCACATCCTGAAAACAAAGTAAAAAAAATATGATAAGAAACTAAGAGAAGTTTTGGAGCTAGCATGAAGACTGACTGAATCAGTTATGAACTCTGCAGCTGGACTGCAATATGCTGACCTTCAAGTTTAAGAAATATAAACTTATTTCATGGAGAATAATGAAAGATTGAATTGAGCACAAGGTTGGTGGGGAGGGTAACTTGCCCCGTTTGACAGTCTGAGATTGAAGTTTGAATGCTTCAGCTGTTCAGAGGGCATTGGCATCAGTACAGTCAAAATTAGGCTGGACAAATTTACAATATAGAGAGCCAGAGTTGTCTAAACATAAGCAATTTATTATACTAGGGTGTCAATGAAGTACACAACATAGCAAACTGAAACCTTAACAGTGCCTGAAGAATTTTTTTTCCAGAACTTCCATGTAGCACAGAGGCTGGGAGAGGCAGGATCAAAGATTACAGGAAATACGAAGTCTGGGAAGGAGGAAAGGGTGCAGTTGTCAACAGCAGAGAAGAAAAGTAAAAGGAGGGAGGATTTGTAAGTGGAGGAGAGGTTCAAATAAGACGAGCAGCAGAAAGTCCGAAAAAAAAAAGTCCAAAAAACGTATTAGAACTCAGAGGTGTAGAAGGGGATAGACAACATAGGGCTTGTTAGCATTCCATTCCTTGGGGAAATAGCCTGGAAGGATAAAAAAACATTGATGAAAATGGAACTTCTTACTGTGACTGTGGCAAAGTTCATAAAAAGAAATGTGGGAAGAGTATTGCCCCTTAGCTCAGAGAAAAATAACCTTTATGCTTCTTCAGACTAGGGTATAACCTAAAGAAGGTGTATAGCTGTGCTTGAAAGTTCCCCCAAGTAATAGGAAAGGCATGTCCTTTTTGGAAAATTGGAATTTTTTCACAACTCAGAAAATTTCCAGCGCTCTCCAGTTGCAGTGCAGTACTGTCTCACTGGCAGGCAAGGTGGAAACTCTGCCATAACCTTTGAATAAGCTTTGCTCTTCACTGTGTCTCTATTGGCACTTGGATCAAGTCTGGGAACATGGACGTAATTTCCCTAGCTGATAAATGGGCTGCAAAATTAGTTTTACTCAATACTCCAGTGCTTTGGAGTAGGACATTTTGTGGCTCCTGGGTGCATCTTTGGCTTGCCTTCGGTAGAGAAGCAGCATCACAAGCACTGGTACCTCAACTATGTTTCTAGATGGTGAAACAGGCAATTGTGAGATGGGAATGGGAAATGCTATTAGCTTGGCAAGCAGATATGCTCTGAGTGTTTTGGTGGTGAGATGAGGCAGCATCATTTGTAACCATTCACAACTTCTCACACTCCTTCAGTGACCTGAAGTAGAGACTCGGGTACCAGCAGTGTTAACAGCTAAATGTGTGTTGGGTCCCACAAGTGATTGCCAGGGTACATTTGGTACTGCTCCCCTTCTGAGTCTGATCATGTGCTGTGCAGTAATATAGATATATTTTAAATATTCAGGGAAAATGATTCAGATTTTGGAGGCAATAGGTAGCTGACAGAAGGAAATCTGATCAAGCAAGAAGTTTCAGCTCACACTGTTTTTCCAGCTTTTTTTTCAACTAGCAAGCCTTAGGTGTTTGACTTAAAAGGTGCGGATATGATCTACCTTAGCAGTTTATCCAAATAAACAAAATTCTGAAAGCCTGCTTTTAGAAGGAATGCTGTGGGAATTTCAACACCAAACTACACATATTGACTAATCTCTGATTCATTCAACTGCATTTTGATCTGAGCCAAAAATTAAGTTTCAAGGAAAATCAGCGGAAAACCTGTGTCTAGCATCCCACTTGTCTCCTTGGAAACACAATACTCCAAACAAAGAGAGTTCTGGGTCAGAAATAATTTTTCTGTTAGTTCCTTTTCAGCAATATAGTTCAGTCCATGTAAATTGCTCATTAACTTTATAGGAGGTATTCTGCTAAAAAATCCTTGACAGAACCTTTGTCAAGATGAAGTTGTAGTTGTTCGTGGTCGCTGGCCCCTGCCCTCATCTTTTTTCTCCTTCCTCCATTTGCAGCTTGTAGAAGAGCCCCTGCAAAGCTGAGCAAAAGCTCTCAAAGCACTAGTTACCCCAACTTCCTTACCTTTCCTAGGGGATTTTTTGCATCTTCAGCCTTCAGCAATGACTCAAGACCCTCTGTGCCGCTCTGCCTCCACTTTTAAGTCAGCAGCTTTTTAGGTACCAGAGGAAAGTGATATTGCTTAATCCACGTGTGTCATCAACCTTAGTGAAGACACCAGGCAGTCAAAAACTTCATCCTAGTACCGTCAACCACTTGGTTGATCCCTATATTGATGTTATTAGCCTGTGTCATTTTCACTCATCTTTTGTAAAATATGCATGGGGAAAGTTTGGAACATAAAGCAGAGTCCTGCTTTCCTGAAAATATATGTTAGGATGGAAAGCTGTTTAGGGTAATTCCAGCTCACATGCAGATATTTGCACATCCAGACTTAAATTTCTGTATCTCTGTCTGAGGATGAATATCGCCTTAAGTATGAAAAGCCCCCATACGTTTATGCTTGATTACTAAATAAATTAAGAGTTAGTGAACATGAGTGCCATCAGTGATAAAAATGGGGAAAGAGTACTTAAAATCTATTGAAAATGGACATGGTGATATTCCAGTGTCTCAAAGAAACAGAGCAGATCAAATGTGGTTTATGTGGAATGACTCTTGTCTGTACCAAAGAATAATTTTTTCCAAGGAACTGTTTTGTAGTCCAGGATCATACAATCAAGTTTCTAAGGACAGAAACATTATGAACATCTTCCCTGAATTGCTCTGTTCCATGAGCAATGGCGCTTCCATATTAAATCCTGTATGAAATGTATTATGCCTTTTAGGAAAACATCCAACCACAATAAGACACTTACTGTAGAGTGAGCTGCAACAGCTGATAAGGTGTTGTAATAATTAATTACCTTCTGACATCAATAGGTATTGCATTTTTCCTTAAAGCTTCTTTGGTTTCAACTTTCAGCTTCTTAGTCTTGGCTGAACTCTTTTGATAAGTGGGAAAATGAAATCATAGAGTCATAGAATCATTAAGGGTGGAAAAGACCTCCAAGAGCATCGAGTCCAACTTTGACCAAATACCACCATATCAACTAAACCATAGCACTAAGTGCCCCACCATGTCATTTTTTGAACACTTCCAGGGGTGGTGACTCTACTGCTTCCATGGGCAGCCTGTTCCAATGCTTAACCACTCCTTCTGTGAAGAAATTCTTCTTGATGTCCAGCCTGAACCTCCCTGGTGCAGTTTGAGGCCATTTCCTCTTGTCCTGTTGCTGGTTGCCTTCCTCAGCTTTGTTGCCCTTCTCTGGATATGCTCCAGCACCTCAATGTCCCTCTTGTAATGAGGGGCCCGGAACTGGACACAGTACTAGAGGTACAGAAAAAATGTTTGGAGTTTTTTATCACCCTTTTTTTTGCTCCATTTCTGTGACTCATTTGTGATCGTGTCAACTAAGTATTTCTCACCAGACTGATCCTTTTGAATCTGCTACTAGAAAAAAAGGTACTCAAGTCTTTCAGTCATTCTCATGAGCTATGTCATTCTAGGGACAGGTGACCTGTCAAAGAAGACAAAAGAATTACGCTGTCGTATTAAACTATGTAACCTAGCTGAGAGGTGCTTCTGATCACTGACCATTATTAATTGACCCAGTTGTAATCCCAACAAAGCATATCATCAGGCCAGAATGTTTTCCATGTGGACAGTTCAGAGAGACACATTAGAAAAATAACACCGGTTAATAACACAAGAATTTAGCCTACAGTGCAAAACACAGTCAGAGCTGGGAACATGCTGAAACCTATAACATAATATGTAGATGTCAGCACATAGTTGGAGTGGAAATAATTATAAAAATAATTCACAGTGGAATAATTGTAATGTAAAGCCTTGAAGCAATCCTTCCTATTTCAAGCATTCAGGAGGAAAATGATTGCTGGATTTTAATCTTACCTCTCTAAACCCAAAGCTGTTTAAGTAGTCATATAATTGCTTTCAAAATATTTCAGTCAATCAATAAAATGTTGGCAGGGTTTAGTGGAGATGTGCGATAGATAAAGAATTTGTTCTTTCCTTTATTTTTTTGTTCGTTTAATTCAACGCCAATCTGTGCAGAGACGGTTCAGAAATCAAAGCGCTAGTACAGACCTTCAGGTCAGAGATCCCACAACAGTTTGCAAGCACTAAAGAATTCAGCTGTAAAAATGGCAAGCATGACGGTTATATCTCTGGTTTAGGGGTAAGGAAATCAAGTGCCTTCTACCCCTGGTTTGGCTCTATCACCTGTACCCAACCCCACTGGTACCTCTGGGTCTGAGGCAGTGCCTGTATGTATTTGTGGAGTTATTGCTCCAGGAGTGAGGAGCAGAACACTCAAGTTGCACCAGGCAAGGTTTAGATTGCATATTAAGAAAAAATTCATCTCCCAAAGGGCTCTCAAGCACTGGAACAGGCTGCCCAGAGAGGTGGTTGAGGCACCATCCCTGGAAGTATTTGAAAGATGTTTGGATGTGGTGATTGAGGATAAGGTTTAGTTGTGGACACGGCAATGCTGGGTTAACAGCTGGATTCTATAGTTTTACAGTTTCACAGAAAGCCTCTGGCAGGGTTGTGACAGCACCCAGGGATGACTCCCCAGCCTCTGCTTTCATTGCAAAACCATCCTCAATCCATCTTAATACAAATATTTAGGTGCTGTTGAATCTAAATGGAAATCTCCCTGGCAAAGCGTTGTTCTTCCCAGCCTTCCCGAAACCCTCGGGGGGTTGTAGAGAGCTGTGGGCACAGGAGCCCCTGTGGGCGCTCAGGGCATGTGGCACCTGGAGCTCAATGGCACTGCTCACACATCAGAGCAGGGTGGTGAGAGATCTATACAAGGAGGTAGTGGTCAGAAATCTATTTGACATAATCATTAGGCGTTACTGTACCACCAGAAATATATACCTTAGATTAAACTAATGAAAAACTGTCAGTGAAAACCGATCTGATTTTCACTCTTGCTAACAAAATAACCTTTCCTCTTACTTATAAATGAGAATATTAATTTTTATTAATTGAAAACTGGGGGGTTTTAATAGTCTTGTATTTTAATAGTATTTGTTTCCTTAGAAGCAATATAACTTCTAGAGTGTTGAGAGAGCTTAACCATACCTTTTTTGTATTTAAGGGAGAGAGTTTGCAAAATAAAACTGTGGTAGGAAAATTTGAAGTTTTGCAGTTAATTTTGTGTTTGGTTGGAAATCCCATGTCTTCATCTATTTTTTTTAATGGGATAAATAAGATCTTTAATGGAATTTAATTTTCTCTGTTAATTATAGATTCAAAATATTTGACTTGCTATAGACATCCAAAGTTTTACTTTAATCTCAGTTGTGAGGTCTTTTCTTGGAAAATTCAGATAATTCTAAAAGGATGAAAACTTCTGCTATGGTGTACTACATAAACTAATAATAGCACACACTATTTTTAAGTTACTTTCATCCTACTTTCACCCCGTTTAAAAAAGAAAACAAACTAAGGTTACTCAGTCCTATCTGTCTTAATCCCACTGCCCAAGTTCATTCAAGTTTGATAGAGAACTATATTCCAAGTGCTTAAATTTTCATAAAAATATCAGCAGCTGGATGAGGCAAAGAAGCCCTGACAGGGCTCTCCCCAGGGGAGGAGGCTGCCAGGATCCCAGTACAGTTAAAACTTCCTTTTGCCAGCACATCTTGTATCTTGTGCTCAGCAATGGGCTAAACAAAGTTAGGCAGGAGAATGGAGAGCTGCAAGTGTTCTACTGGAGTAGCATGGGGTAAAAGCAGGGTTTTCAGAGGAGACCTGTGGCATAGGAAGAAGCTGAGCATGCTAAGAAAAGCTAAACTTACCTAAGGAGAGAAAAATGGGACGTTCATCAGTAAGGGCCTTTGGAGTATTGCCTGTGGCTGCAGGCAGCAGGGTCTATGGCAAGTACCAAAGGGCCCTGTCTGGCAGAGTTGGAGGCAGCCTGGCATGGGAAGTTAAGATATTGCATTAGGAGATTCATTTCTGTCAAATTCTCTTTGAGATTACAATAATGAAGTAATAATGAGCCTTGCAGGGACTCGTGTCACCGTCAAACATATCCCTTATGAAGGGATCATCATCAGGTGGCATCATCAGCCTTGCCCCTTTATGAAGTCTCTAGCCCTTCTTGAGGTCACTTTTAAATATCTTCCAAGTCAGCATTAACATGAGACATTTCCAGGCAAACATTCCATTTGGGAAAGGTAGCCTGAGGCACTCAAGGCCACAGGATGGCCTTTACTGCTGCCTGTGGGGCGGTGGGCTGTGCAAGCAGAGACCTCATAGGAGATGACCTCTGTGTTCAAATGAAAGGCTGTGGGAGATTATACTCACAGGATGTAAGTAAGAATAGAGCCAAAGGAATGTTGCAAGACATATTTTCATTTTGTTTTCAATTTAATTGTTAGCCATTTCAACTCTTTTTTTTTTTTTTTTTTTGATATCCATTTTGGCAAAGGATAGAAACTTTCCTTGAGCCAATGGGGATGATGATCATTATGGTTAAATCACTTCTCTTCCTCTCAGCTGCACAAATGACTATGACTTTTAAGTAAGCTTAGATTTTCTATCTGAATACCTGGGGTGAGAGTATTTTCAGAAGTATCAGGAGATAAAACAAAATAACTCTTGAGAGAAACTTGATAGCTTAGTGGAATGTCTGTTGGAAAATGGATGAATAGTAGACAAAGAGATAAGAAAGAATGTAACCATTTCAGAAATGAATTGATTATAATTGTAGGGATGTAAATAACTAGCTGTCATAAATATTCCATTCTTTTCTGCTTTCCTGGAGTAGACAGACAAAAATTCATTATTTTAAAAGCACAGTTCCAACAGATATGTATGAACTATTTTCATCTGACAAGGTTTTGATAATTATAAACCTCTCCTAGCAATATGTATTCCCTGTATGACACAGGAAGTCTCATTATACCTAAAGGTATTGAAATTATTTTACAGTATGCTAAAAGGAGGGTTAAATACAACATTTCAAAGAGCAATGTTGTTCAGACCCACGTTGAAATGCAACAAATGTATTTTATAGCTTCAATATCCTCAAGCATTTATAATGGAAGAAGAAATTACATTCTTGTTCACCAGAAGATCCAGGTCCCCAGGGTTGTTATAAATCAGAAAAGAAGCAAGAGTATTGATCAAAGTTTTCTGAATTTATGTCATTTAAAATTTTTATCAACAGACCTTTATGCTAATAGACTTTGTAGTTTATGGTTTTATGTATTCATGTCTTTTTTTCCAGAAGTATTTATATCTTTACCTTAACAGAAATAAATGCATGAGGAACAGGAAAAACCCTGAAAACAGGAAAAATGGCACAGAAAACATTCAAATTGGCTCATAAGTTCAACAAGAAGTTTAAAAATGCAGCTTTGCCTTTGAAACACATTAGGACTAATTCAGTCTTGAAATTCACAGTTAAGCCAGCAGCTGCAGAAGAGCAGGAGGGCAAAACCTGTGCGTAGATGAGAGATCTTTTGTTTGTTGCTGCACCTCACAGGCGTCCCCTGCAGAGATCAAGGCCAGTCTCCTGGGTAGCAGCATCGCTACTGACATCCAGGGACAGCCCAGCAGTTCATCTTTCCCAGCATGTCCACGGGCAGGCAGAGGCACCTTCCAGCTGGCAGGAGTATAAGTCACAAATCAAACAAGAGTGCGTGTTCTCTCAGGCCAGAGTGCTGCATTGTTAGGCCAGAAAGTGTCAGGAGAAGGACCACTAATAGTCCTTCTAGTATATGGAAGACAAAGGAAGAGTTAACAAAAAATGCAAAAGAAAAGGCTGTATGGTCCATTAAAACTCTTAAAACATCAAAAAGCAGATATGAGGAGCTCAGAAGCAAGCAGAAAGCTAGCAAAGGCTGTGAAAGGCAGAGGGATAATATTTTTTTAAAAAAGCAGTAATGCTATAAAGATGTGGAAGATGAGATGATCAGATCAACAGCCTGTTCTGGGGATGACTCTTGCCCTCCGGTGTGCCTGCTCTGGCAGTTGAACCCTGCAGCTGAAGCTGTCTCATTACATTCGGAGGGTAAGCTGTTTAAAAATAGTTGTTGTAAGGTGTGTAGCTGTACATGATGACGTGTGCTGGAAAGTCATAGGCGAATAATGACTCAGTCAGAGGATATAAATAATTAGAGGCACATTAAGTTCCTCTGTGGCTATTCATCACATGCATGGGATTACCAAATGACCAAATTGTGCATCAGCACACATCAAAGCATGAGTTATTATTTTACCCTTTCATGAAAAAAATTGTGAAAATGTAGAAAACAGATGCTCAAAAAAAGCATTAGAGAGGGATACTGGTGTCAGAGCACGCATCATAGACACTCAAACAAGAGAAGGAGCTCAAGATAAAACAAATTATGCAACCCTAGAGACGTTAGTTTATAAAAGATATTGAGGACAGAGGACTAGTGCTCTAACTTAAACACTAACAATTTTATATTCAAATACAGATACAGAGAAGTAAATGACAATATATCTATTACAGCTATTATTACAGCAATATAACTAATACAGGATATTAGAAAGGAATTTATACACAAAGTGCTTTTAAACTTTTCTTTGGCTGAAAACAGTGATAGTTGTACTGTTCTCATCTCATTTTCAGAATGGTTTAGTTCTCAGGCAAAAGGCTATCAGATGACCCTGAAGGAATTCCCTTTAGTGTTAGTTGTCTACGACTTATGAATAACAGGATAAATTTCATTCAGCTGGGTCTTCTGAAGGTATATTTGTCACCAGGTTTCTCAGTTCTGAAGAACAAGCAGCTCAGGGATGGAGCTATAAAATAAGCCTATGAAGGCTTGCAAAGGGTCAGGTGCCTTTACTAGGCTGACAATAATCTTAGGAGCATCCCAGCAGATGTGTCCTGGTGGAGCTGGGGCACCTGAACCATCATGGATCGGGCTTTGACTCAGCACAGGGGTCTGGCAGTGCTGAGCCTCTCTAGCAGCAGGGTAACCCACCAACCCTTCCCCAGAGTGGGGTTTGACTCCGTAGCATCTTTGCACATGATGAACTTCAGTCAACTGAGGAGCATTCATTCCCTCTATTCTCCCCCTTGCCCTTAAGGAATTTTATTTGGCATCCAGTAAAATATTAGTAATTCCTACTGATGTCTTCAGTGAGCTGTCAGAGCTAGAAAAGCTTGATCTCAGTCTCAATCAAATTACTGAGAAGGGCATTAAGAAAGCAGTTTTTGGTAACATGATTAAACTGGAAAACTTGAACTTGGCAGAGTATTTGCTCACTAGAGTACCTCAGAATTTGCACTCATCTCTGAAAGACCTCAGGCTTGACAAAAGGAGAAGGATTTAATGCGGCAAGAGGCATTTCTGAAACTAGAAAATCTCATTTAGATTAGTCTCTGAAATAAAAGTATACTCTATATAGTATGGAAGATTTAAGGGCCTGTAAGGTCCGTTTCCCTTAGATTTAAGTCATAACAAGTCATCAGAAATGACCGAGTTAGTGACAAAGTTAATCATCAACTTCTGATCATGTTATTATCTTTTTTTCTCTTAAATACTTATTTTCAGTCTATGCCATCAGACTTTTTCTCTGGCAGTCATAATGTTGAGAGCCATCTTCCTCTTGCATGGTTAGTGAATAACCAGATAAACCTGGGTAGTGCTGGGGTGCTTGGGTAGTGCTTCCTGAGCCTGCAAGGCTCTCAGGAAGTCCAGTATTATTAAAAATATATTGAAAAGGGGATGAGAAGAACATAGAGACATCAGAGTGGAATTTCCTTTAGGTGGAAAGGATGGATAGGTCTTACCTTTTGACCTCTGCTGGTTCAGTAATAAACAGTTTAAATAAATATAGTTAATCTCAGGCAAAAGAGTAGGAGAACACCAGATTTCTTTTAGAATATTTAGGAATAGTGTTTTTAGAAATCTCTATACTCAGTTTTCTTGAGGTAACTAAAATTAAAACACCTTGATCCTTTAATTCCTCTGTGAAGTAAGAACTCTGCTATGTTTATGGTCCACGTTATGCAATTGACAGTTTGCATATTTGCAGTTAAAAGATGACCTGTTTTGTAAGAAATCTTAAGCATGTCAAAAGGGGAATTCCCAGCATACCCAGATTAAAAGTCACTGATAAGTTTAGTGCTGTATTATGTCATTTCAGGGGTCCATCAGATTTTTTTAGTGGTCTGTATTTTCTGAGTTACATTGCAGATTTTCCACTACAAAAATCCATTGCTAGGATAAGGATAATTCTAGGAAATATTTCAGACTTCTGCTGCATTCATTTAGCTCTTACTAAAATTCAGATATATTTTTAGGTATTAGTTTCATATTCATTTTACACACATGACAGTTTCAACATCTATGTGCTCTCTCTGATCCTGTAGTCATTTGAGATGCCAGTAGTGATGTAGCCTCCAACCTCAGGGCACTTGGACATAAGCACACACAGGAACACCTGCATTTAAAAGCAATTCCCTTCAGCTCTTTTTCAGCCAAAAGGAACAGATTAGTACTTAAAAACTGATCACTTTGTAGAAGTCCCTGGAGTTGGTGAACATCGGCTCAGGTGTTTGTGAATCAGTGTTTGAGGGAAGCAATCCTTTTTTGATCCGTATCTCAGCTATCAGGTGGATATAAAGCCTTCCCCGCCTAACTCCAGTGGCTGCTGTGGCAGACTACATTCACAGTACATCCCTGCTGCAGAGACAGTGCACAGAAAAAAGGCTGAAAGTGGCACTCCAACCCATGTGTCTGATATTTGCTTTTCTGCCTTGTCTAGGTTTCTGGCTGACCTCTGCAGTGATGGGTCAGGCAGTGTCTTGTGTGCCTGCTCCCCCAGCTCTAGTACCACCCCCTTGGTCCAGCTACAAGCTCAAGTACCTTCAGCTCTGTTGATACAGAGGATATATTTCTTCCATTTTGCACAAAAATACCCCTATTCAATCAATCAATCAAACAAACAAACAAAATTAAAATGATGGTAACACAAAATCCCCTCTAGTTTTAAAATTGCCATGAGCTCTTTTAATGATTTAAGCAAGCAGGGAAATAAGGGGTGGCAGAAATTGCAAACTCAAACCTCCAAGGTCTGGGTGTTTTGAGGTAATCAAGGCTGCACTGTGCTTTATGCAACAGGTCTGGGATTCCAGACCAGGAGAGGGTATAAATGTAACTTGCATCAACCTGATAATAAGCTTAGTTCTACAACTCCCAGATGTGCACTGGGCATGCAAATAAACTAAAACCTCTTCACCTCAACTTAGGAGCTGAATGGAAACAGACAATGCAGAAAGACCAGCCTTAAAGCATGAATGAATTCATACTTCGGGGCGAAGCAACAGCAACAAAAACCCAACAAAGACCAATACACACACACCCCTCATCCCCCCAAACACTTTCCTATTTGGCATAAATGAGAATTTTGGACACCACAGCCAGACCCTGGAGCTTCACAAGCCTTGTACCGCAGAAATGCACGTGCTTAACATCACAGTTCATTGACAGCACTGATTAGCAGCTGGGGGATATTTCACTATCTGTTAGGAATTGCACTGCTTGCCATTAATCAGTGACGTGCCCTTTTAAACACCCTCCATGCACGTCTGCACAAGATATGGGACAGAGCACTGGTCCTGGGAAGAATTAGATATGCAGATAGGCCAAGCTGGAGATTTACCTGTCTGAAGGGAAAGCTGGTGGAAAAAAAACAACAGGCAGATTTTGAGCTGTTATTTAACAGCGCGAATGGAGCGTGGCTCCCCCACAGCTGTTCCCATCGGTTGTAATTCAGTTATTCCTGCACTGCAGAGTCGGGTCAAATTCTCAGGTGCAGCTGACACAGCTTTTAGCTGCATTTTCAGATACAGGCAGCAGATTGGTATTGAATATCTTCTCTTAGCTTTCCTGGGGCATCCTTAGCTACGTTTCTCTTTCTTTTTGGTCCATTACTAATTAAAAGGAAATGACACAGGCTTGCTTTTCCATCACACCCATTGGAAGGAATGAGGGACTTTATCACTAGGTTTTTTGAAGGAAAAGCTTTGGACCTTACCATGTTCCACATGTATAAACCTGGGAGGCCTGTATTCAATTGACCTTTGCTGAGAAAGCATCATGCAAGGATATTTCAGCAGCCCCCATAGGCAGAAGAGCCAAAACCCAGCCAGCAGAACCTCTTTTTCCAATGAGTTTCAGGGTCTGGGGGAAGACAGGGAGCACACTTGAGGCAAGTCATATGCAGTGCCAAAGTCTATAAAGATTTTGTGGGAAGCCCTTGCCAAGAGAGCAGATGAGCCTGCTGTTATGGCTGTCGTGACCAGCTAAGCTTCTGCACCCCATTTCTGAGGAATTAATGGTTTAAATGGGCAGAGCTGCCTCTCCCACACCCTGCTGTGGGTGGTGGGAGTTTGCTTTCCTTTGCTGTGTTGTTTTTTTATACTCCTTCTCATCTTCTAATGTTTGAAATGAATGCTTTCTCTTCGCCTGCATGGTGCTGGAGATTTAATGTGCGAGACAAGGGGAATGGAGTCTTCCTTCCCAAACAGCAGGTGGTGGTGCTGGGTTACACAGAGCGCACGAGAAACTGCTTGCAGATATTGCTTCGTTGTTGAATAACAGGCGGAAAATTGATGCTAAGCAAACTTTTCTCCATTTTTTTCTCCCTCCTTATTGAGGGTGACTTAATGTTTACCCCTTTTCATCAGGTTGCTTAACAAAATGTGTTAAAAAATAGACCCTTCTAAAATAAGTACTTGTAAGGTTAAGATAAATATAGCTCACAGAATATGTTATTAATCCTCTAAAAGTTTTGCTGCATGTTGTATTTTTCTGAAATCTGCTGGACTGGTTTTGTGTTTCTTAACTTCTGGAGTAATTTGATTACATTTTTCATTAATTTTCCAAATGAGAGTATGTATTTTTTATTTCTTTCTTTTTTTCCTCTCTTTTCTTTTTCCTTTTCCTTTTCTTTTTTTTGGCCTTTGTTTAAATACAGTTCCATTCTACTTTCCCCCTTGATAATTAGAAATGCTTTGCAGTGTTGCTTATTCTTCAATGTCTGTTTCATGTCATTTGCAAAACTGATCCCCTCAATATGAAACCTTTTACTAATTATTGCAGTAATAAATCAAGTTCTAAATGAGTTTTCATTGGATTGTTCTGTTTCTTTTGACCGAGGGATGCCATTACCTTTCTCAGCAGTACGACTATCTGAAATTATCACTGTAACATGAACGTTGTGAACAGTTTGCATTGTATCATTCTGAAGCCAAGCCTGGAGTTGCCCAAACATCAATCAGAGCCTGCAGGTGAACAGCTTCACCTTTCTTTTTCCCACAAACTGTGCAGGCTTTGCTACATTTTTTTAATCTTTTTTTTTTTAATAACCTCTTTGGATAAGATTTAAACTTTTTATGGTTTGGGTCTTGATTTTTTTCCTTTTTCTTTTTTTTTTTTTTCTGTCCCGGAGCAATAGTTAACCAAATATTGCTGCGGCTAAAATAGCTGTCCCAGTTATAAAATTATCATGCTTTAGTAGCCTGTGAGAGCATATATGTGACTTTATTTAGATCTTTTGCATTTCCAGAAATTCCATATTGCCTGGGCAAAAGATAGCAAGGGAAATGTGTGTATGCCATTACCCTGACATAAACCCCTTGATGGTAAAAAAAAGTATAGACAGGGAAACATCTCTGCAGTGAAGCATTGGTCCTCAGCTATTCATGTCCGGTATGGCACAGGACTGAGGCAAAAAGGAAACCCAGATCCCATTGTGCAAGATATTGACAGACTCTTCCCTCATGTTGGACTGCAAATTCCTTCTGCTATGTCTCTGTTCAGGATGTGACTGCATGTACAATAATCCAATATTTTATGTAGATTTGGCTTACCTGTATAAAACAGTGTAATGCACAAAGTGGTTTTGCTAACAGCATAAGCTAACCCCAAATTTCCCTGGGCTCCGTCATTCAAACAATTTCATTATTGCTTTGCCAGGAGGTTAACAAAAAAGTTTGAGAAGGCTCCTGCATAGTAGAGGCATGTTTGCAATTGTTATGGGCAGGAAGGATGATCTTGTGACTCAGGCCCTGGAGTGTCCCAGATGTGCCACAGATTTCTCACACGGACTACTTAATCTTGTGAGGCCATATGTTCAGCTGGTATAAATCAGCACAGCTCCAATAAAGTTAGCTTAGCTTTCCGGATTTTCTGCAGCTGAGGTTTCTGACCCCTTGCAGATCAGTTGTCTCTGTAGAGCAGAGATATTAACACTTCCCTGCCTTGTGCACTGCAAAAGGATCAGCTCATTAAAGTTTGTGTGCCTCGCATGTAACAGAGTTTGTGAAGCTGTAGAAATGCCCTGGCAGACAAAGAAGCTTGGCATCCCAAGTAGGTCTTAAAAAGATTTGTTACAGAAATAATATTCCTTTCTAACAGAGGGTTGTTGAGTAGGACTTTGTGTACAAAGAAAATAATTGCCAAACCTTCTGAACTTGTCAACTGCTCGTCATCCAAAGGCAGAAGCAATTGTAGTTTAGTGGTCCTGCCTAAAGTGTTGCTGAGTGTGGACCACAACAGGAGGAGCAACTCATCCTGAGCTGAAACAGGAGAATTTTAGCAAAAAGCAGCCCTTCTGCAAGGCTGCTTTGGCTCCTCACTTTATCCATTTGGTTTGGGTTGGGCTCCTCCAGTGTTTTATGTTGGCAAAGCTCTTTTCAATAATAAGTAAAACAAAGGAAACTTGACATCTTTTTGCAGCAGTTACTGAACAATTAAGGGCTCAATTCTTCAAAGGATTGTAAACCTGTGGGTGGTCTCATTGATTTTGGAGCTGCTTGTGTGTTTAAAACTGGGCATGCGCTTGTGCATCTTGTGCAGCTGAGCCCTCCTAGAGCTGCTGCTGAGATTTCCATTTTGGAGTCACTTTACAGTCTCTAAAATTATTACTGGAACTGCCTCCTCCTCTGGGCACTGCACACGCTGGCAGTTTGCCTCTGTCTTCTGACTGATTTAGTGCCACAACATAAGTGCAGAATCGTGGCAATGTTTCCATTAAATCCACGCTGTACTGCACATTTCTCAGTGTTTAAATACTGCATCCTTTCCAGACTGGGAAAAGAAATATCGAGATCGACTTCCTTTAAAAAATGCTTATTTCACATCAAGCAGGACAAAGGCATGAAAATACGTATGCATTAAGTAAAACAAATGATCTGACAAACCTTCCCTCAAAAATGTTAAATGTAGCTAAACAGAATTCATATGTGGTAAGTGTATTACAGGGCTTTAAATCAGAGCACATGGAACAGGCTGAGCTGCAAGCAAAGAGAAAACTCTGGTTACATATGTTCAGCTGGTAATGTGTGTTTTTATGCTTTCCAGTGTCCTGCTGGGGTTCTAAGAAAATATTTACAAGATGCAAATAAAATGTAAATGGCATCATGTTTCCATGAAGAAAAGTGAATGAACAACATCCATGCAGCTCATACAGTTTTACATATTGCACCAATGTTGCCTTATGATCCTCAAGGACCTTTCTTTGCACAGAAAGCCAATTACCTGAAACGTACCACTTCTTTCTTTCCCTTTTTTTTTTCAAAACAGACATTCTGTTAAAGATTATCTTCCCTTGCAATACATGCCTTCAGATTTTATCTCTTTATCATCTAAACAAACCCTGGGTTCTGAGATGGCTTTCCATTTCCACAGGTGTTTCTTATCAGTTCCACATTTTCTTCTGACAACATGAAAAAAAATTCATATGTCCTTGCTTAATAGCATTGCCTGACCCAATGCTAAAGCTTTTCTGAATGCAGAAATGTGCTGCGTGGCTGCTGTAATATCTCTATACCCCAAGGGTCTGCTGCTGCTTTCTTTTTTACAGCATCGAGGAGTCACATGCTTGGCAGTCAGCACAGAGGAAAATTTGATTCAGAGTCAGAGAGGAAAGAGGTGACCTATTTAAAAACAGTGAAAGGAATTACAGTTATTAGGCATTGTACCTCATTATCTGGCCAGTCCAGTTATTTGTTTCCCAAATGCTGGGGTGCAGATCAGTGCTCCTGTTGCTGTTTCTCCTATGTGAAAGCACACATTGTATGAAGGCAATAAACCAGGTCTCACAGCAGCCATGTTAGTGCTTTTATTGATTTAAGTAAGCTTTTTTTTTCATGCATCAATGCCTGTCCTTCCCCTCTGGCACCTCAAAAATACTCCTTCCATCCCATCCCCACTACCAGAAAAGAGAAAGGTCAGTCCATGCTGACGAATTGATACATTCTGGGTTCTGAGACAGCTGCTGCAGCAAAGCACTCGAGTACCACCAGTGTGTGAATTTGATTTATTCTGTTTTATCTTTTTAAATGTAGAAATGTAAAAACACACACTGGGAATATGCAGGCCTTCAAATTATGTATACAGTGCATTTGTATTTCTGTCTTACGTGAGCTGTCATAATAGCATGATTTTACAGAAAACAGGCATTTACAAAGCACCTGAAATTCCTTCTGACGTTTTGAATCTTTGATATGTACTTCAGGTGATTATTAAAATACTTGTCATTTATGAACTCAGACAGAAAAAAATGCATTGTAATAATTTTGGAGTAATATGTATAATTAGATAGGAAGCTTCTCAGGGCAAACACCATGTTTTACTGCTGATTGTAATTACCTAGGAGGCTTCAGTTGCTGTACCTATTGAAATAAATCATCAATTTGTTTCTGCAGTCAAAGGCAGAGAAAGAGTGTGCTGAATTCCTGCCTTGCTGGCAGTGTCCAGGCAGTTGTGCACTTTTGGGGCAGTGCTGGCATTAGCCAGACCGCCACTGGCCCCGCCGTGCTGTACCACTCAGACACCCCATGGATCCCCACCCAGAGACATGGCTGGGGCAGCCTGAGCAGCACAGCCCTCTGAAGGCTGCAGTGCCTCTGGGGTTGACATAAGTTCACATCATTGTGTTGAAAGGGACTTCTGGAGCAAACTACAGTTTTCTCAGAGATATTAATCAGCTTCTGGAGGGTTTGCTGAGTTTTTTTAATCAGAAAAAGGTCTTTTTTCATGAATGTTTGTGAAACAAACATTCTTGCAGTGATAACAACAAGAGGAACAACGGGGGAAGCAGCAGGTCGGTGTTCAGCTGAGTCGTGGGGATTGTCAGGCTTCAACACAGCTAACAGGCTTTATGAGTACAGCTAGTTTCTGTACATCTGCACTGCCAGCCTTGCAAACAAGCCCGTGTAGCTGTCCAAAACATGGCTCATGTGAACAAGCCACAGCACTCAGAACACAAGAAGCACATTGTTTCTATCAGTTGTACTTTCTTTGTCCACATATTAGTGCAATGGTCTCTTAAAATATTCTGAGAAACAGAGAAAAACTTTTCTACCCTCCCCAGTAAAGATGACTGTTGACAGAGCATGCTTGACCTCAGTGGCTCTGTTTTGTTCTCCATTTCATGCTGATACTACTTTAAAGGTAAGATAAGAGAGGAGAATCACAGAACTACCCTCCTGGTCTGGTTTTGTCTCAGCCTCTTGGGACCAGTGAAGGACTAGTCCTACAGACCTGGACCAAAAAGCTTTCACACAGTGTGATGATTGCCCAAGCTCCAGCTGTTCTAGCAAGGGGTGATGACATCCAATGCCACACCTCTGGCTGCTTGGCAGCACCCCGGGGTGCTCAGCTGTAGGAAACCCAGCTCCACCACAGCTTTGCTTTTCCAGGGTGGCATGAAATACTCCAAGTACAGCTGACCCTGTGGCCTCTTTCTTCATTTGTAGCATTACCAGGTGCGAACAGGAAGCTCGGATAGAGTTTCTGGCGTAATCTTTGTACAAGTGTGTTATGCAGGACCTCCTGTGTGTGCTGTCAGTCAGAAAGGAGGGAGAAGTGAGATGTTGTAATACCACTGATGTGATCCTGCAGTTTTCACACCAGTGGGGATCCACAGAATGGGCTTCAGGTTTGCACGTGTGGGAACTGAGCAGAGGCAGGTTCAGATTTAGGGCAGGCAGGGGAAGAGGGGCGATGAAACACCCTATTTTATGATGACAGTTTAGCTGCTGGCAGTAACCTGTGTCTCCTGTGTGTGAAATACATGAGGAAAATTTTCATTTCATCCTGTGACAGCAGCATCAGTCACTTAAACTGCAACTCTTCCTTTAAATGTGTTTTGTTTGCTTGTTCCCCTTGCAAAAAGCCTTATTTTCCAGAGCTTGTTTTTGCATCTGTGGAAAGCCAGGCACAGACACACACTCACGGACTTCAGGAGAGGCTTGCAGCTGAATAGCCTGTACTTAGAGCGCGCTCTCTGACCGCCCAGATAAATAAGGGAAGGGTTTTGCCGTGTGAGAGGAGCCGTGGAACCCGCCAGCTCAGCCGTATCCATCCCCTCAGCGAGTGAGGAGGCGCCTGTGCAGCCGTGCTCCGTCCCGCGCCCTGTCGCGGAGCCAGGGGAGCCAGGCGGACCCAGGGGCCGAGCGCTGCGCTCCGCGCCCGCCGCCGGCCCTGCCGAGGACAGCCAGGAGCCGCGCCGCTCCTCGCCAGCTTACGTGGCTCTGCAAAATGGACAGTCCTGTTTACTTTTGGCTGCGATCGGGCTTTCATGTTTCTAATGAGACAAATTTCTCCCTCTGCCTTGCTGTAACTTGCTTGGTAATTCTGCGTGGGCATGTTTTTCGTCCTAAAAATAAACAATTAGAGAAAGCTAAACAAACAGAAGGGAGAGAAAGAACTCCTTCCTGTTCTCACAGCTAATCTCTGCAAAATTTAAACATGCTTATCAGCCAGCTGCGCTCCATTATTATCTTTTGCTCCCATCTTTTGTCCCAGTCTGCAGCGGATGCTGGCTGTCTGGTTTGTGTCATCCAGCAGTTTGCACTGACCGATTCCGATAAAGGGGCCATGAGCTTCTTGGGAGAGTGAGGGGTGCGGGGGGTGAGGCGGGGGAGGAAGAAAGTTTTCAATGGAGAAATGGAATCCTGAACAAGTCATTGAGTGCTCTGTGTTTCTACCACTCTGTCTGGTGGTGTTCCTTGGCAATTCACGCTGGGATCCTAGGCAGGGGTGTGTGGGGAAAATGGCTCTTGTCCACACTTCTAGCAGTCTTCGGGTAGGGATTGGGTGACAGTCACACTGAGGCTGGAAGGTGCCTGTGCGCTGAGTATTCTTGCCTGCTGCAAAAAGCAGAATAAAGCAACTCTGTAAGTGGTCTAATGCATAGCACGGTCCTGCCAGGAATGTAAGGAGGTGCAAAGGTGTGCTGTAGGTGCTTTTGCCCTGCTCTGTCACTGCCTCTCCCCTTGCCCCTCGCAGATGTGCACCGAGGCTGCTGTACCCTGTTTCCTGGAAGAGAAAATAGTCTCGCACATAAGCAGAACCTTGATTTTCAGAGATCAAAATGAAAGCTGATAAAATGTCATGAAAGAGTTGTGTGATCAGCTGCAGTTCCTGGCCACTCAGGACTAAGGCTTGGATGCAGGGTGGTGTAGGTAAAGTCTGTTTTGGAGGACACACAGCCTGTTTAGTCTGACCTGCTCAGACTGGAATTTAAGAGGAGAGGGTGGGATGACAGGGGGAGCCCACCCCTTTCTGTAAACACGCCAGTGCTTTTCAGTCTCAGTGTGCAAGACAGCAGCTGGCGGGGCCCCTGGCCCAGCCACATGAAGGACAGCTCCAGCCACGAAGGGGCGATGTTGGGGCTCACAACAGCACTGGCGGCACTGGCAGCAAATTTGGGGGACTCCTGGGGGAAAATAGACAAACCAGTTCTGAATTTATTAAGCTGCAAGGCAGTTCACAGGCATGCTGAAGGCTTCATGTGCACCAGCCCAGCATTTTAGCAAATTTAGGCCAGTTTGTGGCTTTGAACGGAAAAAAACACACTCTGGTTTGCAGCTGCAGAAATGCCTGAAGATGGAATAGGGAAGGGGTCCTTTGCTGTGTTTTTCATAGGTTTGGGGTTTTTTTAACTTAGATTACTCCCCTTGAATTTCAGGGTTAAACAAAAACAGATCTTGAAAGGAGATGTAGAGGGGGAAGGGAGAACATGTATGTTGAGCAAAAGAGGAGAAAATGCTTGCTTAAAACCCAGGACTGCACAGCTATGGTGTCCCAAGGAATGCCAGTGTTTCCCAGCCTGCTGTAACATCAGTTTCAATGGTCATGTGGGGATTACAGGCAGCTGGGGGGCTGGTGACCAGGAGCAGCCTGTCCCTAGCTCAGAGGCTGCTGCGCCATGAGCACTGGGGAGAAGTCACCACATGCTGGTTCTGAGGGTCACTGGGCAGGGAGCTGTGGTGGTCCTCCCCACTGTCATATCCCCAGCATTCTCCTCAGCTGCTTGGTGTCCAGGTTGGCAGTCCAGGAGTCAGGTCAAAAGCTAAAAATATTGGTACAGACCTACTCTTGCAGTTAGGGACACAAGGCAGTCTCAGAAAGCTTTTAACTGGATTCAATGTGTGGGTTTTTTCCCTGCTGTGGCTTTGCAGATGTCTTCTTCAGAGGTACAGCTGTCCAGTTTTACCAGCACTGTAGCTTCTCATATAAACATTCTTCCATGTATTTTATAGTAGGCTTTGTAGTCACCACATGCCACAGAAACATTGTTGACCACTTGCAACTTTCAAACAAGCTAGACTATATTCATCATCCTTTTCTGGAAAGGCCAACAGAATGAAAAGGTCACGCAAAGCCTTAAAAAATGCACTGTTTTGAAGCATGCCTTACCACTGCTTTGGATAGAAAGGGATTGTTAATATACCATGTAGCAGAGACTGGAAAGAATTGTGCATGGAATGACAGAGGAAGGTTCTTGATAATTACTGCCCACATTATAACTTCATGAGATAAATACGATGCTTTTTATACACTCTTTTTGAGAAACGTTCTGTGCACTCAGCTTTGGAGGGCTTGTAAACTACCACTTTAGTCATTAATTTGCAGCTGAACTAAAAAAAAACCCACCCAACAAATCCTCCACAACCTATCAAACCCCGGTTTCCATCATCTGCCAGAGGAGTCAAAATACAAGCTTGTCCTCTCATGCTGCATGAGGAACTCTGTTCTCATGTAACAGCTGTTAGCAGAATCTGAGGGGCAGTCATGTTTATCTAAAGGAAAATTTTTGGCAGAGCTTGCCCCTAAAGTTTGGGTTCAAATAATCCTATATCTCCAAATGACTCTCTGGTTAGGGGGAAGGACTGGCTGTATGAAAGTGAGTGATTGTGATGAAAAACTAGTTAACCCATCTTGGAGACCACTGTGAGGTAAAGCTCTGGGTAGAGGGGGAGTTAAGTGAAACTAGAAACCCAGTGACAAAAGAACGAGCCCTGGAAGTAGCTGCTGAGAAAGAAAACTTTTGGAAAGGTGTGCTGTGCGGCTCTCAGGAAGGTGAGATCTCTTTACTGGTCACCTGATGAATGTTGGAAAAGTCCGAAGATCAGAACAACTGGGGATAACATTGCTGTGTTGTGCTGTAGGTGCTCCATATCCATGGACATGTGGTCCATCTCTCTGATTCAAAGTCCACTGAAATGGTCAGAGAAAATATATCCTCATACTGCTTTCGGCCACGATCTTAGTATGAGGAGGTCTGAAAAGTCATCTCTTACTGCTGCCTACAGACATGCAAACACTGTTTGCTTGTGGTAGCCAAAGTGAGAGGCTGCCTGCATTTCTTGCTCTGTAAGCCCAGCATCAGTAACTTGCACTTTCTCAAGGAAGGGAAATTAAGCAGAAGCTATTTGCTTATGCCTCCCTAGACAGCAGTCTTATCTTAACCTGTAAAAGGCATAAGACAAAAAAAAGACAAGGAGGAGCATAAGAACAAATATTTCTGGGGTTGCTGAGTAGCCTGGTGGGGTGGCATGCTGAGACAGACTGAGAAGAGTCTAGAAAAGGAAAGGGTGTTATAAATGAAATCCACCGTTACCGAGAAGACCTTGTTTTTGTCACAGACAAGTAGAACACAAATACAGCCAGACCTGCAGATGAACATTTCTTAAGGGTGTGCTGGCCATCAGGAGCATGTTCCCTGCTTCCTTGGCTGCCTGCAGGGTTAGAGGAGGATGTTTCCTGAGGAACAGCCCCAGACATTCCTGTGGGGGAACTGAAATGCAGAGAGTTCTCCCTGCAGCCCTTGACACTGCTGCTCGCCTGGGTCAACCAGGAATCTGCACCAAAAGGAAAGGGCTTTCTGACAGGTGGCACATTAGCCAGTAGGCAGAGCCAAACCTCTCTTCTGTAGCTGTTCATGGGGCTCCCAGCCTTCAAAGGTCAGACAATGAAATGCTTTCATGCATTTCACAATCTAGCAAAAAGGTATGATTATATATGAGATGTATAAGATGTCTGAACTCCAGAAATATTTAGGACATTAGTGTGTGTCAGATTCCGTACAGAAGTGATGTAAATGCAATGGGAAGTAAAGGACCAACTTTTTTTTTTATATATACTCTTTGTGTGTATGAATTTTTTTGTGCTTAAATATAATTTTTCCAGAATACTGAAGTCACTCTATCCTTTTAAAAGGCTGTTGTTCTCCCCTACCCCACAAATACTGAGTAGTCATGAGCTGCACCACCCAATAAGTGGATGCTCCTTTCTTCCCAATGGTTTCTCAGGAATTTTTTCACAGCTTGAAGAGAGTTGGAGAGTGTCAAACTTCCTTGTAAAAAGCCTCCTTTATCATAGACATCTTTATACCTTTCATAGTTCAATATGTGTCTACACTCTGCAAAAATAACTCTAGGGACAGAAATGTAGGATGACTTGAATGTCTTTACCATAGTCATCTGTTGGGGTCGGTGCAGCCCAGTCCAATGGACTTGTCAATTATTTCAATACTAGAATAGCATTTGAGCTATCATGGTAACCAACTAGTAGCTAATCCAGTGTTACAGTTGAAAGAGGGCTGGAATGTTATTTTTAATGTCATGAAGCCTGCCTGTAGTGTCTCTGTAGTGCCTATCCACCTCTGGCATCCTTTCAAAGAGCAAGCAAATAGCTTGCTTAGAGTTTTTCTTTCTGCATCTCACTGATGGGAACCTTCCAGTTGCTTCAAGAAACATTTTTTTTCCACCACAGAACATAGAATAACATCTACAATACCTCAAGAGAAAAGAAAAATATGTCTGCCTTCCCCAGTGGCAGTTGTTTATTGTATTCAGAGCAGTCTGAAATCTCTTGAGGAAACAAAGTGGCTTGTTGCCATTTGTTTAGACGTTACTGAAGGCCTAAACTGTTCTCTCCAGCATACCAGTTTTCCCTAGCTGTCTTTTTTTTTCTTGAATTTCATCACATAACAGAGAGCAAGTGGAAATGACAGCATCCTCTGAGGTGCCTAGTAAACCTCAGGTCCGAGAGGGATTGAGAGCACTCCTGAACACAATTCTTGGAGGGCCCAGACCAAATAGCTGTCCCCGACCTCTAGGGTACATTAT
Organism: Oriolus oriolus; assembly: GCA_013400235.1. NCBI lineage: Eukaryota > Metazoa > Chordata > Aves > Passeriformes > Corvidae > Oriolus > Oriolus oriolus. Next base: position 40,364 of record VXBT01005643.1, on the reverse strand, counting down.
GCTTCACAGAATCACAGAATGGGCCAGGTTGGAAGGGACCAGGGCGGGTCATCTGATCCAACCTCCCTGCGCCTCAGAGCCAGAGCTTTTCATATCAGCGAAGCAAGAGGGAAGTGAGATCTGGTGAACGATAGGACCTTGTCCCAACATGCAGTCAGAGCATCGTCTAGACATCTATTTAGACCCTGACTTTGGAAAGTGCTCACTGGATCTGCCAGCGTGGGCTAACCGCTGCCTGTCTGGGAGGAACTGTGCATGTTTTTAGGAAGGAGCTGGATTATTCTTATTTAGACATGTCTCATATATGGGAGGCAGCAGAATAGCACAGCGTGGCCTAATTGCTTACATCTGGATCCCTGCTGAAAATGTACCGTGGTGTGTGCATGCAGTCTCAGTGGAAGAGGCGTGATTTATCGAGCTGTTCTTGGAAGCAGTAGAAGGTTCCTAAGTACAAAGCAGACATACTCCAAGTAGTAACTACAGCCCAGAGCTCCTCTCCACCCTTTTGTTCCATGCACATTAGCACACGTACGCACACACATAACTGGAGTGCCAGAGGAGCATTGCTTTCAGAGCTTTTTTTGTTAAAATAAAAGGAACAAAGGAAGCCCCTGTGTAAAGGCTATGGTAGCCACAGATACTGTTTGCTCCTCAGAGCCATGTAATTCTGATTCTTGACATTTCAATGGAATGGAAATAAACCACATCACAGTTACTGTTTCTACTACAGTAATAATTGTGGTGATTACCTCTAGCACATTATTTTCTATCAGACTGGCTCTGTAAAACCAGCCACAGAGGGAGGCACAAGCTTCCTCCAGCATTGGTTTCACAGTGCTGTAAGGCCATGCACAGCCCTCGTTCCCAGGACAGCTGCCTCATACAAACAGAGAAGCTTTGGAAGTGAAAGGGAACCTGTCATTTTGTGCAACCTGTGGATGAAATTCTGCACATTATTTTTGTTTGTCTGGGGACTGAGCGGGCTGGACATCTCAAGGATACCTGGTTTGTTTATGAATGGATGTTCCTCCCTTTCTCCCTCCCCATGCCCCTGTAATATAATCTTTTCATCAGGATTAATTCAGTAAATATGCTTAGGTACATACCAGACCCACTCATAGGTAAAATCTTAAAATCTTGGTCACAACTTTGAAAACATTGATTCTCATTGTCTATTTTAAAGTTAAGGAAGGAGAACAAATTAGAAAACTGAGAAGGAAGACAGCAATTAAATCAAAACATATAATAATTCCAGACATGGTTTTGAGATGAATTTATAAAGATATCCTATTCTTTTCCTTCTCTGGTGTTTGCTCCAGTAATCAATAAATCAGTCTCATGCACACAGTCATCCCCTCATTCTGGAATCCAGTTTAACAATCTTAAACTACACAATCCCTCCCTACCCCTGACTTCTCTCATCTTGTCTTTCTCCACCCATAATTTTCTCTGCTCATACATCTCCCTATTAGTGATTGACCAGCTGCCAGATTTATCTTCTGCCAGGTTAATATTCTTCCTCTAAGGACCTGGGAGGGAAGTTTTGCATATAAATTCTGCATAAGATCATAAGTACATCAGCCATGCATCTAGCTACGTTACTTCTCTATGTTTCCTACAGAAAAATCCTTCCAAAAATCTTTCTGCTCTACCACACACAAAAACAGGCTTTTATTTCATTTTGTTTGGAATTATTTCTGTATAGAAATCAACACACCATCCGAATGTTTAGGGTTTTTTAATAACTGACCTTATTGCTTTCTGAGTTTGTTTAACTTCTTATTTGCCAATAGCCTCTAGCTGGACTGTATAATAGGCAGATATTATTTTGTTGTCAGCTCTTGTACTGAAATAGAAAGCTATTGACTTGGGTTGCTATGTAGGGGACCCCCCTTCTTGTGTAGAATTTACATATTTTTGGAAAAAATGAAAAAAGGCAGTTCAAGACTTTTATATTTTTAAGTCTTCACAGCATTATATTTGCACTGCAAAGTTGTATCTAGGGATGAAAGAAACGGTGTTAGATGCAGTTAAAGAGCTTTCTAATCCTCTCTTAGCAGTATTGCACCCCTGATCTTCCTGTGGGGAAAGGGAGGGGAGAAAGGGTGCTGACTGCTTGCTTGTGACCAGACAGAAGTATGTGTGACTCCTGGGACCACCGTCCTGACAGGTCTAGTGTCCTGCCATGGATCAGAAGAGCGCACCTGGCCTTAAACACTGTCAGGGTTGTGGTGTCCACAACCTCCCTGGGCAACCTGTTCCAGTATCTTATCACCCTCACAGTAAAGATTTTTTTGCAAATATGTAGCCTAAATTTCCTCTCTTTCTGTTTGTGCCCATTACTCCTCGTCCCATCACTACAATTCCTGGTGAGAGTCCCTCTCAGGCTTCCCTGCAGGTCCCCTTCAGGTACTGGAAGGCTGCCATGAGGTCTCCACTCAACCTTCTCTTCTCCAGGCTGAACAGCCCTGACTTGCTCAGCCTGTCATTGTAGGGGAGGTGCTCCAGCAGTCTGATCACCTTCCTGGCCCTCCTCTGTCCTTGCACCAATGGTTCCATGTCCTTCTTACCTTGGGGGCCCCAGAACTGCAGGCAGTACTCTAGGTTCCTCTAACAGATCCAGGTACTATAGCAGATGCATCCAGTCTCTTTTCATTTTCCTTTGAATCATCAGTTTTATTCAGTTTAGGCCAAACTGAACCTCGTGAGTAACACTTCTACAGTGACATGTAATTAAAGATGCAAATGCTATGGACAATATTCCAGAAATAGTACTTTTCAGTGTTTATAGGGTCTCAAGGGTCCTGGATCCTTCAAGCAGCACCAAAGAGAATGTTAGTCACCCTATTTTTTGGCAATATAACAGTTTTACAGCTAGAGGCATTCTTGGCACTTACATGACAGCTATCATCCAAGGGAAGAAACTCTGCCTCTGACCAGAATAGTTACTGTATGCAGTGCTCCCAGATGTTGTTTACTTCAAGTGTGGCTTCCTTGTGAATGTGTCCCATTTGGCAACAGGTAGAGCAGCAGAGGGGATTCCATGTGACATGAACCTAGTAACAGAAAATAAAGAAAACTCCACAGCATAAACTGTGTACTGAGTTCTGGCCAAATGTTGCCTTTTAAAAAAAATTATTTTATTTTATTTTATATTATTTTGAAAAGATCTTCTCTTTATCTTTGGAGAGTTCACACAGAAAATAAATACTGTAGTATTGAGTTAGTTCCTGGGACTGGATTTTTGCAGTATGAACTGGAGGCACTGAGCAGAGACAGATAATCAAGGCTGTCAGGCTGGAAACCACCTTATCCCTTGCTTGACAAAAACTAAAATCAAATTGGGAACTTTGAAAGCTTGTTTCACTTGAGTCACTCGCAGAAAGCATTTTAGAGTATCAGGACTGAATGATACTCTTGAACAGCAACACAGAGTATTGATGAGCTAAGTGTGATCAGCATAGCTAAAAGAAACAAAATCTTTTAATCAGTGAGTACAGTTTTGTCTATTGTTGTTCGGTGTTGCACAGACTAATTGTTCTTGTCCCCCTATGCAAAAAAGCAAAGCAAACCAAAAAGCCCTTCTTCCATCCGGTGTTATGAGATTGAAAGCATTGGTTTCTTGGAGTGGAATGATTTTCCATTCTTATACTCTTCCAAATATCACATTCCACAAATTTGAGAACACCAAAATTGAATTACTGATATTTATTCAACAAGCCACAAAAATGCTCAGACCTTTCAACCACTAGTATTGTAATCAGTGTGGCTCCTATCTGAGTACTCATGGTGAAAATGATGACTTATTTTAAAAATAAAAAGTAACATTCCAGACACTCCCATCTTGGTTGAAAATAAAAAGAATTGCTTGCTTCAGTAAAAGTTTAGTTAAAAATAAGGCTTCCATTTCTGACCATTAACGGCAATTGAAAAGCTCCCAACCTATCTTGACAGTGGTTGGTTTTGTTACTTGTTTTTTTAACTTGCTTCAGTTATTGTTATTATTATTATTAACATTATTGTTTCATTGGTAAAATCTTCTGGGAAGTGGGTTTTGAAAAAAGGAATATAACGCCATGCTTTTCAACTGGATGGCATTTCTAATAAAAGCTATGTGAAAGAGAGAAACAGGGAGAGAGAGATTTATCCTAAAATTGCCTGTGTTTGTGGGGTGGAGGTCATTATAGTATTTGGCAGGTATGTGGTAAAACAGGCAGACAGAGAAAGGTCTTGAACTGTGGCTTCATGCACCCAATTACACCCAATCCCACCATCCCGACTTGGCCTCTAGTTGTCTAATGCAATTAATGTTTATTTGCTGATATAAAGTAAATACACGCCAAAAAGAGAGAAAACTACTTCAGTACCATATCTACAGCCAAATAAACCAAGCCATAATGGGCACAGAGAGTGAATGAATCCAAGAGCAGAGCAGGAGTGGTGGCAACCACTCATCTCCTGAGGTTTTTATCTGTACTTATTAAAAATACTCTTTTTTTCCAAATAGCTAGAGATGGTACATATATTAGTGGTGAGAAGGCTGATGCAAGGTTAAAAAAAGGGAAACAGTAAGAAACTTTAGGATAAATTATACTTTGTGGGTACAAATTATTAATCTCCAAAGGATAATGTGGAGAGAAGGTACCTGACTTTTGAGTCGGTTCAAGCATAGACAAGATAAAATAGCCAAGTGTTTATGTAAAGCTCTATGTGCTCCCTGGTATTTTCCCAGTGAATAAAGGAGGTAACAGTAATGCTTCCATTGTTCAAGGTGCACTGAAATAATTTTTCTTCCTTGTAAAAAGTAAGTTTTAAATGCAAATTTCAAAAAGGATCAGTTCAGGACTTTCAGGATCTTCAGACAAAATCCTGGGCAAGTGTTTCACCCAGAAAGAATATGCATTAGATATGTCAGCATATATATGTATATATAGAGAGCAGTCTTACATACTTGCAATTTATATTTCCAAAAGAAATAATCTTATTTTACCTTATTCCAAGATAAGCTGGTAAATTAATAAATTTATTGCATTCACTGTCATTCCTCAGTGGAGGAATTTATTAGCAGCATGTGAAATGGGGAGAAGCCTTTCAGACAATGTTACCTGAGCAGTTGTACTCATTTTTCCTGCTGAGGTGCAGAGACACTTCTGCACAGCCTGTCCCAGCCCCTGCTTGGTGCTCAGCACTCTTCTGCCCAATGCAGCTAAAAGAAAGAAGAAAATAATGAGCAAGATAAATTTCATTTCTTCTGCAGAAGCTATGATATTCCAGCTTTCAGCAATCCTTACAAGAGATGTAGGCCTCTCTAGCCTTATTTTGCTTAAGTACAATATTAGGCACTTATGGACTGACAAGCATTAATTTAATTTTTCAACACCTCTGCCCTTCCATTTACTTTCTCCTACCAGGTGAGCTATGCCTGGATAACCATCTTAGTATAGGGTTCCCTTGCATACGGGACTAGACTATTAGCTGTGTGAAGTGCCCCCTAAAAGAGGAACTGTAGGCTGTTGTGCAGCTGTTTCAGTGCTTATTCTTGGGTATTTTATTAATTGAATTAAAGGGCTAGGATAAAGCAAAAAGGTCACACAGAAATTAGTAAACAACTGTATGCAAGGGCAAAAAAATCAGAAAAAAAATTATTAAATTACAGCATCTGTGCAAGCAGGCACACGAAAAAGGATTGGAACATACTTAGGCTTTTTCTTAGACTTCAACTAAGGACTCAAAAAGACTGTAAAATTCATTGTAACACTGGTGGTTCCTTGGTTGCTGATACTGAGGTCTGGAGCAAGAGGCTTGCCATGAAAGGAAGGAATGGATGGATAAAGAGAAAGGATTTATGTTCTTCTATTTCTGTGTTCTCTCTTCTGAGTTTTTTTAAGGAGAAGTTCATTTTTGTGTTGGAAAAAAATCTATCTTCCGAGTTTAAAAGTCATTCTACTAGTCCTGAGGTCTCATTTCATGAAAATGACACAGACCTACCTCACTGTCTGGCAAACAATAATAGTGACAGCAACAACAGTAGCAACAAAAATATAAAAGTCTCATGCTCAGTATTTCCTCTACCTTTTCAACTATTTTGAAAACAGGAAAATAGAGATTTTTTTTTCTGGTTGTAAAAGAACCAAAGTTATTTTATTTTCATCACCTACATAGTTGCACATATTTGAGAAATGAAAACAAGAAAAAGCAACTGTAAAAATAGTGGAAAGTTGAGATTTAGTTTTCATAGTTACCTCTTTTTCATGTCTCAGAGAACCACAAAAGGATTCTTTGATCCCAGTTGGTCTAATGAAGTGATAAATTAGGTCGTCATTACCCATTCCTCTGGCAGTTCTTTGGGCAAATGGAAAACACCTATAAAGACAAATATTTTGGTCTGTAAGAGTAAAGGCTTTTATTCTAGCCAGGAATAAAAGATATGTGCAACATTCTAAAGGTGGGGATTTTTAAAATTTTATCTTCTCTAATTTGTGTCTACTGATGTTCTCAGTTCATTTTTGTTGTTAGTTCAAAACACCGTTTGGGTTCTTTATGATGCTTAATTCAACAATAATCCGCTGAGCCACACAGGAATGTCTCACAACACTAGTGACTAGCCAGTGATTTTTAAGTGATCATAATATAAGTGTGTTGGAAGAACTCTGTTCTGCTTTGGCATCTCTACCACTGTTTGGAACATATTTCAGTTATTTTTACGGCATTTTTATCTGATATTCTGTAAATAGCCCTGGGAGAAATACTTTGTAGGGGAGACATAACATATAAAAATATACGAATACAAGAAAATACTTCAGACTATTTTAAATAGCCATTTATGCAGATATTGCAGTGAGTGAATTTTTTTCTTAATTTTCCTAAATCTTGTGTATTTTTGTGTTTTAAGCAGATGCACAAAGAACAGCTGGATAACTTCAAAAGCCCAGTCTTGACACAAACATCTAAAGCCTTTTGATTACCTAAAGTTTACCCTCAACTCTTTTGATAGGCCCTCTGTATTTTCTAAGTACAATGCACATTTTTCTTCTGACTCAACCATAGTCATCTTTCCAGTAAGTTCTAATCATCCATTATTTTACACTTTGAAAACTTGCTTACCATATTGAGGTCAATGAAAGTTATTCTTTCGCGTGTGTTTTTGGTGGAAACAGTAAAGACAAAACACCTAGCTAGGACTATAATAATTTTCCTTTTAAAGTGATGCAAACTCTTACATTGTTTTCTTTCCTGCTCCTAGACCAAAGGCTGTGGAAAAGCTCTGCCTGTGCTGAATTTTGAATGGTGCACTATTGTGTGAATTACTGTTGTTTTCATATCAGCCATTCTTGCTATTTTTTGATTATGAGACTTCTGATGGCAAGCAGGGAGACCATCTCCAAGCCCTCATACCATTACCTAGTGCAACGAACTGTTGGAGATGACGTCCTTTTGGCTCCAGCTCCTTGGGTTTGTGATGTAGATTCAAAGGCAAAAACTGTCACACAAAGTCACATTGCTGTTGTAACCTTAGCAGGCCTCTGACAGGCTACTTGAGCATGCATTCAAATGTTTGAAGCAGAGCAACCTCATTTAATCTGTCATTTAAAGAAGGAGAATTAAAGCTATGTTTCCACCAAGTTCAAGCAAGGTTTCTGGAAAAATGTCCTTGTAAACAAAATTGCAGATGCTTCCCACCTGCTTCTGCTTTCAGTCCTGATTAAACCCTAAGGTCAATTATCTGAAAATCTGGGGAAACTTCTGAGTCAGAAGTTGATCGGTTTCCAAAAAGAGAAGAAATCCAAATGGGAAAAAGAACAGATAAGGCAAACTGTTAATGTTGACAAATAGATTGGCTTTTTAAATGTAGCCTGTCAAGTTAACACAAGGAAGCTGTGAAGTAATAAAAACATAAATCGTTAGTCATAATACAACCTGACATTTATTTAAAATTGATGGAAATTTTCACAATAAGCACATTTTGTCCACATCTTTATCTGCAGTGCAAGAATGCTGGGGCCATTTTGTGTTCTCTCTGAGTAATGGGAGTAAAGGGTCCTTCTCTCAGCTTTTCTCTATTTTTTTGTTTTAAAGAACTAATCCACCTAGACATTATGTACATATAATGTGAAAATTCTGCATGAAATCTTTTGATCATCCATCTTCAAAATGGAACACTGAAAAAAAAAGACAAGTATGAAGACAGGGAATTTACCAGAATACACCTTAATGAAAATTTGGAACAAAAGGATAGGACTATTCCTCTTCGGTGCGGTAATCAAACATCGGGTTTAAAGTGTTAGAGTCAGTTTGTGTTCTGGTTCATGCTGACACAGAGCTCATAGATTTAGCTCATAGATGCCAGTTGACTGTAGGCTCAAACCATGGCCCATTTCAACAGATTCAGTCTCTAAAGCCAGTGCTTTGGAATATTTTCTGTAGTGGCAGAAACTACAGAATGAGATGGAAAATATGTGGAGAAGAAATGGAGACCAGTTAGGATTTTGGGATATTTGTGATGCAGAAGAATTTCACTAGTTCATTAGCTGTCTTATATTCCTTCCTTTGGAAGCTGGCAATACAGGAGTGGGGAGAAAATGGAGAATATGCGGAAAAAAAATAAGCTGGAAATAGCAAAGTGTCCTTTTAGCAGTATCAAGAAGCCCTTCTGTTAACTGCAGAAGAGGACATGAGAGTTTGGTAAGGAATAGAGCCCACATGATCTTCCCTGCTTACCCTCCAGACCCAGTTTGTAGATGAGAAGAAACCATTGTAGACACCAGTGTTATTCTCATCCGTACCTGGAATTTCAGTTCCAAGCAAGTAAAATACCTTTCTCTGTCATCAGGATCTGATTCTCTGTCTCCTGCAGTTAATGGCAAAGTTACCATCGATTTCAGGGGGAAAAAGTCAGTCACAGACACTCAGTGGTCAGGTTGTCTGACCGCCCCCATGCTTAGGTCAACTGAAGTCTCAGTTATGCCTTTAATAAGAGCAGATATAGCATGATCTTGTGGGAGCAAAACCTAAGCAGAAGCATCAATCCAGTATTGTTGTAGGAACCATAATACCCCTGATGAATTTCATTTGAGGCAATAAATTCAAAAGTCACTAACTGTGCTTTTTCATATTACTTGTGGTATTTTGTGCAAATAGCATGCAAGGTGGTGACTTGTCAAAGGCTGAGAATCTATTTTTTTTTACTTAGCCAGACTTCCCTTGAATTATTTTTTCTCTTTCTCTTATGCTGATCTCCACTTACCAGCAGAGGTGCTAAATTCTGGAGTGACCCTGCTGGTTTATTCCTGGGCTCTGTTTGATTAGGGAGAAATAAATGCTGCTGGCGTGTTAAGTATTATCTCACAAAAGACGAACACCAAATCCAGAACAGCTAATGAAAACATCGAATATGTCATGAGGCAAAGAATAATATTCCAGAAATTGGAAATCCCATCAACTGAAGTCAGCGGAATGGAATGTATGTCATGAGACATAGGATATCTGATGAAAATAAAGAAGGTTTAAGAAAGTTATTGAAGACACTGAACCTAAATATTTCAGTCTCTGAATCAGGAAGTCTGAGAAAGAATAGTCAGCTGTATTGGAACCTCAGGAATCTTAATAAGCATTTAGGAGGGGGACAAATTTATGCAGGTGATAGGTGGCTCTCAAACATCTGTTTTTACTAGTGATAATTCAGTTGAGATGTTGCCTGAGACATACTGTTTTAAGGGAATGAGCGTGAGATCAATGAGGTGAAAAAGAAGAATGCTGGAAAACAATTAGCAAAATCAGAAAAATAAAAGAGTGATATACAATTAGAAATTTTAAAAGGACTGAACAGTGGATTTCCTGAGTTACAGACAATAACAATACAAGCTGCATAATATCGGCTGCTACACTAGGAAATTGAATTGTGGCAAATAATTTATTTACATTTTAAGTGCTAAAGGATAATATTTTAAGAGAAAAAATGTAATTCTTCATTGGAAGATTGGAAAAAGATTGAAAAATAAGATTTTAAAAGAATGTTGTAATACAGTCATATAATTTTTAATTATAATTTTCATTTCCCTTTTAATGTCTAAATGTTAGCCAGTCCTGTATTGAATTTGTAAATGAAAGTCCTAGGAATTTTATCTCTTAGTCTGAAGCTTTTCTGATTCCATGCGCTTTTTCTTTTTCATTCTTTTCCATATGTCTGTAGTATCTTCAATGCAGGAGAGAAAAGGAGAAGCTGAAGAAATGAATGGGCAGAGCATTTCATTAAAGAGATTACATCTGTATCTGGACATATCTCATGGAAATCTGGATTAACCTTCAGCAAACGAGAGTGGAAACTTTAATTTTGTTCCAAGACTAATGAAAATGTTCTGGATAGAAATGTGTATCATTTAGCAGCACAGCCTCCTCCTTACTCACATTGTCTGTGTATTGCATTACTCCCCAGGGAACACATTCCTTCACATTTTTCTCCATCAAAGCCAGATTGCTGCTATGCCACGTAAATGGAGGCAGTATTTGAAGCGAAAGAGCTGATGGCTCACGGTTATATAAACGGTGCTGACAAGTTCAGAAGTGCTGGGGTTACTGCGTTCCTCAGTTCTGTCTGTTCAGCAAAGGGGATTTCAGGGAGCAGCTCTGGCTCTGAGGTGGCTGCTGGCTGCAGTGTCCGGAGCCATGGAGCTGAGCTGTGTGCGCTGCTGTGCCTTCACCTCACAGCCCCCTCACAGAGCAGCCCAGTGCTTCTTCCACGCCAGTTTGCAGGGTATCCCAGTGGCATTACACATAGGCTGTGGGGTCGGGTGTGTGGGTAGGGTCATGGGTGAGGCGTAGGATGTCTCCCCAAAGTTGTGAGCGCTCACAGTAGCACTTTGCAGAGGGTCCTCTGGTGAATGCCGGACTGTTGGCTTTTGTGAGACTGCCGGAGTATATTTCCTGTCTCACCCTCTCCTTCTCTGTTTCGTATTGTTCCTTTACATGGTGCTTTTCCTGCAAAGTGCCATGTTATAAACTTCCCTGAAACAAATGCCAGCCCAGCTGAGCACACTTGGACCCTTTAGCCTTGCTGAGACAGCCTTTGCTCATTTTTCCATCTGATACTCTGGGCATGGTGGAAGAAGCCTGTTTGGGTTTTTTTCTCCTTTCATTTTTTTTCTTTTCTTTTGTACGGGGCTATTATTTTCTTCTTCCAATTAATTTCACTGTCAGAATTCTGTCCCTAGTGTGGTACTTTAACTTTTCACTAATGAAATAAGACAGTCAGGATCTTGACAATGGGGAAAACCTGAAAACGGATGAAAGAAGACCCCATGGCCACAGCTACTTTTTTTCCCTTGTGTCTTCCTATGGACTGTGTAAAGCACTTTGCAGGGAGTCCTGACACAAGGTGAGGGAAAACAGATAGGAAAGGCACTTTAATAAAGCAATGTTAAAATATCGGGGAAAAGGTTATTCTATGTAAATTTTACTAAGTAAAACAACAAATTTATTTTAAATTTTTTCTTGACTTCCACTTTGAAAACTTGTTGAAGGTGAACAGCATGGTCCAAGACCCATTCAACGGCAATACTACTCCCCTCTTCTATAACTTGCTTCCATTTCTTCATGGTGTTCGACCATCCTGGCCTTTGGGAGCTTTCTAGGAGGCTCACACAAGAATTTCTGGTGCCAGCAACCATTAGGTCTGAATACATATTTTCAAAGCTAAAAGGGATAGCGCCTTTCTCCCAGCTGCCTCACTGCTGCTGCTTTTAGTGCCTGGCAGCCGATCTCACCAATCTGATCTTAGCCCAGCTCAACAGAGAACAGATACCACACATCCCTATTTTAGCCTGGGGAAAAGGGAAAAAAAGTAGTCACAGCAGGAAAGTGCTTTGATAACAGTCTGACAGGAGTCAATAAGGAACATCAATAGAAAGCATCTGGACAAACACTGAACTGCTTAATGCAGTGCAAAAGAAGTGTTGTTTGCCCTTATTTTACCTGCTTATTTAAAGTTAGTAATCTTCTTATTTTATCCTTGTACTTTTCTCTGCCTTTTGATCTCAAGAATCTTAGTGTATTATAAAACTATGAACTCTCTAACTGCACAATATAGCTTTGGTTTCTAGAGCAGCTCTGTAGATTGTGGTTAGATATCACATGTGCTAATCCCAACCCCAAAGTATTATAAAATACTTTATAATAAGTATTTTATGGCACTGTATAAAGCAATAGCAAATTACAATGTATGCTGTTCCATCAAACTCTTTCATCTGCCTAATGCAACCTTCTCAGACTGTGAAGTTTCTAACACCAAGACAATGAGATTATTAATTCCTTCATAACTTAACTGCTGTTCTGTGTTTACCACAATGTCAGACAAGTGTCCAGGAAAAGAAAATAGTTGACATATAACGGACAAGAAAGATGTTCACGGGAGGAAAAAAACAATTTTCTGGATCTGAGATTTAGGAATTTGGTCTTCTCACAGGAAACTCAAACCACAAGTGTATGGGCAGAGTCAGTGTAGTGCAATGACAGCAATCCATGACAAAAATAGATACAGAATTATATTGAAGAAGTGCTTTCATGTAACCTTAAGCAGAAACTCTCTAGTGTCTCAGGCAAGCTGCTAGGAGCTGGTTAGTTGTTAATAAACTCTCAGACAACTCTGAGTCTGGCGAGATATAGACAAGTACGGGTATATAGCTGCTCCTTCTTATCCTTGGCATCCCATCCATTATTGGATTAGACACAGATAGGATTAAATACACAAGGAGTTATGACAGAAGAAGTCAACGGGTGAACAAAGTTCTCACTGAAAAAGAAAAATAGCACAGAGGACTGGATGACATCTGCCTCAAACTTTCAAACTTTCCTGTCTATATTTCATAAATATTGTGAAATGCTTTGTGATTTCTATTATTAACAAAATGTACCCAAAGGCCTTTGTTAAAAGTCTGCTAACCTCCCCTCCCCTCTCCCTGCCCCCTGTAATTGCCGATATTTGTGGTCGAAAAACATAACAATCTGCAACAAGAAGAAAAAAAAAAATGAAAAATGTAAGTGTAAAGTCCATGCTGCCTTCTGGGATTTTTGTTTTCATAGTTATCCTTAGTGATAATTTATGTTGATTTTTTTCTTTAACGTGTCCAAAACTGACCTTAAGAAATAGGATACAATAGGATCATACCTCAAGAGAACTTGCATATGAAACTTGCAGAACAGAAGCTTCCCAGAGACCATAAAGTGTTACAAGTTTAGATTAATATCATGAAAGCTGGCAGTTCTTGAAAACTGTGATGATCATTTCAAATCCTACTTTTAGGGGTCCCAAACGGAATTTTGCAAGGAGAGCATGAGGGGGCCTATTAGAGTGTGAGCTGATATATCAAATGATTAATCCTAATAGCACACCCAGCTAATTTGAAAAGTGGCATTAACTTTCCTTGCCCTAATATAGCTGTCAGAAAACCTCTTTGACAAGCAAGATATTTTTCCTGGTCAGAAAATATCTGTTTGCTGTCACCGAGTCTTTCCACAGGAATGCGCTATTTAAACAAAATTTATTAAGAAAGCCTTTTTATGTTCAGGGTAGAATTGCTGATTAAGTGTGAAAGAAGAAAGCAGAGAGAGCTCCCACACACACCCAGCTGCGTGGTGGTTGGAGCACACATGGCAATGCTAGAGCTGTGTGCTAGACCCAGAGCTAGTCCCAAGTGATCCTTGAACTTGAGCTTGTCAAATGAGGAGTGACAGCCTCAGCTCTACAGAAAGTGGCTATTTTGGGATGTAGTGATTTCTCCTATCGCTCTTTAGCATAAGGAGAAAATTTATGATGTCTTAGGACCCTTATAAAACCTCAAGAAATGCAGTTCCACTCTGTTGTATTTCTGAGCTTAAAAATTTCAAAATACAAAAAGTGAGTTGCCCAACTCAAGTGTCAACATTTTCAACGTGTCATTTTCATGGAAACAGAGGAAAAGTCAAAATCCCAGTGAGTTGCCATTAATGACAACAATCAAAGGCTGCAATATCTATAAAGTTTAGGATGTTTTAGGATATTTTTAAAATGTATAAAGATAAAGCAAAGCCTAATACCAAAGCAGGTTTCAGAATTCTGGAAGAGTGTTTGGCAGATGAATCTGTCTTTGCTAAAGAGAGTACCATAAAGCACAGGCTTGAAATAGGGCTTAAATACAGTATACTCATATTCTGGAAAGTTTTAAGAAGAAACATGCCATGGACTTTCACTTTCTGAAGACAGACAAGTACAAACCAACTTCATAGAAAAATGTTTCTGAAGCAGCAGCCTCACACTATCCCCTAAGTAAAAAACCTCATTCAGATACTTTCCTTACCCCAACTAAACTGTATACCCCAGCTATATATATGTAAAGGATGGAAATCCTGGACAGGTGAGTTGTATAATTACTGCCTTCCTTTTATAAATTGGTGAAGGCCTAGTTTTTTGTCCCTGAGTGGGTACAGCATGTGGAAGAAACACTATGTGAATGGGAGGGGGAGCTGGAGGCAAGGTGTTGATGTTAAAATAGTGACTGTTCCTCAGAGCTTAACACTGCCGTGCTGGGTGGGATGGCAAGGTGGTGGCAAGGACAGATTTAAAGGGTTTGTGGTACTTTAGGGGTGTGGTTAATGGATCTTAGATATCCAACCTCAGCTATCCATCTAGGCTTGTTCTGTGGCCTGTGGAAAGCAATTGCATGGCAACATGGTCATTGAATCATCTTAATATAGGTCTGTGTGATTAACAGGGTGAATCACTTCCTATAACAGCCTAACCTTCTCCATGCACTAGAAAGGTTGCACACATATCTGACCACTTTGGATGCTTCACTTATAGATAAAGGAAGTTAGAGGAAATGAAAGTCCTTTTCCCTTAGCACTGTAACTTGTAACTGTATAACTTGTGAACAAGTTACTCGGTCTTTGTGAAAAGCAATGATGCATAAGACAAAATTTTCAAACTCCCCACATGAAGTTTCTTGTTCTGTTTTGGGGCAACTCAGGTGTTAAAAAAGAATGAATACAAGAGTGAATGAAATGTCATTCAGAATAGTGGATTTTTTTCTGGGACAGTTCCCCAGTCATATTTCACTGTCTGTGATGGAAGTCAGATTTTTTTTAGTCCTTGTGAAATGGTGTCTCATTTTGATTCATAGACAAGTATCTTTTTACTATTAATTTCCCTCTGGTTTAAATGAGATGGACTGGCTGTTAATAAGCAGCACATCACAACCTTAGAAAGAATGAACTTTACTGAATTTTCTGGATATTTTACCTTGGTTACTCAGTGACCATTACTAAAATTCTGGGCAATCTAAAGGCAAGTAAAAAGAGGGGCTGGATGACACTTGCATTTCTACATATGTCTTTATTGAGTAAAATGATATGAGATCTTGAATTGACAGCTGCATTTTTACAATATAGTTATAATATTCTAATGAATCTTCCATTTCCTTTCNAAACCTTGGCTATTATCAATACTCTCTAAGGAAAATGAATATAAATTAGAGATAGAAATTACATTTTATAAAGGAAGAATTAAATAAATTGTTGAGATTCATTGCTCTCCTCCTCCATTTGATTTAATTCCTTCTGGGTTTCTTGAGAAATTACCACTGTTTCTAGACCAAGCTTCTGCAATAGCTCCCATTACCAGGTTTTTCCAAATTCATCATTTCATGATCTCATTTTCTGAGAATTGTTACATGTTCTCAGACAGAAATTCCCTTTTCCCTTCCCTTCCCTTCCTTTCCCTCTTTATTTTAATGTGGAAACTATGTGAACTTTTGTCTAGCAGTTTTAGGGACATTTTGCCTTACAACACTCACAGAGTGTGGGAGTTAACAAATCAGAGCCCTACATGCTGTACACAGTATTGCACTGCAAGCAATACGACTGTTGTGACAGGAAATGCAACTTTTTATCTTAAAGGTCATCAGAGGTACTGTGTCAAATAAATCACTGAGTGTTGTGTATCTCTGGTTATTACATATATCCTCCTGGAGAGGCAAAATTTGAGACCTCTGGTGTTTTGCTGTGTGCTTGGGGGATTCACAGTGCTGGGGCCCAACTGCATGCTGAAATTGGATGGTTTAAAGTCAATTCCTCCTTGACATACCTTTCAAGTCTGAGCAGATTGGAAGCCCTCAGGGTTCTGAATGTGACCTTCTCTGGAAGCAGTTTATGAGATTAACTCTCAAAGCACAGCTGGTCTCTGTCTCCTGTTATGCTACGCATTAGTGATGCCATCAAACTCTATTTGGAAAAGCACAAGAATCTGCAAGTCTAAACTCAAATATGACTGAGTAAAACTTGCCACAAATTCTTTATGTTTCCTTTCTCTTTGTTCAGAGTTCTTCATGGAAACTGCTGCCAGAAAGAATTCCATAGGTTAATATCATTGTAAATTGTTTTGCAGAGCTCCTTGTAACTCTGGAGAGACTTCAGGTTTTCTCTTATGTGCAGTGAGTCTCTCGATATCATGGTAAGGAAAAGAAGCCCATTTCCCCCCCCAGATTTGTACAGAGACATTTTCTTCAGAGAGATCTGCTTCATAACACTGGCAGTAGTAGACGACCAGTTGTTAGGAAATAGGGTTCAGCAACTAAAGAAATGTGAAGTAGAAGCTTCCTTCTTGCTCACATCCTGTGATTAACTGCCAAGATCAATCCATGGAGCTTTATTTTAAATTGAATTTATTCAAAAGTCCACTACATAAACAGCATGGAAAGAACGAAGACTCAGACTTTATTAGTTACATCACAGTTCCTGTTTGGCATTTGCAGAGGGACTCTGTGGTTGTCAGAACCAGAATAAGAAGAAAATTGAGTACTACAGTTGGCCAGTGTCTGAACCAAAATGGAGAGAATTAGAACCAAATATTTGTCAAGACTCCTCCCTCTCAGTCATGCTTTTAAAAAGGGAAGTTCCTGTATGGTTTCTGTCCCAAGTGCCCTGTCATCTTGTTACCTGCTCTGGGGTAGAGCTGCCCTGGACACTGTGCTCCTGCCACAGCAGCAGCTGATCTGAACACTAAAGTAAACGCAGTGAAACTACATGTTATTTATTGCCCTGTTACACCTTAAAAACATAAAGTGTTGTTGTTCCTTTGCTTATTTGCTGCTTTGTTTGTATCTGAATACGAGATTACATAACACCAAGGATCATCACTCAAAAGACCCACTTTATGAGAGTCTTCAGGCCAATAGTTTTAATCCTGAAAAGATCCCACTTTACTGAATGGTGACAGCTATCATAGAAATGACAGCAGAGGAGCAAATAAAAAATAAAACTTGGACAGAAGATTGTAAGATTTTATGGTTTTGTAGAACAACTGGGGCTTCCAAATAGAAAAAAAAATTGTGTTCCTCTCTGGATTTTTTATTCAGCTCATTCCTAGTACTAGAAGAAAGCCTCTATAGCTTTATTTTAAAAGCTGCTTTTTTTCCCCCTTTTATGTAATTTAAAGTATAATGACTTTGTGGCCCTGGTGGAAGGATCATGCATCTGTTACTCTGTTTTTAGAGCAAGCTGTCTTCTGTCTTACTGAGGCTAAAGGGTATGGATTAAATTTCTTGGAATTTCTAAAACTAAAAGAGGATACCTTCTGGTCTTCAGTGGAAGCTTTACTGGAAAAAAATTGCTAATAAATCATACTTTTAAAGTGGGTGGAGTAGAGGATCTGCCTCAGCCCTATCCCATTCAAAGCCTCAAATACAAGTTTGTGTTGCTAAATCCCTGGAAAATCAAGTGGCTCCTATTGAGATTTACTGACCAGTTAAAGCCACCCTTAACAAAAAAAAAAAAAAAGTAGATACCTTCCAGGTAGTTCTGCATAAGCAGAAAAATAAAGAATGAATGACAGTAATAATCTCTGCAATTACAGGAATAACACTTCAGTTCCTCTTTGAAAATAGAAACAGGCAATGTCTTTTGGAACAGAAAAGATAAAAAGCATGGAAACTTCCAGAGAAACCCACATAGCCATTGACAGTCATGGGCCAGAAGTGTTCTGATAAATGTTATTTATACTGTTCTTACTGTTTGGAACATGTGATAGAGCAAATGAATGACTGCACTGAAGAAAGAGGACAATCAGAGAGGATGCGAAATTACACTTGGCACAGTTTGCTTTGCCTCAGGGATTTCTAGAGAATTAGTCTTTCATTTTAGTATGAGCCCAAACCCAGTTTTTTTTAACAATCTATAACTTTTGTGACTGGTTGCTAGAAGTATAGGTTAAAAAAGGAACTTGGAAATACAGTACACAGCTTCACTTGCAGAACGACATCACAATCAGGATTGTTCACTTTCCTGGGGCAGGGGAGAGGAACAGAGAAAAGTAATTAAAATGAATATTTTCTTCCTTGCATTTATTCTCTGCAGTAATAAAAGATTCTAGATCAAAGAGGTTCTTTGTTAGCAGTATCCAAGTCAAGCCTCAACTAAAGACAAATCCAACCGGTGTTCTTTTGATCTTTTGCAGTTTCATTCTTGAAACCACTCCCTTAATGCTCTTCATACCTTCCATCACATGAGCTTGGATGGTAGAAAATTTTCCCCACTGTCAAACAGGGGCTAATCAACCCTTCTCAGGACAAAAATCAGTAGGATTGTCTTTGAAGGGAGGGTCTGCATTCTGAGTAACCTTCACCACTCTTTCCTGTGTAAAACCAGCACTCTGGAGAAAAAACAGGCAGCAACCTTTAACTCTATGACATGAAATATGGACAGATACTAGACCAAAAAAAGTACCAAGCATTTGTTTCCAACGTTTTTGTGGATTACTGGCCGCCTTTCTTTATCTGCCTCTGTAGTTCTGTGATTTGGCTGCTTAAAGGGAGTTAAATAGCATCAGTGATCAGAGTCTTTCTCTGCTCTGAACTTTATTTAAGGTAGGTATAATTGGCCATGGAATGTTTATTGTTTTCATATTAAAAACAAAACCAAACCAAAATCAGTGCTATGTGAGCAATTTAACTGCAGAAGTCTATAATGTTTACTGGAGTTGTAACTAGAGTTTCAGCAGGCATTTTCAAATATCCAACAACAATCAAGGAAACCAGATAGAAGGCAATGGGGGAACTGTACAAGCAGGGGTTTCGGTTCTTATGTAGGACCTCTGAAAAAAGCTACCACAGCACTGTAGCAGCTTGATATTTCTGAAAAAACCTCAGACTCTAGCCCTGAAAAATATATGTGGGGAAAAATTTGGTTTTTTGGTTTTATTTCTGGATTGCCATTTAACAGGAAGTATTCAAGAATATTCTAAACCTGTCGGTCCCATTTGAGGACAATACTAGAGGTGGCTTTCTGAAAGTAGCTGAGGTGCCACAACTGTGACATAAGAATATCAGGGCCTGCTCTTTTGCAGCAAGGTTTTCCTGACCTCTTTTAGAAATGACATCACATCTGCTGTGGAAAGATGGCTGGATAGGTTGTCCTTGGTATCAGTGGTTCGGTGAATCATAGGACATGAGGGAATGAGGCCTCAGAATACATGTGTATGTGTACAAACACACAAGCAGAACCACTGCTTTCAGATATCACTGCAAAACGTGACAAAGTACAACTGGCAAGCAGGCTGCAACCAGCTGAAGAGCTGTTTTTAATTAACCTCAGTGCATGACGATAATGGAAGTGCATTTCTCTTTTCCTGTTGAATGAAGATGCACTGATTCAGCAATAATTGAACTCTAAACACTTCATAAACTTCTTCTGGGAGGAACTGCAGGAAATGCCAGCAAAGCCATCTGTGAGTCATTAAGAAGAAGGAGAGAGGACTCTCTTGAAGCTGATCTTCCCAGTCCCAGATCACAAAGGGAAGGCAGTGATAGTGGCTGGCCATCTTAAAGTGTCCTACTTGGCATAACCAGTCCATGTTGTGAGTTTTCTAAAAGTAGTTGTTATGAGACAATAGGGTAGTCTGATGTGGTCTATGTTTTCTTAATCAAAGATGCTCTCATCTAACAGCTCTTTTACCCATTACAGTAGAACTGTTTTTATAGTGCTTATGTTAGAAAAGCAGGACTGCATTTACGTTTCTGCTTTGTGACTGCCAGAGCCCTCAAGTGCTTTATTATAGTACATTGCCAGTTTTGTTGTTACTGAGGTGGAGAACTCCTTACGTCTGCAAGTTGGGTGTTTTTTCATGTAAGACCATAAACTCTTTCTGGTCTTGTCTAGAATTTCTCATGATGCAAGATTGGTTTTGTGGTCCAGACCTGGTTCAATAAGCAAAAGTTTCTTAAGATACAACTTTCTGGATAAAATACCATGAAACCTGTTGCTGTGTCTACGTGTGAATCGCTATGGAACTGCCCATGGAGCAAAGCCCGGCTTCACTCCTGTCCCAGGATCTCTCAGATGCTCACTGCAAAGCTACTGCTTCCATGAAAAACAAGACCAGGAATGCCATTTCTTGTCAAATTAAAAAAAAAAAAAAAAAAGGCAAGAAAAAAAAAGAAGAAAAAAGTGAAAGAGATTAGTCTTTGCAGAGAGTTATGCTTAGCTGTAAGGCACCAGATGAATTAAAGCGAGCACTGGCAGGCAGAATATCCCAGCAAGTATCTGCCCACACGCCAGGGGTTATATGAACTTAATTGCTCAAGGGAACATACTTTGGTTGCTGATTCCATGTCACACCCAAGCAATGTAAACCTGAACCTTGCTCTTGACTGAAATTTGAGAAACGTCTGCAGGCGTTTCACTAAAATGCAGCTCTGCTGAAAGGGATATATGTGCATCAAAGAAATGTAGTCAGAGTCTTCCAGCTAACTAGAAGCTGGTTGTGAAAAAAGAATGCAAGATGTATGGGCTGAATGGGAAGTGTTGGGTGAATATCCAGCAGCAGTTTTGGGAAAGAAGGAGGAACTGCACAGAGACAGAGAATAATAAAAAGAATTAAAAGTCAGGGAGCAGCTAAAGGGTAAAGGAGGAGGGTGGGAGTTCAGGGCAGCAGAAGGAGGAAGGAAACAGGCGAGGGAGGTAGGGGAGTATCAGATGTGGCTGGGACCAAAGATCACTCTGCTCTTCCTTCCCAGATGTGTTCTGGGTTACAGAAACTGGTCAAGGGTCAGCAGTGCCCTCCTCCTGTCTCCAGTTTTGTCAGAACTTGGGCTAGGTAAGAAACAAAGAGAGAAAGATCATATGGATTTAATCTTTAGGAAAAGAGGTCATTTAAAGTTAAGGCATGCACAACTGGAAGAGTGCTGGTGGCCTAGATGACATCTTTTGAGAAGAGAAAGTCCTTGGAGGTGCATGGATCAGATAAACTAAGCAAAAAAGAAAACTGACTGAAAAGCTGCAGGATTTCATTTCAGTGATGTCCTAGACATGACCTGCTTGAATGACAGCTCCACAATCCAGGAAAACCTCAAAATGTCTGTTATTTCTAGCATCTTCTACAACAGAGGGTGCTGAAAAGAACAGTCTCCTGTTATGTGCCAGCTGGCTTTAGCAGTGTTAATTGCTCAAGGAGAGATGGAACAAAGGAAGGAGAGGGGGAGATGGAGGAAACAATGGAGAAAATTGCAGGTAACTTGTCAGGAGGGAACGAAAGATGAAGAAGGAGAGAGACCATATATTTGTATTTTCCCTACAGTATAAATTTTTCATCAAAAATGAAATTTTTCTGGCTGTGTTTGTGTGGGTTGTACAGTTTTTCTATCAGATAAACAGCTGTTTGATAGTGCCTGCAGATAAGATGTGGTTGCTCTCAGTCAGAAACTCCATCCAGGCTGCCATACATCCAGATGTCTCAGGTATGCTTCTAAGCAGCTACGTGGTGCAACCCACCTACATGGATCTGAAAAGCTCTGGCCCTGATTTGTATCTGCTTCCTAGGTGAGCAACTGTGCTCATTGTCATTGTCCTGAAATCATCAGGTTCACTCTGCAGAAACTAATATTGTAAAATGTGCATAGTAGGTAGATCCAACACATTTTGAGCACATCACTTAGCACAGACACCTGTACATCAGGGCTAAAGAGAAGTGCGGCAGCCCCAAATTACTCTTCACTTCCAAGCCTTTTAATTTGCTATAACTACTATTCATTCTATACTATACTACTATCTATATATTTGTGATTTATCTCAAAAACCTTGTTAGAAAGTAAAAAAAATTAGGCATTTCCCTATTGTCTTAACCCCTCGTCACAGTAAAAAGTAGACTGGAAGTAGTAGATGTAATTAGGACTCCCAGTTGCAACCATGTTGCCTTAGAAAGAGAAACATTAGATTAGCACCCTGGTCCCTGAAGGAACACAGAATTAACCATGGTGGAAGGTGCTTATGACCTGGGAGAAAGGTGTGATTTTCTTCCAGTGAAACAGGGATTTCTCCTTCAGCTCACCAAGCACTCTGGAGTAGGAAGAGTGCTTGGCCCAACAACCCACAGACCTCTGTACTTTCTTTTTGATGTAGCACAAGGCAGCAGCTTTGTTAAGAAGGTTCATGATTATGTTCTGGGTCAGACACCTCTTTCCCTTGCAAGTCTCTTGAGACACCTAGTATGTTATTCTAGGCTTTTGCCTCCAGGAATTAGCATGATCATATGTCAGTAAAGGATGGCAGTAGAGCCTCCTTGCTATCCTGCTGTTCCCAGTCTGTGATGGGTTTAGAAGATGCCTTTCTGTCACACTTGGGGAATTCTTTTATCCCCCTCCACAGTGCTGATCTGGTGCCAATGGGCAGACTCCATCTTGTCTTGCTGTCACTGTGGCACTGGTGCTAGCTGTCAGTGGAGCAACCCGCAGAGGAGGGAGGGGACAGTGGCTCCGCACTTGGCTCCTCTCAGTGTCCCTATTCAGTGAGAGGCTCCACTCATGCTGGGGGAAGCTCTCTGGCAGCCTCTGACAAACAGCCTGTCCATGGCAAGCTTCTGGAGACACCGCATGCTGGGTTGTGGATTGGAACAGTTTCACTGCCAGCATCCGTGCGCAGGGCTCACCCGGCAGGCTCGGCTGGACCCACCCTGCCTCTGCCAGCAGCTGCTGCCGTGCTGCACTGACTGCTCCATGAGAAGGCTCCTGCCTACTTTGCTGCTCATGGCTTCTAGGCAAGAGCAAGATCAAAAAAATGGGGGTAATATTACACATCCTGATTGGAGCTATGAAACAGTAAATGCTCTGCAATGTCAGTACAGTTAACTGCTGACAGTAGTTGCAGCATCAATGACAAACACCAGCCTTGGTGAAGCAACAAGTGCAATTGTGCCACAAAGTGTGAAGTATCTCTTGTAAATGCTAAGCAAGAGATTTGCTGTAATATGTGAAACATTGGGGCAGATTGAGTAGGAACCTATGAGATCATGCATCTTTTCAGTTTTCTGCTTTCAGACATAAGTTTCCCTTACTTCATGCAATTGAAATTGTCTGGAGAGCTCTAGAGAGGGAGAAAGAAATCTGGGAGATTACTTTTCACGGTAGTAAACATGGTGGTTCTAAAGTTCCCTGGTACATTCACCACTTGCCCGTTTGAAACTATTCAGAGCACTAAATCCCTTTGCACATAAAAGCTTTTTAGATGCTATCAAGATATGAAACTCCCTTCTGAAATTTCTGTCACATGTCTTGCAATATTTGACATTACCTTGTTATTTCTACTATGTAGATAATAGAAGCTTAGTCCTGGATTTCAAAGTTAAGCCTGTAAGCTGGTCTGTGGTCTTATATTAAACAGACAGTCAGAAAATAAGACTTATGAGGAAAAGCTGAGACAACTGGGTTTGTTTAGTCTGGAAATAAGAAGTTGAAAAAGCAAATGATAGCAGGTATACCAAGACAGCTACACAGAAAACAGTGACTGATTATGTTCCTGGATCACAGGGAATAGGATGTGCAGAAACTGGCTTATTTTATATCAAGACAGATTTAGATCAGTCATTAACTGAGAACCTGTATGGTTACTTAGAGAAATTGCAGAATCCCTTTAAACACCTAAGATATGTTCATCCAAATGCACAGATATCTGTATGGTGTAGGCGTGCTTGAAGCTAGCCCCAAACAGGACAAGGATGAGCTGCCCTGTTGAGACACCTTCCAACCACTTGCTTCTATGGTGTTGTCTCAAGAAAGTATCACAGGGGCAGCCCCCGAAACCTGCCAGTGCTGGAAGGTGTCATTCTACCCAGCACTAAGAAGAGAAAGGGAGGAAGCCATGGAGGCCATGATACTCAGAGCAGACAGGATGGTCATCAGAGGGCGTGCCAGCAGCACAGTAGCTCACCTGCCCATGGTACATGGTGTAGGTGAAGCTTGCTGTAGGTGTGCCAAGAGCAGGGAGCAGTTGCCCTGCAGTCCCATGGGGCCCACACAAGCTATTGCTTCCTCTGTCCCATCCGTGCACCGTGGGAGCTGGGTGTAGCCAATCAAATGGGGAGAAGCAAGCAGAAGGAGAAAGATCTCCCTCTCCCTGCCCTGGCTGTCCAAGAAGTCTGACCAAAGCTCCCGTCAGTAGCTCTGATGCCACGTGAAAGACCTTCCCTGTTCCTGCTCTGTCATTGTAGCTGTCCCATTTCTCTCACATGCTGCCCTCCGCTCCCCACACAGACCCGACTTTGATCATTCCACCATTACTTCACTTTCTGAGGTCCTGTGGGACCTCTGTGGAACAGCCCCAGACTCTTTTCATGAATGCTCTAGATGCTATCTGGATTGAAGTCCTCAGTTTTGTCCCATTATGGATGGTGCTGTGCTCTTGTAGTCACAATAATGAGTTAAGGAGTGCTACAGGAGACACACACTGTGTGAAAATAAGTAACTCGAAGACTCAAACAATTTTGTGTTACAGGAGTTTGGTACAAGTTTCTTGAAACTCATTTTTTTCCCTCCTGTGCTAATGATGACTGCATTTCCCAATTTTGTGCAGAAGTGGAAATTCCAAAATGCTCATGGAAAAGTTTTACTTGTGGTCTATGACCAAGCCATAGGCATAAAGTACTGGAAACATTGCGAGAGCATTCTACCCACCAGCTTGGAAAAGAGTAACAATATTTATTTATTTATTGCCTAGACCAGCTCAAGCATTTAAGCAGTAAGTACCAGGGCTTCTCAGACATTTATTTATAGCACGTTTTTCTTTTTCATAAACAAGAGATTCATACTTGTGATTGCCAGCATATCCTTCTGTACTCTGTACTGGTTCAGCATGCTGTTAACAAACCACTAAATAAAACACCTTCCAAATTTCTGAACTACTTCTGCATTCTTTAGGGTGCTGTAAGCAGCCTCAGGGCAGTGTTAGCTCAACCATCCAGTCTACATAGTGAGATGAAACTTAGAAGGTTTTCTTCTGTCCCTTGAGTTGCTTTTTTCTGCTCCTTCTGGAACTTATTGACAAGCTTCAGAACTGTGACGGTGGTGACATTGTCTTGTCTACTTCCCTGGTTTTAAATGTCCTGGATTCTTTGCTTAAGAGGAAGCTACTAAAATACTGCCTTGGTCAATTCTTAGTTTGATCTCAATTTGCCAAAACCATTAAATCATTTTTCTGTTAATTATTTTTCTTTGGTACTTGCCTTACCACTGCTACATTATTTTTATCTTTTAATATGTATTTTTATCAAACATTAGAGTGATAGCTTTCTGTACCAGAAGTAATTCAGAATTTTGCTCTTTGCTACAGAGGAACCAAGGTTTCATATTTACCTTGAAACTTCATAAAATTAGACTGCTTTTTGCAAACTGTAGAGCTTATATTTTTAATTTCTGCCTCATTCTGACAAATCAGCCAATTTCAACAGAAAAACCACCCAATTCTGTACTCTCATCAGTGTGGAGACAATTTCCCCAATGTTACTCAACCTCTGCTGAGGCATTGCAGAAATCTGGAGCTCTGGCTTTGAGGGTGCCAGTCATCTTTTTCTGGGAAGGAGCTCAGTGGTTTCTTCCATCTGGCCAGAATAAAGAACAATTCAAATGTTCAAGGCTTATAAACTAGCTCAAATACTGGCAGCTCTCAGAATATCTTTATGATTACTGAATGAAAGATGTGGGCTGACAGGTATAAAGCCAACATTTAATTTAGGTCTGAGAGAGATGTCCATGGTGTTTTATTTTCCAATAAAAAATTTCATTTCAATTCCTGCACTGTTGATGAATGAGTACCACCTTTGACCCCTGAAAACAAACACTCCACCACAGCCAGTCATTTAAAAAAAACAGCAAAACCCCACAAAAGACAGCTTAGGGCCTGATTTTTGTTCAGATTTCATTGTGTGGATTAAAAAATTGCACACACATTTCACAGATGAAAAAAGGAAAAATGTGATAATTAAGCATTCTAGTTTGGCAATCAAGGTTCTTAAAACCATGCTGAGTGTCAACAGTTACAATTTTTTTTTTGACTGATATTGCAGCTTCCATCCCAGTGGAAACAGCTGTCATTATAGGCATTGTATTGAATCATGCAAAGAAGAAGTGAGCTTTGGAGAAAAATTGATTCTGTCTCTGGAAAATTGCATAGATTTCCTTTTGTCTCAAACTGAATTGTGCTAGCACACCCACAACTAGCTCAAAAGAAAGCCCTGTTGGAAGTAAATCTTATGTTTCATGTAACACCAGACTGACACCTCACCATGAGGTTTTCCAAGCAGAAAGAGAATGCACTTCCAAGTGAATTTATATCTCCTTTCCACCACATACAACGTATGCTCTTGCCTCTATTTAGAACATTAAAACGAACCTGCTGTATTAATGGGGAGCATTTATGCAGGCCTCACTTCCCAAATATTTTCATAATTAGCCTATTTTCCAGGGTGGACATGAGATACACTATTCTTCTTTCTAGCATAAGTCTCTACATATGTAAAACATCACCAGAGGTTCCTTCTTTTCTTCAAACATACTTTCCCTGCATCTCTACATTAGTTTGGCTATTACAGCACTTTTAAGGCACTCCACATGTTGATGAATAAACCATCATTTCCCACTTGTAATAAGATTACTCAGTCCTTGGGAGCAGATTTATTATCTACAGTTATTTCATGTCTAATCACAGCCTTACTCTCTGTAAAGAAAATGAACAGGCATGGATTGCATTTGAGAGCTTGGAGTCCTAAATATTTGGGTTATGTGTATGTAGACTTTGCTATATGGAAGGATACCAAAAAGAAACAATAAAAGAGGGAGGGAGGGCTTTTTACAAACCTAGGCTAATAATGGACTTTCTGCACATGTTTTAGAGCTCTTACAAAGGCTGAAAACACCTTCGCAGTACATTTGTCCAGCAACAATGTCATCTGTTATGAATAAATGATGGGTGGGAACAGAAAAATGCAAAGGAGAGAATATGCTACAACAGTGGAATAAACAGGCCTTGTAGTAACTGTGTGGTGAGAGAGAGACTTTGTGTGAGGTATAAACTACATGTTCTACCAGATGGCATGGGCAGCTGTCCTGGAGGAGAAGGGATATGACAGGGCCCAACTGTTAACTCTTGAATTCCCAAGTATCATTCTGACCCTAGAAACATGCAAAAGAGAGTTTTGGGAAACCTAAAATTCATCTTCTTCCTTTCCTACCCATCCTCCAGGGTGAAATTCAGAGGCAAGATCTAGCCAGAAACTTCAGCTCCAAGGGCAGCTCCAGATGCAGCCCAAGGAAGGTCCTGTGAGGACTGGAGACATTCCTGCCTAGGAATGTCCAGATTTGGACCTGTAACTACCATTAACTCGCCTCCACCTAAGAAACAGCTGCCTCTCCTCTAACACTGTTTCATTATCCCCTCTTCCTTTCAATGTCCCCTTTCTTCTTATCTTTGCTTTTACTTAGTGTTTTCCTCCCACTTCTCTCTCTGACACCATCACCAGCCTGAGATCTGCTGCCACCCCAGGGATAATGCTTGTGTTTTCAAACCCATTCAGGAGCCTATCTTGTCTGTTTAGAGTAGATGCTTTTAGCAGCAATCTGCAGCTGTGATTCTTCCAGGGCTGCCTCCTAGGCTGATGTTAATGTGTAGTCATTCTCCATTGTTAACACATAAATAAACCAGGAATCAATAAACAAGAAATCAATCTTTTTTTTTATTTTTTTCAATTCCAGAATCCCCTTGGGTGTCTTATTGATAGCTAGTGCAGTTAGATGTGATGAAATAGTAGAAAATATCATTTTCCAAGTATATTTCTTAATGTGGAAGTTCACTTTCCACCATTTCCCTTCTCCTAACAGACATATTGCCGCAGCTTTTGGGAGTTAGTACAAAAAGTTATAAATCAGTTCTGAATCTCTTACTGGGTGGGAAGAAGTAGTATATTTGAATATAGGCAAATGAACTGCAAATATTTTTTTTAACCATGGAAACCTGGGTTTGGTGATGACTTCACTCCTACAGAACAGTCTAGTGATCCTCTCAGTTTTCAAGAGAGTGTTACATTCACCATAAAGTCCAGGCAATGCTACTGGGATTTATAGGGCTCCCTGGCTGACACGTCTGTCACACAGTGCCTCTGTTGCCAAGTTCCATGAGAAAAGCAGTACCATACTCCAGTGCTGTAATTGCAGCACTGTTGTAATTGGTGCCTGTTGTGTTTGACAGAATCAGAGTCACAGAATATGCTGAGTTGGAGGGGGCCCATCAGGATCATCAAATCCAACTCCTGTCCCTGTGCAGGAACACCCCAAGAATCAGTGATACTATCACATTGATTTAATGCATTAATATTGGGAGTAGAACTAGGAATTGAAATAGAGAGAATGGGCAAAAAGCCAAACTGTGACCATATTGTCCCTATGATGCACTTATGACCAAATTCTTCTAAATTCAGCATGTTAAACCTAAAGGTTTATGCAATTAATAGAATTACCTTTAGTTGCATCCTCCAACCATCAGCCAGGAAATAATCATATTATCTCTTAAATCTCACAAATCTTACTTAAAATAATTTCCACTTTCAGGGCATGAGTTGTTTCTAACATCTACAACCTTACAATAAAACTGCTGAAAATTATCCTCCAGATATGACTGAGAAATTTAGTTTCGTACTTGTGGACATGGAAGATGGGAATTCCAGAGATTTCTGAAAACAAAATTCAATGTTTGAGTGACAGATGGTTTGTGCACTAATGCAAAGAACATGGACTAAACTGGTGGCATGTATGCTTTTTTGATTAAACTGGAATATCAGCAGCTGTAGGACACATTGTTGCTTTGGCTGTGGGAAGAAAGGGTTATCTTATTCTTTTAATTAGCAGTGACAGCATGTAGGGAGCAGTGAAGATATTTGCTCTGTACCGAAATACGTCGTGGGGCATGGCGGGGTCTGTGCTTTGAGAAATTTGAACAGGAATAGACAGCATTAAGGGCAAAGTTTACTAAGAAAACAAGTCAATAGGTTCATGAGATGGTGGCTACAGCTGCAAAACCAGCATGGGAGCTTCCCTCTCCTTGTATACTGCCTTTGGTCATTAATTCCTCTCCTGCGCTGTGTCCTCAGTTGCAGAGCTTGTGGTCTTAGTGTTAAGTTGTCAGATATCTCACTGAAACTACCACAAACAGCATTTCAGAGGAAAGATAATGATTTTATTCTTCAATCTGAATATAACAGTGGTCTCGGAGGTGCAGAGAAGGGAATACAGGGGACACTGGCTTCCCTGTCATTGGCAGCACCTTATATGATTGTAGATAAAAAATCTAAAATGACTAAAATGATTTCTCAAAGTTAGGTCATACCAAAATTCAAATATGACTTAGGAAAAGGTCTTCCAGTGTTTTTGGGAAACGCAGCCAGGATTCAAGATTTCCTGATTTCTGGGACATTGCTTAAAGCTTTTCCCAAACGGAAAGACTGAGTTGGAGCTACTCTAGCTTCTCAGCAAACAGTTTTCAGTGGCCTGGGGAACCTATGAGGGGAGTGAGAGCTCAGTGAGTACAAGCACCACTGAGAAGATCATATACCCATCCCCTCAGGGAGATGGAGTCTCTCTTCTGCATCTCTGTGTTAAGTGTACAGCCGGTTCCTGGCTGCTAAACAGAAACCAGTATCTGCTCCACACCTAGGCTGGTGTCCTCACTGCCTTCCCCCAGGAAATGGTGGGAGCCACATTACTACTCTGTAGGTCATCGTGCTAGGCTGAGTTTTGGAATCCTGTCTCAGGAACACATATCAATCTTCTATTATTTAAGATGCATGCTACAAGCTACAACAATAAAATAATTAGAATTCTGTATGTCTAATAACTTCTCCCGTTTTAACTAAGCAGTTTAAGCATTTCAGTTTTATAAGAGCAATTCTTTGGCAAGCCTACTTGTTAGAATTCCTATGTCAGCTTTTTTTTTTTTTTAAATTTACTTCTGCATGTTGTTTTGAAAGACTTGAGGAGGCTTTTGGCTTGGCATTTTTTCCTCTACGGTACTGCTTGCAAAGACAGTTTGCAGTACATTTTAAAATGTGATTATTTTAATGTGATTCAGCAGTGTAAGCAGTGTGCCTGTTACTTGTGTCTATGCAGTCACACAGCTACACAAGTGGAAAGAAAGAAACCATGGCAACAATGTACTTAGAAATAACACAAATTGGAATAATCAGTTTAAGATGGAAGAGCATTGCAGAAATTATGCAGTTTGTAGCAGGCAGCTCTGTCCAAATCTGTTCAGATATGTGTGGCTACTACCCTTATGGGTTGCAAAATGCTTTGAAGAGCCAAAAAAAAAAAAAAGAAAAAAAAAAGAAAAAAAAAAGAAAAAAATTCTAGTATTTTATTAGTTACAGGAACAACAATGTCCTCATATTTTCTTCACTTAATCTTTATATAAAAGTTCATTTTTGGATACCTGGAAATATATTTCAGAGTTCCTATTCTGACTGAAAGGCAGTACAAGTAGACTGGCAAACATTTGCATTTTAAAGTAATATTTGAAGATAAAACTAATGATTTTAGAGAACTGGCTTTGGTAGAACATGTTAAGAAAGTAATCAAACAGGTTAGTAAATGCAAGAAGATGGAATACAGTTGAGCAAACTAAGACCCTCCTCCTACAATCCAGTTAGCAAGAATGGCACTTCTAGCTGACAGGACAGGAAAATGGTGTTTGGTAGTATAAAAATTTTTAATTTAATTAAAAATTTAAGAAGTAAAATAATGTGTGCTTGTGTGTCTGTTTAGGAATTTTTCCTCATTTTCTCTCCATGTTTTTCCTTCTTTCTCTACACTCCTCTGCACCCCTGTTTGGAAACATTTTAATGGGATTTTAAAGATAGACTAAAGATCTCTGGCACTGAAAAGCAACATTCTTTATGTGGCAAATGTTCTCCAAGCAAACTTCTTGTAACCATTTCCATACTGGTATATGTGAAAATAGGCAGCATTTTTAGGGGGAATTATTTATGCTTTTTTTTAATATGGCTGTTTTTTCTTGATATGATACGACTTCTCACTTAACCATGTAGCATCCACAAGCCTTGTGAAGTCAGCTGGTAGCAGCAAGAGCTTAAAACCTTGGAAATTCTTGTCTGTTAGCATCAAACAACTATAGACATTTAATACAATTTTTGAGTATGGGTCTGTGAGGCTCGTGGAAATAATGCAGCAGAGTGCTTCTGGTGCCTTTAGAGGACCCACTTCTCCACTAACACCTCTCATAACTTCTTCGCACTCCTGGAGGGTGACACTCTGCCACATGGCAGCTACTTCGTCTTACCCCTTCTACTCTTCTTCCTCCTCCTCTTCATGTCACAGTAACAGGTTCCTGGATTGGTTGGAGGGTTGACAATCTGTTTCTGTGTCAGTGATTTGATCCCTTCTACTGGAATTGTCCCTTCTTAGAACAAGGTTTATAACATAATTAGTTCAAATTTGGGCTTGAGAAGAATAAATTTCGCTAGCTCGAGACCAATTGAATAGGAATTCCTCATTTTTTGCCTTTGCAGCAAGTTTGGGATTTTTTTTGTCTTTTCACTTGATATATTAACCATGACTTTATTTTTCAATGGTTTTCTATCAAAAACCTCACTCCTTTGGAGAACTTGCTGTTCAGCCACTGTGCATAGGCAAAGAGCAGAAAAGAGTGAGTTCCTAAAAACAGCAGCAGATAATTCTCTCTTTATCTTCAGTATAAAAAACCCTGAAAACCCAGCTGTTTGATGATAGTGCAGCATCTAAACCAAAGTACTATTTTGCTTTTTTAAGACTTGAAATGCTGCATAAGTAGTCAGAGCAGTATATTTTTCCTTTGGCTTTGGATAATACTGGGTTTACAAAGAACTTGTGCCTATTCTGTTGCTTTTGCTGGACTTTCTGCCTTCATGTCTACTTACTGTCTCGGGATCTGACTACTGCTAATATGCAACAATTAGCTGAAAGTTTAATTTTAAATGACCTTTTTGCCTAAAGATATGATATTACTCCTTAGAGAATATTTTCACATATGGTCTTCAAATCACAGATGCTCAGACAATCCTCTGACATCTAAGTCATTCAAAACAATGAAAATTGTACCCGTGTTATTGAGGCACAAAATGTCTTTATACTTCACCAGGAAGTATGTGAAACCAAAGAACAGGCAGAACATTCCTAATTAAGGCTGCCATTTTGTCCTCAGTTCAGATAGTCTTTAAACAAACTACTATGTTATTTTTCTGAAAAGGAAAAGAAAGTGTCGTGAAATTAAATGTGAAATCTGAAATATCTGGGAAGGAAAGCAAAGTTGACTCTTCAGAAATGACGCATTAGGGGGCTTGTAGATTGGCTGTCACAGCTGCTGGCATTCCCTTCCTCCTATAGCCTCAAAAATGCCCTTGGCATAGTACTTTTAATAAGTCTGTTTGTTTGTTTTTCTCACAGGAATGCAAGTTCTGTTTCCTTTTGAGGCCCAAACTTAGCCTCTCATGTTTGGTTAGTACTATTATCTTAACTCCTTTCTTGATAAGGAAGAATTTGAACCGCTGATCAGCATACTCATTCGGAACTCATCACACCAAGAACTGTTTCATTACATTAACTACTATAAATACTTCACCTTACCTGAAATAAGGAAAAGTATTGTTCTTAAAGAGGCAATATTCATTTGAACTTTACTCAGCTTGCAGAAAGTGATTCAAGACAGCCAGCACAGCTTCACCAAGGGCAAGCCCTGTCTCACCAACCCAGTGATATTCTGCGATTGAGTGACTCCATCAGTGGACAAGTGAGAGGATGAGGATGTCATTTATCGGACTTCTGTAAAGCCTTTGACATCGTCCTCCCCAGCATCCCTCCCTCTAAATTGGAGACCAATGAATTCAATGAGTGGCCTCTTAGATGGAGAAGAGAGTAGATGGATGGTTGCATCCAGAGGGTAATGAACAGTGGCTCAGAGAGATGGACATCAGTGACAAGTGGTGTCCCTCAGCGGTCCATACTGGGACCAGTGTTACTTAGTATCTTCATTAACAACATAGACAAAGGTATGGAGGGCACCCTCAGCAGATTTGCTGATGGCACCAAGCTGAGTGGTGCTGTTGACACACCTGAAGAACAAGAGATGCCATTCAGAGGGACCTAGACAAGCTCGAGAAGTGGGTCCATGGGAATCTCATGGGGTTTAACAAGACCAAGTGCAAAGTGCTGCACCTGGGTTGGGGCACCCCCNTCTGCCCCTCTGTTCCTCTGAGACCCCACCTGCAGGGCTGCATCCAGCTCTGGGGTCCCCAGCACAGGAAGGACATGGAGCTGCTGGAGTGAGTCCAGAGGAGGCCACCAAGATGATCACAGGGATGGAGCAGCTCTCCTATGAGGAAAGGCTGAGAGAACTGGGATTGTTCAGCCTGGAGAAGAAGGTGGCTGCAGGGTGACCTAATTTTGGCCTCCCAGTACTTGAAGGGAGCCAACAAGAGGGGCTACTTACAAGAGCATGTAATGACAGGACAGGGGCAATGGCTTCAAACTGAAAAAGAGTAGGTTTAGATGAGATATTAGGAAGAAATTCTTTACCGTGAGGGGTGAGGGACTGGAACAGGTTGCCCCAAGAAGTTGTGGCTGCCTCATCCCTGGAAGTGTTCAAGGCTGGGTTGGATGGGGCTTTGAGGCACCCAGTCTAGTGGAAGGTATCCCTGCCCATGGCAGGGGAGTTGAAACGAGTTCCTGTTGAAGGTCTCTTCCAACACAACCACTGCGATTCTGTGAAATTGAAGTAACTTTCAGTCCTCTTCCTTTTTTGATTTGAAAGTTTTCATGTCTAGCTTCTCTTTTCCTGTAGTTGACAGTTTAAACTGTCCCATTTCCCATAGCAACACGAAACAACGGAAAGCCGTCTGTGTACACATTGGAAAAGGCATAATCATAAAATTTTGCAGTTAGTGACAGAACTCGAAATCACTAATCAGTAGCAAAAGTGTTTGTCATTAATGATGAAAAGCTCACTTTTTCTGTCAACTGGCCTAAAAAAAAAGATGGGGCAGACCCCTACACCCATGGAGAGATCAAGGTTCCCTGCTGATATGCACATATGAAAAAACGATCCCCCACTGGAAAAAAGGACAATAGGACATCTCCATACTTCTGGCTTCAATTTAGATTAATTTTTTTCTAGTTTTACAGTTTCCTGACTGCAGTTATATTTATACTTATACTCTCTTCTGCATAAATTGCTCCATTCTACCAAATATTTAAACAACTGTCATAGTACAAGTAGTATTTTATGACTCTCTGTAGCAGAGATGCATAAAACTCTCTTTCATTTACTTTCTGTTAATCATTCACAAATTTTTATCTTTACTCTTAGCTTTTCAGCTGTCTGTTGATTAATTAATTTTGAGAAAACATACAGAATGCTAACATGATTTTAGTTAGAAAACCCAAACACTTTTAGTAACTCAAACACTTTCCTTTTTTATCTGTTTAAGAATGTTTATGACGGCTCAGTAGAATTTAGCAGAAAAACACTTCCAAAGAACGTTTATAAAGGTAGCATATTTGCAGTGCTAAAGGTGTTAAAACAGACATCTTACTGTCTGTAACATTTATCAGCAGGCAAACCATATATTTCATGAAATCACAAATAGTTTGCAGCCTTTGTTTGGTTTACCACATTCTTTATCTGTTAAGTTTTTGGATGGCCTATGAAGAAAGCTGTAATTCTGAAACAGTTGTAAAAAAGCAGTTGCCACCCAATTAAAATAAATACAAAGACTTCCTAATCACCTGTTCCTAATGAATTAGGCTGTAGTCCTTTGGGAAGGTGGCTTGCACTTCACTGCTGATGTGAAGGGACCCCGGAGTGCACGGGATGGCAGCTCAGCCGCTGGCAGTGCCCTGTGCCGCGAGTGGCTGCGAGGGCACCCTCTCCACTTCAATCACCTTCTGCAGGTGCAGAGCTCAGGTGCCCCCAGGCAGGCCTGAACACTGCACAGGGGAATGCACCCCCTGCACAAATGGGGTGTCCTCTGAGGGTGCCCCAGCAAAGGGCATCAGCACTGCCCCGAGGGCTATGAGCCTCAAACCAGACTTCTTCATCCACTCCTTGTGCAACCAGGAAATCCATTTTTCTGGGAGACCAGTGGGTCTTGTATTTTTGACTTCCATCATTTTATCAGTTGAAGGAGACTTGGGGAAAATGTTGTGACTGGCCAAATTTAGTCAAAAATTAAATGCCTCAATATTAAGATACATCTTGACAGTTCAGATCTGCAGCAGCAGTAAACAGCTGGAGTATTTATATGTTAAAGACCTGGATGTAAATGCAATTTTTGACTCAGACCACCTTTTTTTAAACCTACACTGATGTGGTCACAGTGTAGGTTTAATAAATAATCTGAACATAAATAAACCAAATAATCTGAAGAATGAGTCAACAGCTTTTAAGCAAAACCATCCATTCAATGGTGTACTCAGCTGCTGGGAAATCATCACCAAACCCCAGGAAAATGCCCTTATTTTCAGATATGAACAGATATGGTCCAGCAGGTTTGTTCAGTAATGAGAAAACCAATACTGGGCTAAAATTTCAAACAATACATCTAATAATATGTGGATTATGTTTTAGTGTTTAGGAGAAGAAAATTATTCTCTGCTAATAATTTCAATTTCATTTTGTGTCCACACTTGGACATATCTACAAGGCGAATCAAGAAATATGAATGTGCATGTCAAAACCAGTATGTTATCTAACATTTACAGTGAGTGGATTGACTAATATTTATGACCATCTTATAAGGTATAATTTTAACCCAGAGTAATGCAAGCAATAATATATCTGTGGGATCCTAGGGGTTGCCTGTCTCCATTAATCATATCCAAAATCTCAAACAGCTGAAAGCGTATTTAGAAAATGTGAAGTGGTTCCTAAGATTCAGCACCTGTCTATAAAAATCTCTGTATGAAAAAGCATGAGCTGGAAATTGCACACACCTATGGGAATTAAAAGGTATTTAACCAGGACTGAGTTCTGAGTTAGCACTATGTTTAGGTGTGTATAAGGGCAAAATATTTTCAAGTATTTTACATGTTGTAAATTATTTTCTTTTGTTTTCTGTATTTGTTTTTACTGAAGTTATATACACATGGAAGTTGATTCAAATATCTGAATGCTACCTCCTGCAGAAATTGCAACAACCATCAGTGTTTTTAAATTTTAAAATCACTGAGAGTGAACAATTCAAAGGCAGAAATGACCCATTTTTGAAAGACAATCATATGCCAAGAATGTTACTCAAGTTCAGTGATTTTTGCTGTTTTCTAGTTGCTCCCTTTGTCAATATCCTCGTGTTTCCATGAGGGTTGCTAAGTGCAAACAAAGGACGTATTCCTAAAAGGTCACAAGAATAGAACATAAGAACCAACCTTTCAAATGCCACTTAAATATATATAATTTTAACATTAAGATTTATACCATGGCTTCTAGAGAACTG
The DNA here is from genome assembly GCA_013400235.1 of Oriolus oriolus. NCBI lineage: Eukaryota > Metazoa > Chordata > Aves > Passeriformes > Corvidae > Oriolus > Oriolus oriolus. The sequence continues at coordinate 3,550 of VXBT01005643.1, read as the reverse complement.
AAATGACAACTAAGCCTTGTTTTCATGTTACTAGATAAATACCTGATGAGAAACACTTCTAGTCAAAACCTAAAAGGTTTACAACCTTAAATTTTCTATTGTTTCCACTTTTTAGGCGGCAGAAATATGTTCTCTGGCATAAAAACTTTTTCTAGCTGGTATTTAGAAGTACTCCTATTACACTGAAAAGCAATAAGTAAAAGAGTAAAGCTGCCAAGAAGCCTGTGCATTCTGTCTAGCTAATTTACTGAATGTGTTTTCACCGTAAGTGCCTGGTACTCTGCCTATGGTAATAGCATAAAACTCACCATCACGAACACACAGCAGTATATTACATGCTATTCCAAAAATATTCCCTACATGAAGAATGTCAGGCCAAGGAAAGATAAGGTATTAGATACTGGAGCTGGGAAACGTGAAATGGTTTCTTGACCGTAAGTGGAAAAAAATTTAATCAGGGCTGAATCCATATTAGTGAAATTAGTGGTCCTTCTAAACTTGTTCTGCAGAAATAAAAATATAAATCTTTATTAAAGTGTAAGCAAGCCAACACCTTTTTTCAGTACATGAAATATCTGCTTATTCTTCCTGTAATGCTTTATTCATACATGATTTCACAGTAGCTTAAATTTTCTAGTACAATTCCACAAATATGTGCTTATATCCAGATCTGTGGTCTCATTTTAGAAATACTGAATTTTCCCACATCTCCCACTGAACAAGCAAAACCGAGCTGATGCCCAAAACTGACCTAATTATTTATGGTCCCATCCAACATCAACTGAAATAAAGGAAGAAAATCTCTTGTGTGCAATAAGATGAAGGAGTTTGCTACATCCTTTAAATTTAGGCACCCACTCAGGCAATAGTTTGTGAAAATCTTTAAAATGCAAGAAGAAGAATTTGGTTAAAAAGTTTGAGTTTGGAGGAAAATGTTTATTTCTGATCATTGACACTTTTTTTGGGAAATGTGTTTCTAAGTCTTTCCTACTGTAATTAATTCTTAATGAAGAACAGTGGCAAAACCCCCTCTACACTACTATATTTCTAACTCAGAATATCACACTCACACAAAAATTTTCCTTTCAAACTATTTGGGAGAAAAAAAGTGTTTCAGTATTCTACCATAAGGCAAAAGAGGTGTATCTGGAGAATAATGAAAATAGCCTTGAACAAATGCACTATAATAATATGAGCAATTGGACTATAATAATACTATTCAAACTATTTTAATTTCTCTGCCTATCAATGCAGGGAGTTTTCTCACGGCCTCTCATATGATCTGTTTTGTGTCAGTCTGAACAATATGCGACTGAAAATGGTATTTATTTTACTTTTACATCATACTGGGAAGCGTTCATTGCCCTCTTTAAATAAGCATTTAGAACTTCCTGTGGCTTTTGGAAAAAAAATGTTTTCTTTTAAATTATGTGCAAAGCTGGATGACTTTGGAAGAAAAAAATTCACTTAGTGAGTAACTTGCTCCAAAGAGCAGAATTATTTTTTAAATAAACCAAATAAAATTGTTAAATATGGGAAATAAATATTTGAGGAAAAAGCCTTATTAAAAAAAATCATGCAATGTCTATCTAATAAACAGGTGTTTTGCTTGCTAATTTATGAATGTCCATGAGATTTCTGCTTCTATCAGAGCCCATTCTACTTAAGCTACAAAAGCTTTGCAACATGCCTCTGACAGCCTTTTACTCTTCTGTTCTTATTGTACTCTGAGAAATCCAAAACTACAACAGGGCAACCAGCTGAAATGTGCAGCCAAAGCCCTGCCCAGCAGCGGTCAGTGAGCAGACAGGTTCCTTTCAGTGGCCTCTGTGCCACATGCAGGCTTGAAAGGAGTCTAGTGCATAAAGATATTATTCCAGTGTTCATTCCACTCCATCATTTACCTGTCATTTAGAGATTTTTAGAAAGTCCACTTTTTAGATTAAGAAACTTGGAACATAGAATTTACCTTGTAACAATACAGGTTCCTTTTTCTAGGAGTGACCAAAGAAATGTCTCAGTGTGAAAATATGAAGAAGTATTACCCTGTGGGAGTCTTCAAGTGTATATACTATTAAAGTCTCTTTGGTGAATAATGGGAGAAGATATCAGAAAAATATATGATCCAGGGGAGGAAAACTTTAAGTGACTCAGTCTGGTGAGCAATAGGGGTAGCTAGGATTTTAATCTTTCTCCATCTAGTACTCTCCTTTCCCCTTTTTCTGTCATATGTTTCTGATTTCCACCTTTAATTTATTTAATATTTTAATTTATTTAATATTTTAATTTATTCACATTTAATGATCCACATTGTGGGAAACACAGAAAAAAGGTAGAAAGGCTCTTTAAGTGTCAGAAATAAAAGCAAGTTTCAGAAATAAAGCAGAAGAGTTTAGGATTTAGCTTTGGCTGCGAAAACTAGAAGAAGATACAATTATACAACAAGCAAGGACATGAACACAATGGCTAGGTTTCTAGGTTTGGCTGGGATAGCTTTTAGAGTTGCAGAAAATATTCTGAGCAAGATAAATAAGATTAAGCTTAATAATGGAACACTGTGCATTGTTATATAAGGTACAAACAAGCAAGTATTTTTTATAACAGTAGTACATGCACTTTTGAAGATTGGTTAAAACAGTTGCCTGTAACTTTTAAGAATATGCTACTAGCTGAAAAGCCTTTAAGAATGCTATGTAACCAGGAAATCATGGATTGCCTTGACGACGTGAGCCTGTGACATCTCTTGTGTCTCAACTCTGTATGTGAGACAGATAAAATAATAAAATAGCTCTGGAGCGCCTGCGTTGGCTCCCCATCCTGTTTGGACCCACCGACACACATGATGTATTTTTTTCAAAATAGATGCTTATTCCCAGGTACCACTCATTATTTATAGCACTATGTGCTAAAGCATAACCTTTTCAGATATTCAAGGCATACACATTTTTGCATACTAGGCTGCCTTACATTTAGTGACATTTACTACAACATATAATGAATGCAACTACTTTGCCTTTTCCATATCCACCCCCCAAGAAGGGTTTTCACAAGTAAATAGCTGGATTGCACAGTCTCTTCAATGCCAGAAAAAAACTCTGCTGTCTTTATATGATTCTACAGTGCTGTTGAGCTGCAGTTTTAATGTTGCCTGATTATTCTTTCACGCCTACAAATCACCTAATTGTGTGTCTCAGCATTAATATGTTTGCTCAGTAACTGGTTCTTGTGAAATAGATTGCTCTAAAATCTGCATCCATGTTTTCATTGTACCAGTGGAAAGGAAAACTCAGGCTCAATGACATTGCAAATTTACTCCATAATTTCTTACTTCATACAGATTAACAGGTAGGAATATTTTTTTGGACCATATTAAACAAACCACAAGATTTCTCTGAAATGATTTATGCTTGCCATGAAACGTTTACAAATAATCTTTGCAAGGCTAAAAATACCTAAATCAATCCAATTTAAATGTCTTCTGCAAACCTAATTATAATAGGTTGGATACAGCCTCATATTAAATTTTATTCTTGTTGTGGTTTGGCACGGC
>VXBT01005635.1:0-18380 GCA_013400235.1 Oriolus oriolus | reverse complement strand
CACAAGTAAAATCTTGTACTAGAGAACTTTTTGTCTAGTAGAGAGCAGCAGAGTGTCAGATGAGAAGGCCCATTCTCTGATTTAGATCCAGCTGTTCAAAAGAGCCAGCTCTCCTGAAGAAGTTACATCTATCTCAGACACAGGCAGCATCACAGATCTCTAGAAAGAGTGGGCAAAGAGGGATCCTGAGCATCACTGTATCAGCAGAGCCTACAGCCTCTCTTTTATACGTTCCTAAGATGTCTCTAGGATGGTAGACGGCCAGAAGCTGCGTAAGGATTGAAATAGTTGCCCTGAAGACACATAGGGAGCCTGTGGGATGCCAGGGAGCATTCCAACACTGTACTGTGTCCTTAAATATTCACCACTACTGCTTGTAAGACAGACCATCACATACATTAAATTAGAAGAACAATCAGCAGACACAAAGCCTGCTGCATATTAATTGACACAGTGAGCTCTGACTACCTTTGAGCCATGGATCCTTCACACAAAGCAGTGCTCCAAAGCTGACATTGTCACACAGATTACACGTTCCCAAAATTGTGGGGTGCATCACCGGTGTAAGCATGGCATGCCATGCATTTGGTTCACAAGGCTTTAAGACAACACAAGCAGAAGTAAAATTTCATAGCCCCTGACAAAACACAATGAATAGGAACAATATTTTATACTGCTAACCTCTTCTCTATTATAAATACTCAAACTATCAAAGCTAACAGCATATTCCACAACCTACAGAAAGACAAACAGTATCATGAAGCAGACTGTGTGACAGAGCCATAGCTTGGAATGAAGCTCAAAACACCATGGAGGGAGGACAGGCCAGGAAGCACATAAAAGTGATCAGTTAGAGCAGCAAAACTGCTCCAATAGTCATTGGTTTACATGACACGCTATCTTCTGGGACGCGTATCTGCTTAGAGCTGGGATTAGTATCAGTGTTTTACTGGCTCATCTGCACTAGGACTATATTTAAACTCCAATAATGCACAATCAAACACAAAAGAGCCTGCAGGAAATCATTCCATATGATCAATAAAGTCAGCTCAACAAAGCTTTTACTGTTTGCTGGAAGAAACATCTAAAGAAATAGAGGTTTCTCCACTTCCCGCTGACATAAAAGATCTATTGCCTATAAGGTGCAAGACTGTCCCTTCACCACGTCCCCCAGGCAATAAATCAAGACACTTAATATTCACACACAAGCACACCAGATCAAAATGAAATTCCTCACAACCCTAAAAACCATACTTCATACACAGTTCTTCCACGAAAGGCCACAGTATGTTCATTCATACACAAGCCATCGCCTGACAGAGGCGATGTCTACTCATCTCTGAAAGGTGGCGCTGGAAAGGTGACTGAATTCTGAAAGATGTTTTAACCACCACTAAAACAACCTGAAAGTAAGACAGGAGGTACAGATTTTTAGTAGTGCAGAACTACTGCCTCAAAATAAACAGGGATCACTCACTCCTAAATCTACCTTCCTGAAGCATCCAAAATTCCATGTGATGCGAAGAGTCCTTTCCATGACTTAATCCCTAAAGATTTCAGGAGAATCAAGGACTAACACCTGTACTCTTAAGTCAAGCCTTGTCTGGAAATATTCCCAGGCCCTGGAATGTGATCATGTAGGCTAGAAAGCAGCTAGGACATTGCCCAGCACCAGGCCATGCCAGTTACTGTTCTCCCACACAATTCCCAGGTTTGTGAGTCGCACACCATCGGGACCCACTCACACTGGGCAGTTCAGATGCAGCTCTCCTGCTCTACTAGCTCAGGGTTGAAGAGTATGGTCAAGGCAGTCCTGAGCCAGCTGGACGTGGTGTCTGGAATGTTCCCAGGCATGTTTAATTTATTAGGAGGGAGGCAGCCAAGACGTATCACCATTTCACCTTCAGTAACCACTCCAGCTGAAGCCTGGAAGCACACTTCAGGCTTTGTATTTTACCAAACAAGGGGGTTTGGTTTTGAATTCACTGTGCACTATCACTGGTAAGCCATCATTGTTTTCAAAATATAATTTGGCTTCTGTGTCCATCCCGTACCTAAATCTTTCCTGTGCAGACAGTGTTTAAATATACTCCGAAACACAAGCTCAAAGCTAATGCACTTCCTCTCTCCTGAGTGGACACTTTCATTCCAAAGAGCATTTTCACTGCTGTTCTCAAAACAATTTGTTGACAGAAACAAGTCAACATTTGGTCAACAATACAAAAGCTGGTTTTTTATCTTTTCAACACTAGCTCAGAATAGCAAATCATCATGTTCTGTGGCCTCTAGCACACCCTGCCTGAACAGTAGATTCTTACTTTTGCAGATCCCACAAGTCAGTGAATTTATCAGAAGGGACTTCAGGGATATAAAGCACCAATTTGGCTCAGTTTCTCAGGTGACTTGGAGGTCTAACAAGAGAAAACTATTTCCTAGAGAAAGGAGAAATGCTGACAAAAGTGCCTGGAAGGAGTAAGAACTACTCTTTGAGACCCAGGTACTTCTAGGGAAAAGTCCAAACCTAGCAGGTATCTGGTTAAGCTGCTACACACTAAACCTGGGGCAACTGGTGTTTGGGACTGGCCAGCGGACTGATGTGGTGAAGAAAGGATCAGACGAGTTAATATATGGTGGAATCAAAGCTACTTCTGTCAGAGTCTTTCCCTGAATGGAAAGGGTTTCAAGAGCCAGTGTTTAAACTTGACTTTTTATCTGCTTATAAAGAGCAGCATCTCAGATGATACCGTGCAATTCTGGCAAGAAGAATCTTTAATGTGGCTATCAGCATGCAACAGCACACAGTATGCCTTCATTTCTTCCATTTCATCATTTCCTTTAACAGGAAAATCTTAGTTCCAAAATACCTGTACTCTGGGCAAGAAACCTACACAGCAATGCGCTGCAGCAAAGCTTCACAATTTTCAGACAAAATGCCAAAACTGAGTGTCTTTATTCAGTAAGACAGAAAAAAACTGACACAAACAAGAAAAATGTGGACACAGGAAAACTCCAACTATTAAAGATAACCTGAAAGTATTTGTATTGCTTTATCTACATGACATGGAAGATGTTCCCAGTCATTATCCCACCACCTTAGTGGAATAACAGTTAACTGTAACTCTACTACAAAAACTGGAGTATCAAATTCTGGTGCAAATACAGATAAATTATTGATCTGCCCATAAAAAATGAACATGAACAAACAGTTGGTGCTACACTCAGGAGTAAGCAATAAAATTGTTTTAATGTGATGTATCTCTACCAGAGGAATAACACTCCTATCAAAATCCATAACAACAACAACAAAAAACCCTACACGAATGAAACAGTTTAAAGAAACACACTGTAGTGATCTTCATGAGTACATCAACACACATGGATATCATATCAACGGGAACACACTGCCCAAAACCAACTTCTTGTATTTGATATGACTAGGTGGTAAAGGACACTGCAGGAGAAGGCTGAACAGGGTAAGATGACCTCTGACAGCACAACCTCATCTCAGTGAATACAGAAAGACATTTGCATCTTGGCTTGCAGCAGCAGTAACTCTAAACTAGAAACATCAGTAGCTGGAGATGCATATACACAGATCAATCCACAATCCCCTCACTGATGTCCAGATGCCAACTATTAAAGCCTATTGGTACTCAGCATAGGCTGCTTAATTAGGATCAGTTTCTCAATGCAGTTGAACGCCAGATGTACTGATTTGCAGATCCAAGCAAGTATGTGCAAGTACTGTCCAGATATTCATGGCCACAGCATCAACAAGCTGGCGTCTACACGTGGCACTGCACATCCTCCAAGACATCCCAGTGCTTTACCCAAGTGCATTACCCAAATGCATTTGCAAAGTAGGAGATACAACCAGGGATAAAGGTGGTAGATCTTGTCAACAATACTCATTTTTACAGAGATGCTATTTATTTGAGGCTATAGCTGAAAAACTTGAAGCCAGCAGAGCTTTAAACAGTATCCTGTGTGCACCAAAACTATCACACACAGTGCTTGCGCTGGTCTAGGTATATTACAGGTCATGGCTACTACAAATTTATTACCAATTTTTACTGAGAAACAAAATCAACAAATAACTATCCTACCCCTATTTACAGTGTTGGCAATGCTGTGTGCTCAAGGTACTTTTTGTACTAAATGAAGTGCTTGCAACAAGTACAATATCAGATGAAAGTAGGCAGAACCACTTCAAAGATATTTACATACGAAGTACCAGAAACTCTATAAAGAAGTTGCTAAATATTGTCACAATTCATATAAAACTGCAGTTACACATTTTTCTTCAAAGTCTTGCAAGGTAAAACAGCTCTAAAGGAGCTAAAAGGCACTGAGTTCAGTCGACAGCCTCCTCTTTACCTGAAGTGGTAGCACTAGAAATATGACAAATAAAACCTGAAATGCAAATAGCACTGTGCTAGTCAAAGCCCACATTATACAGAAAACATTACAGAAATGGTCTTGGACATTTAATTTGCTTATTTGTGAAGTATTACACTGAGCCCCTAATATCCTTCCTGAATCTTTCACATCTTTCAGAATCTGCAGCCTCTAACAAGTCTGCCAAGTTCATGTTCAAGGCAATCTTCTCCATTTGCCTTTCTCCTGCATCTTATAATCATGAGCCTTTCTCCCACTGAATCTAATTTGTCTGCCCCTACATTTTCTGAGGCATTTGTAGTGCTGGAGCTGTGGCTGACATGAAAAATAATTTCAGCAATCTGTGACAGTACTCCATTTATCTGTTTTAAAATGTGAGATGAGAATCAAAGTCAGTTTTCCAATTCCAGAATTCTCATGCAAAGTCCTCCCTAAAGAAGTGAGCCTGACGCTGGTTTCCACTCTGTTTTTATTCAAAGACTAAACAAGAAAAAACACAACAACAAGAACATAGAAATGATCAAGGTTTTCTCTTGAATTAGAGAAGTTACTTATACAAGCACACAAGCACCTTTACACCAGCCTAACATTTACTAGGCTTACAACTTTGCCTGTTATTTTGTCAAGCAGGCAGAAAAGAGGTGGAAAATTTGCTTCAAGAGTTACATCAAGCCATCCAAATTGGAGTTAGAGCAGTAAGAAATGGCCACTAGATTTATGGAATCCCATTTTCTCATAACAAATGGGCAAATGCCAGTGCTGTAGCACTGCTCATGGCTGCTTCTGTAAAATTTACCTGAGAAAACAGGTTGAAGTATGCAAACAGAAGATCTGTACCTTGTATACTGTTTTTAAAAAAATGAATCAATCTTGCTATGTAAGGTCTTCAATCCAAGACTTCAGAGCAACATACTGAGCAGGAAACCAAAGCAGGAACACCACAACAGTGACTTAGCCTCCAGTTTATCCCTGGTGTAGCTACACTGAAGCTGCACTCCTGTGAATACACTGCCCATTACACTCCACTGATTCTATCTTTGAGAAAAGGACCAGGGAACTGATGTATGGAAGAACAGAATCCTCCCTCTCATACCAGTTATCTTCTTCCTGATGCAACTGAGTCTCAAGAACAGCTAATGACACATATCAAGCCTTTGGAGCTAGTTCAGAGAGGGTCTCAAAGTCTCCAGGAATAGGAAAAACTGAATTGAAAGGCTTAGGTGTAACAGAGATGAAACTAAGTCAGCAATTTAAAAAGTTCACTGGCTTACATACAGTATTGTATTCAGCACAGACAGCTCCTACCAAATCTGCCTGATCATGGTTTCCTTAATTCTGGGTTTCAAATGAAAATATGTGTAGCTGCTTTTATATTCGGATTTGATAGTCCTTTCTATACACTGACAATTAGCATCTTTCCCTATTACAGCCTAAAATGCCTACAAACCAGAGAGGAGCAATGCTAGCTATATTACCTGTCTTTCCAAACAGCTAGCTGTATAGCCAACTGCCGGAACAAACACATTCTAAAATGCAGCTTGGTTGACCTAAGTATCTCAACCATTGAAATGCATGCTGCTCATGTTTCTTTTCCCCATGCTGGGGGTGACAGGGGAAAGGTTACTTGCACTATGCTCACTTAGGGAAGACTAAAACAACCTACAATAGGGACATGAATGTAAAGCTCCTTCCATGAGCTACATACCATACTCCTCCTTCGAATCATTTTGCATCCCTGCAGAACTGATCAATGTTTTTACTTGCATCTCCAGCATCCCATCTTACAGTGCAATAATGTCATCTGCTCACTTAAGTGTACAGAACCAGGCATACATATCCATCAAATGGAATGACCCAAAGCTACAGTAGTCCATTCCCGCCTGTCAATGACATCAAGTCACAGAGGTCCCAATCTCATTACCTTGCAACAGAAAATGTAAAGATTCAGTAATTCAGTATGAAATACTGATTTCTCTTCCAATCACCTGCTAGAGGGATGAGCTACTAAGTTAACAAATGCCAAATAAAAACCACAGGTATGAATTCTTCTTGAAAATTATTTATACTGCTCTGTGATGGCACTCGCCTCTAAGAGGATCTGGACAAAGGTTCTTCCATGGAGACCATTCTGTGATAGACCCTGGGGTATAAAAGCAGACCCCTAGAAAAGTTCTGTTAAAGGGCAGTATTAGCAACCAGAGTAAACAAATGTTTACACGTATTTACACATAACTGTAAGTGAATATGTAGCTTGCCACCAGAATCTCCCATTCTTCAAAGGAGAAACAGAGCCTGGCAAGTCTACGAAAAGGGTATTATAATGTCTTACAATGCCCTGGACTGAATGTTCTTGCAGAACTGAAAGCACAGATTTCTCTCTCAGTACAAACTCAACAAAACAAGAGCAAAAGTGGGAGCTGGGCACTGAGCTCCTACAACTAGGAGTGCTTCCTCAAGTGTCTCTAACCCCTCAGATTTACTTATTTAAGTAACTGGCCTTATATAGTTACTAAAAAAAGGAAAAAAATTGTTTTCCTTCTTCCTCAGAATCCAAAAGCAGACCTTTATGCTTCAAGTAGAAGACACAGATTACTTGCTGAAAACTGTAACTGTACCTTATCTCCCTACCTCCCTCCACCCCACATACACATTCAGGATACACTGCAGCCAAGAAAGAAGCATTTATGTATGTGCATATTTAGTGGAATATAAATCAGGAACCATTACACAACCTCTCATCTTTCAGAATGCTTTTACGAATAAAGTTTACATAGAATTTTATAAAGTATATTCAAAACCATTACATCAAATACAAAATGCAGCATCTGAACCGAGGAAAATGACTTAATAACCTTCCTTATAAATGGATGTAGGCTAAAAAAATTAACACATCAAAATAGCCAGAAAAGCAGGAGGCACAGGATGCAATTAACCTCTCTAACACTGTGGGAAAAGAAAAAAGTCATTGAATAATTCCCATTTACTTCAGATTAAAACTTCAAGGATGACCACAGGGGACACAAAAGTGGAACGTGATGTACAAAAGATACCCTTAGAGCCCAGCATTTGAGCTGCCCAGTGCTTGTTTCAGGGCCAGTAGCTAGTTTTTTCTAGTTCTGCTGAGAGCCAGGCCAACAAGTGATCTTGATGAACACTCAAGGCTTCTGTTGCCTTCTCTAAAGGAACATTTCTTCCTGGTCACGTGTGCAACAAACTGCATACATAGGCAAAAATACAGATATAAATAAGGCTCTTCAAAGCACTTTATCGTCCTCCCTTCTCCCAAATCCTGACATGCTAGCCCAGTGCTGTCAGACAGAATAAAGCAGCCAACAACAATCAGTGCTACCTTTATTTTTCTCTCAATGCTAGGAGATCCTGGAAGGATAGCACCTCAAAGTTCAAGAGCAATTTTCCCAGGATGCCATGGAAACCAAGCTGAAGTAAAATACTTCTTTCCTTTTTCACTGTCCATATGGCCCGTTCAGATGCAGATCCTATCAAGGAGTCTCTACTCTGTTCAAAGGCAGGTGGGGAGTAGAGCCTGAAAACTTCTAAATGGCAAGGTCGAGCAGCACAGAGGTGGTGTCAGGACTCAGGAATAAAAGGCGTGCAATGAAGTTCAGCCTCCTTCAAGACTCAGCAGGGAGCTGGCCACAAGTCTTATGCTCAAAGACCAAAGACGTGGAGCATCCAAAAGCAGCCCACGGAAAGCATGAGCTAACAGCTTTGCTGGGAAACTTGCCCTGCAGTTCCCTACTCTCCACCAAACACCACAGCTTTCAGCAGCTCTGCATCTCACAAACACTGAAGCAGTCCAACCGCAGATAAGAAGAACCTAAGCACAGAAAAACTGCCCCCAATCATGTGTTCAAAAACAGCCATCAAAAACAATGACTCCTAGATGCCCTGTATTTAGTGAAGATGACAAGTGTACAACAGCATTCACAATGGCAGCTCTCTAAAGACTAACCAAGGGGTGGAGGGAACCCAACAAAAAAACCAACAATAACAACAACAATAAAGAAAAACCTATTACCATGTGAACCCACAAGCTCTGAGGATGTAGATTTTTATGCTTTAAGACAGCATTCTTGAAATGGTAACTTGGAATTCCTGCACTGCTTTCATTTGTTACACTATTATATCCAATAAAGGTTTTCTAACTGCTGCAGTTTCTCGTCTTTAGAAACTTAAACTACTCTATGATAATATCAGGCAGTGGGTTGAGATGACACCCAGTGCATTTTCACAGGTTAATGCTGTATTCTTTACAGCTAATTCTTTACAGACCTGAAAATCAGAAACAGCAAAGGACAAAGTACCAGTACATGAAGACCGATCTATCACAATATTGGCTGATATATCCTCAACAAATTGGTTTGTTAACAGCAGACAAATCTCACAGAAGATCATACTTTCAACAGACATTAAAAAATGACCTTTATCTCAAGTTCTCTAACCACTATTAGTCACAGTAGGTGTGGTGAAAGCTTTCCTCACAAGCTAACAGGTACAGCTACCAAGCAAGGGCCAAGTCAAGTAATTTTTCTCGAGCAGTCCGTCATCCTCCAAGTGGGTGAGCGTCTGATGCTACCACTTGCAAGGGCTGTTTTGCAATTGATGGACAGCTGAGAAAACAGGAGATGTTTTGATGAACCTTCTCAAACTACTGTGTATTCAGGGTAGTGAGGGGCAGAGATTACCTCTGCAAGATATTTCCCTTCTCCACAGTTCTCAAAAAGCATGTTAACTTGGCAAAAAGATTACTCTTAGAAAAACAGTTACAGGATCTTTTAATACCTCATTTCAAACTGAACTTTCCTCTGGACAGCCCATATGACACCCATCTCAAGAAACCCAAGAAGAAAAACAGAGGTTACATGCTATGAAGTGCTCACTGGAGGAAGGCCACTGCAATCCCTGCTGCAGCACAAGCTATGCACACCAGGCAGAAAGCTGGTGAAGCAGAGAATACACCGACCTTGATCCATATCCCAAGCAACAAACTGTCTTTATGAAAACTTAAAGAAACACCAACTGTTAAAAGCTAAGGCATAAGTGTTTCCTATAAGGAATTTGAAATGAACACTTAGAGAACACTTCCCCAAGCAACAGACTAAGGCAGAGAACTGAATGGTACTCTGTGACATCACGGTTTGCCAAAAAAATACAAAATTATGTCTGAAAATGACATCACCAACACTGACAATGCCCATATTTTATGAGGAATATTAAAGAAAATTCACAACTAGCAAGGAAGCCATAAAAAAGCCTTGAAGAGTTGTATTGTTCAGATAGAAGAAAGCAGTATTTCATTTTTAAAATGCACTCTGCATGTTTGCTTAGATATTGTATTACCTTATACACTTTTGGTAAGGCAAAATCAAGGAAGTAATAGCAAAGGTGCCTAACTAGAGGCCTCTACTCTCCTCAGGCCCAGAAGAGAACATGGGACCTCACAGCAGATACTGTCATCAGAATATTGGAATGTGCAGGAGATATTTCTAGAACAAGAATCAAATCAGTTACTTCCTGAGCTTTGCTGACTAGAGCTTAGGCAGAAAGGATGTGTTAAGACCTTGGCCAAGTCCTGAAGTCTTTGACATCTTGCTCATGATCCACACCCAGAAAATGCATCTGAAGACTGTGCCCACACCACAAGTGCTCTTGCCTCACATCCAATTGCTTAACAGCTAAAGCACTTTCCCAGGACATCCAACAGTTTCTTTTCCTCACTCCACCTACCAGAAGTCAGCCCTGATCTACCACCACTTGCCCTCTCCTGAGGTGGCAGTTGCCCTGCTCTCTCTCTGTCCTATGGCAGCCAAAAAGATGGGAGTTTCAAAGGCTCAAGGAACATTAGCATTTAAGTTAACAAATACATGGATTTTGCTGGAAGGACAGCTGCTTAAATCCTTCTTGGAATGTCTGTGGTTGTTGGCCAAAACGTCGAGGGGGTCCCAGAGGATAAACAAGCACATTGGCACTCGACTCCAGTAAAAATGTCTTCCTATCAGTGAACAGAATTACAGAATTTTTTAAATGACTGTCACTAGTGCAGCTTGCACTAGGTAGAGCCCTTCTGTTTTCCTCCTGTATTCATCAAATTGAGACATACAGTGGACAGCAAAGCATTAATTTTTGGGTACTATGTTTAGACAAGGCATCAGTCAGCAAGACAGGTACATGGGACAAACAGAACATTAGATACTCAAAATTAAAATGCAGAACTGGAAAAGCATTTTTGTTATTAGTTTTGCGGAATTTATGAGTATGGACATATTTGAATTCCTTTCCCTGGTATGGCTGTTAAGCTTACACTGAAGTTCCCGCCACTGTAGCAGAAGGGGATATTTATGACATAAAGAGAGTAAAGAATTATCAATGATCTTGGGTGACTGGAGGCCGTGCTGCTGTAGGTTTATGCAAACGTGGCAAGTTTTAGAACCCACTCCTGAAAAATGTCCATGAGATGAACATTTGAGTAGTCTATTAAAGAGACAAGACTTTTCAGACAAACACCTGAGTCAAAAACCATTTCAAACGTGACTTTCTGTGTCGCAAAGCTGCAAGATTCCACATCAGTTGGTATAAGCCTTTCTTCATGTTCAAACCTTCAAAACTACAGCATGAGTTGAAATTATTGCAAGTATCAGAGGAACTCAACCTGAAGCCTTCCACAAAACTAAGGGGAAGTAAAAACCAGTTCTGGGAGGTAACTCACTAATTGAACCAAGCAGTAACTTTGAAATTCTGCATTTAAGCAAAACTGAGTATGCTTTGTTCGCATCAGGCTTTTCTCTATCCAGTACTCAAGAAAAGAACAAACTGAACAACCAAAAAACGGGTCTGTTTACCTACAATTATGAGCAAAGATTCTAACTGAGAATTTTCAACTCTTGTTCTAAAACTTGCTTGTACATTTTGTAATGAAAAACGACAGTTTGGAGGATCTTTCCTGCATAAACGCTGAAGTCCGATTACTGTGCAGCACTCGTTCAAGGGGATTTCCCCAACCTCATTGTTCTTCTGCCAATTTTAAAGCATATGCAGCGAGATGTGAAGTTACTCCAGCTCCCGATTGTTCTCTTGTATCCTGCCAGTCAGCTTCAAACAATGCAGCGTGACAGAAGCCAAAGAAAGCTGTTCATGATGAGACTATGGCACTGTACGCAGTAAATTTTAGAAGCTTTCCACCAATCAGCAGTGCAACTGAGTCAGTGGAAAAAAAAAACCCGCCAAGTAGTAAACAAGACATGGGAAATTACTTTTATTAAATTAGCAGGTGTACATTACAAGCAGGATTAAATCAGTAGGGAGCCTATTAACTAGCTATTTGTGTTCAAAGCTGCAGCAGTAAAGGAACTGCAGTATCTTGTTTAGCCTATAAATTCTTCCTAGGCTAACAGCCTGAGCTACATATACGGGAAGTTTTTCCTGTAAAATTGGGCAGGTTGTCATAAAACATTCACACTAGTAAAAACAGCACTCAGGTGTTTTGTTACAGTACCAAGAAAACTAAAATGGCTGACTTCTATAGATTAATATAATGAGGAGAGTAATCTTCACCACACTGAATAGCTGGCCAGATACAAAGGCATGAGTTACCACAGCAAGCTAGGGAACAGTTCAGCATTGACTGGGGCTGGGTAAAGACCAATTCCTTTATTAGAGAGAAAAAATAACTATTTACAAGATAATTTTGGGGTCAGTACTGACAATAAAGCACAGCCAGCATATTTTTTTGGAGTGACTAATATGTCTTCTCAATGGCAGCATGAACTGCCAAGATGCAGGTATTACTCTTCCCAGTCAGAGCTTTCTACCAGAACCTACTGTGCAGGTAAGTTGCTAAAGTAACACAAGCAGCCCCAGCATCAGTTGTTAATCTGATAATTAACTGCATATTAAAAAAAAAAAAAAAATTAAGCAAGCTTTAACACTTATTTTTGTTTCAGACTCCTCCTGCTCCTTACCATTAAGGCAATCCTAATGAAGAACAGCACTAACCTGAACAAAGAACTTTCACAAATTCTAACCACTCACTTTTTCACCCCCAAATTTGCATTCACATCACTGATACTCCAACAGCAAAAAATACTTTAAGCTTACTCCCTAAACAATTAATACACCTTATACCAGTGAAGTGAAGGTGGCCTTATTACAATCCTTAAAAAAGAAAAAAAATCTCCATTTATAGATAGAAAAATGACAGCAAATTAAAAACTTGGGTTACCTGGGAAAAAGCAGCAGAGCCAAAGCCAGAATCCACATTCCCCGATCCTTTATCCAGTGTTTTGGTTAGTATACAATATAATCCTCAAAATTCAACATTTTTTCCTCCTGACTCGAGAGACAAGTGCCTTTGAACTATACAGCATTTTGCTACTGGCTAAGTATCTCACACATTTATCTTTTTTCACATTGACCTAGCTCAAATGACATGCCAGTACTCTCTGCTTCACACACGAACTCCAACAAATTATGTGGGTAAGTCACATGGCTTCCTGAATTGCACGAGCTTAAAACTGGCAGCCCTAAGTATCTTTATTTAATACTCTAAGACTTCCTTTTTCAGGATGACATCATTATAAGATGCTGTAACCTGAGCTATGTCTACACTGAAGCTTAACCTCAGCTACAGCAATTCAGCCCTCACCACCAGCCACAGCTGTGCCACAAAACAAGTTAACAGTTATGTTTTAGTATTTGTAATTAAAGCTCACTCAATTACACTTGAACACAATTGCTATTCTTGATTTCAGTAAAAAACTCATCTCATTCCAGCCCCTGCCATGGGCAGGGACACCTTCCACTACCCCTGTCCAACCTGGCCTTGGACACTTCCAGGGATCCAGGGGCAGCCACAGCTGCTCTGGGCACCCTGTGCCAGGGCCTGCCCACCCTCACAGCCAGAATTCCTTCCCAGTACCCTATATCTAACCCTGCACTCTGGCAGTGAGAAGCCATTCCCCCTTGTCCTGTCGTTCCAGGCCCTCATCCAAAGTCCCTCTCCTGTAGCCCATTTAAGGTACCTGAAGGGGCTCTAAGGTATCCCTGGAGATAGACTGTTCCAGTAGGAAGTGGCAGTAGAGGAAAACTAAGCTATTAGAGGGAAAAAGGCATTACCTTGTGCTCATATTAATCCTGCGTCCTTCTCTACACATGAAATATATCAACATCATGAATCAAATAGGAGAAAACTACCAAAATTTGCTTTTAGGCAGTAATGTGGAAATTATATTGAAAGGGTTAATAAAAGAAGGAATAACACTATTTAATTTGGTAACATTACCAACACTGCCAAAATAATTGCTAAACTCCAGTTTAGACATTAAGTTTCAGGGAGACTTGAAGTCAAACCTCATGTGATTTTTTATTTCCCCTTGTATGTCCATGCAGCATCTAAAGGTGCTTCACATGTCATTTTATGTAATCAAGGCCAGCATCCTTTTGTCTATAAGCACATCCTTTAGTCTTTTACAGAGAACAATACTGAAGTTCCACCATAATTATGGAACTCCAGGTTAAGGGCAGTTTGATCCTCCTGCTACATCTTTTCAAAGAACACATCTGATGTATTCACAGCACTAGGCATCACAAGGAGGAGCACAAGATTATGAAGCTAATCTTGGCCAACAATCCACAAAATCTCAGCTGTTTCTTCCCATACTTCCAGAAGAGATCTCTTTGGCTTTGTTCTAAAGAATTTTTTTAATTGAAATTCCAACAAGAGAAAAACAGAGAGGGGTCTGCTTCATCCTCAATAATCCTGTCACGAGAAAAGGGAGTCAGTTTATCAACAAACAATTTACGAGCATGTTATTCCTGTAACCTCAGCAATGAAAACAGTACTTCAGAGAACTTTAATGCATTGTCCTAAATATCTATACATATTTTGGAAAGCTTAAGCTGTTCAACTATAGTTTTGATACATTTAGAGAACTGATTTACATCTAACTGAATGCATCTAGAGTGAGAAACACTACATGGTTTGAGAACATTTTTTATATACTAAACAATGATTAAGAATAAGTGTCCATCCCCAGCTTGAATACTGGATTACCCCAGCTCTGCTACAAACTATCAGACAGTGCCAAGTTTTGCTTCTGGGAAAACAGGCTTCACCTCTGTCTGGATTGCAATGTTATTTTAGGATCCACTATGCCAACCCAACTGCCTATTGCTGTCCTCTTCACTAACTCACTCATAGCTTAGCAGATGTTGGGAACTCTCCTAGAACAGTTACCAGAGAAACTCTCCCTGCTCCCCAGTTTAATTGCTGAAATCACCCATGTCCTACGGCTTTAACCTGAGGAGGAACAAAGGAGCACCTGTATTGCTGTCCTCTGAAGTAACCTATTTCGGGAAAAGATATTAAAGCCTGAAAACAATCTATTCTAAAAGCCACATCAGCTTGACAACTCTGCTCTATTGGTGATCAAAAGCATTCCTAAAACTAGGTTACTGCACGCAGCTATGTGATCACTTTCCTGACAAATATTCCCAAGAAATTCAAGAAAACATGCTAACTGGTAGAAGAGGATTTTTTTAGTAAGAACTGTGCTCTTTACACCTAAATTTACTTTTTACTCAGTTATGTGAAGAAAAAGGCATCAAAAAGCCATAATTTAAAAAGATTTGTTTGTTTTCAAACAGCAGTTCCAAGCCAGTTGCTCTATCTTTGAACAGGGCATTTCTTTGCCCAGTGTACACCTGCTGCTAACTCTTGTGTAGAGACTGTGATCGGCACCTGTAAGTTCCACGTACAGAGGCTCAGAATAACTAATAAAGAGAGCCAGCCTTCAGAAAACAATTTTAACACGTGCCATAAACCACGCCCAAGCTCCTTGTCTTACCCACAGTGCTAACTCACTGCAGGGAATGAGCAAAGGGCTGCAGGGCAGGCAACCAAAGGAATAACATTTACATAATAGAGAAGCACAGGTTTTTTTAAAGGATTTTGGTCATGTCAAATGGCCTTGTTTTCACATGTTTGATAAATCTGCATGAGATTCTGCAGTTTTAAGTACTGAGGCATTGCAGAATACATCAGAAATACAGCAAAATGAAGATATACTGGATTTATTTCCTGGATACTTTAAGCAAGTCCAAGAGAAGAAGTGAAGTGTCAATGCATTATTCACTTCAGCATCAAGAACAGTCTTTCAGGTTCAGAAGTCACACGGATATCTACTTGACAACAAAAAACCCTAACCAAACAACAACCAAACCCCAAAACATTACAGCCTTCAGATGCAATCAATACATGCTACTCTATTTTTACATTCTTTCGGAAAGAGTATCAGAAAGGTATTCTGAATGCAACACTTAAGTAACAACACCTTATTTCCCCAGAAGTACCAGGGTGTGATCAATTCCATGACAGCAGCTAAAAAAAATACCAGCCTTCACTATCAGATGAAGTGAAAGCCATACAAGTATGGCTTTAAAATATTTGAAATATTACTACTTCATCCTAAAAAACTCAAAGAAACACCAATGTTAATGAAGTTGATCAGTAATTCCAACCAATCACTTCATTTGTAGCTGTCTGCCTCACATTCCCAAAACTCCCTCAAAATCTTCCACATTCCCAAAATCATGGAACCCATTGCAGAGTTTTTTCTTTGATTCTGAATGGTACAAAAAAATCAGAATTCAACTCATATTGGAAGTAGAACCCAGGAGCTCTAGAAATCTAACTGTGAACTGTAAATTCCATAGATCATCTGTATTCTTACTCTCATTCTTAAAGTCAAAATTGGGACGCTGCAGAAAAGCAAGCAAAAATAAGGTTCTAAAAACCACAGCACAGAGATGGCTCTCCTCAAGTTAAACAGGACAGAAACAGAGCACATGCAAGACCAGATAATACTAAAACTCTAATGGCAAAGCAGGCTGAAAAGCAAGAGCTTGACAGGAGTATTAGCCCTCGCTCTGCTCTGGAAGCAACTGCTGCATTTCACCTGAGACTCTGAAGCACCTGCATGGAACCAGCACCCCAGCAGAAAGCCTCTAAGCTGCTGTTTCAGAAAGCTGGTTTTTAAACCTTACTGCAGCCAAAAATCTGTCAGGTTGCTTTACATCAACATTCAGCATTGCTCTGCTTTTGTGATGCAATTTAATATAAAGCAGCAGTAAAATTCACCTCCTCTGCAGGAACTAAGGCCTCAAATTAAAGCTGAGATTCAAGCGTTAACTACTGCTCCACATACAATAACAAAAACAACTATATGTAATAACTGTAATATAACTACTGCTATTAATGTCAAAAAAAATGTGTCCCAATTCAATGCTTCCCTTCCTCTAGCTGTTTTTTAAAAATTTATTTACAATTTTGAAAAAATAGGAACTACAATAGTGCAGTCAACATTATGCCAAACCTGATCCAACTAAATTCTTTTATTAGTTGTACATTACCAGGCATTTTACCAAAGCAAAAATTTTTTTTGGTCTCATCTAAAAGAAGCAAAAATAAAGCATGAAGCATATCTGTACTGCTTTTAAGACAAAAAACCACTCCACTGATCACACCAAAATACTGGGATGCTGAAACTAGTTGTTTCCAGACTTCGGATTCCAATTCTCTGCACTGTTACCACTGAAACAACTTCTTAAATGAAGGTAAGACTATCAATATGCCCGTTGATTATTCACTACATGGCATGGGGTTTGGTTTGTTAAATGCTTGGATTTTAGCCATCACTAGTTACAAAGCATTTACGGACTGGGTTTTGAGGAACCAGGTCTAGTGGAAGATGCCTCTGCACATGGCCATGGCAGGGGAGTTGAAGCTAGATGATCTTTAAGTGTCCTTTCAACCCAAACTATTCTAAGATTCTATGATTCAAAAGAATAATCCAGGCTAAGAAGGAAGAACCTGCTCCATCAGAAGGATGCTCACACTGTTTCTTCACTGACTGCATTTTGTGCCCATGTCAAAACTGCAACGGAGAGCATGAAGACAAGTTCTTAAACACCACCAAATTCATTACATATTTCAGAAAAGTGAACTCATGTGCCAGCATTTAGTTTCAGAATACATAGGGATTATGTGATTAGAATCCCACTGGCTTGCTGGGAGGATTCAGCAAGATAACTACAAATTACTTAGAGAGGTGGTGTCAAAAGGACTTTTGTACTTATTTAGCCTCTGCTCTAGATTACTGACCCACTTATGAAGAGCTAAGAAGTCCTGCTGTGCAATGCCAACACCCACTCCATCTGTTTGCTTCTGCTTTCTCAGAACCTCCATTAGTCTCGTAAGAAGTTGTGTTAATTACCACATGAGCAGCTTTTGTGTAGTACACACAGGATCAGCCTCCCTTAGTGTGCAGTCACCTTGACAAACAGCACAGGAGCAGAACAAACCTGATTCAGTGCTATTATCAATGACACACAGTAAGAAATGCAGATTTCTGAGTAGGTCATTTAATACAACTTTTGTTCAAGCTGCTTCAGTTTTGTGGAAAGTCTGGAGGAGTTTAGATGCTTTAGGTTTCAATGATGAAAAAGTATACTAGAGTTAAACACTGTATCAAACTCTCTAGAAATCTCCGAGGGGACCAGAAACTTGTGAAACTGTAACTGGAACTTTTCTTGAGGGAATAATGCAACAGTGGCAAACAGAAGCACCCCACAACAGTTGTCAGTATCTACACCGAATTAAAGAGCATTACTAAGTAAAACTAAAGCCAGATAAAAAAACCAACACACACAAAAACCCTCCCCAAGCAGCACAACATTTGGAAAGCTAGCCCAGCTGTCACATCAGAACTGCATCTCAGCAGCTTGGCACCACAAACTTCCTGCTGACTAGTAAGGAAAAAAGTTTCAAATTCAGCATTTTATTATTTATCCCTGCTGATCTGCAGATCTTTAAGACATTCATTAAAGTGGGTCTCAAGCAGTGGTTTCATTAACTTACTAAATCCAAGAACAGAATCTCCAAGAAGTCATTACAGTACTGAGTTGAC
>VXBT01005633.1:32063-43097 GCA_013400235.1 Oriolus oriolus | reverse complement strand
CATGGGAATGGGATCCCGGAGTGGGACAGGGATCCCGGAGTGGGACAGGGATCCCGGAGTGGGACCGGGATCCCGGAGTGGGACAGGATCCCGGAGTGGGACGATGATCCTGGTGCGCTGCCGGGGGTTCTGGTGCGGGACGGGGATCCCTGCCTGGAAGATCAGGGATCCCTGCATCCACAGGGAAATCCCTTTTCCTTTGGCCGATTCGGAGCCCGCCGCCGCCGCCTTTTATCGGGAACGTGCGGAAAACCCCGACACGGCCCCGATCCGACACCGGGGTCGGATCCATCCCTCAGGAGCCTCCTGGCCATTCCTTTGGGATCGCCCCTGCCCACGTCCTGGCCTTTGGAAAACGGGGATGTTTCTGTCTCCGCTCCGTGGAAATGCCCCCTCCCGCCTCTTTCCATGGGATTCCCTCCCGCGCTCTCCGGCCTTGGAAGCTCTCCCGTCATCCCTCTGTGTTCCCATAAAACCCAGCCCTGGGATGCTCCTGGCCGGGATCAAAGGCGCCGGGGTGGCCTGGAATGCGGAGGAGCCTCTGACGGCTCCGTGACGCGAAGCAGGAGCGGCCCCGGAGCGGTCGGGATGCTCCAGCCTGTCGGGATCGTGGAGAGGAGGCTCCATCCCGAGCCCTCGGCCCTGCAGGCCCTGCTTTCAGGGTGGTCGCGCCCCTGGCCGAGGTCCGGCTTTCAAGTGTCCGTCTTGCTGCGGGAGCGTGGAGAGAATTCCCAGTTTCTGACAGCTGCTGAAATCCCTTTTGTGGAGTTCCCGGCCGGATGCTCCCCGAGCCGAGGGTTTGCGCCGCCTCTTCCAACTTCCCGGGGATTTGGGATCGCTGTTGCCTCTGGAAACAAATCCCTGCTGCTGGCCCCGACCCCACAGATCCCAGGCTTCCACAGCAGGTTCCTGGGAATGTTTCCTGTGGGAATTCCGTCTGAGCACGGCTGGAGGGAACAGTTTTGTTCCTCAAACATTTGGGATGCTTGGGAAACGCTCGGTGCTTTCCAAGGGTTCTCCAGGATGCTCTGGGATGGGGTTTGGGAACCCTGGGAGACCTGTGGAGCCGGGGAGTGGAGGGATCCCATGGGATGTCTCCTCGGATGTGGGAATCGGGCGCCCACGCACCGGGAATGGCCTCTCGGGGGGCGTGGGGATGGGCAGCTCCTGGAATTCTTTGCTACCTTCCAAAGGGATGAGACCCCCCCTGCGGAGCTGCTCCCGGCCCTGGGGCCTGGCCAGCGGAATCCCATGAACTTCCAGATGGGAAAATGATCCCGGGGCTTTCCCATCCTTTTATCCCCGTGCCTCGTTCATTCGTCATTCCGCTCCTCCGGCCGATGGTGCGGGAATTGCCTTGGGAAGTTTTCCCGTGGCCGTGCCAGGATGAACGGAAAATGTGGGAGTTGGAGCGTCGGGGTGCAGCCTGTGCCCGACACGGCTGCGGGATTTGCTCCGGCACCTGCTCCGAATTCCCAGGAACAGCAACGAGCCCTGGGCAGGGAGGAGAATTCCTGCTGGGATCAGAGGGATTCCTGTGGGATCCCTGCATGCGGAGCTGCCTCCCGCTGCCCACGTCCCACCTCCGGCTGCTTTTCTGCCTTGGCTCCCTCCACGGAAGTTCGGAGAAAGTCGTTCCTCGGAGCCGGGATGGTTGGAGTGGGTTCCGCTCGTCCTCTCCTCTGCTCATCCCATGTCCGGTGTTCATGGTGAGTGTGGAACCCGTGTCCCTTTCACCATTCCGAGATCACGGAATCGTGGAAGGGTTTGGTTGGAAGAGACCTTAAAGCTCATCCCATTCCCACCCCCTGCCATGGCAGGGACACCTCCCACTGTCCCANGCCCTCTGGCACTGGGAAGCCATTCCCTGGCTCCTGTCCCTCCATCCCTTGTCCCCAGTCCCTCTCCAGCTCTCCTGGAGCCCCTTCAGGCCCTGCAAGGGGCTCTGAGCTCTCCCTGGAGCCTTCCCTTCTCCAGGGGAACATTCCCAGCTCTCCCAGCCTGGCTCCAGAGCAGAGGGGCTCCAGCCCTGGAGCAGCTCCGGGGCCTCCTCTGGGCTCTCTCCAGCAGCTCCAGTTCCTGGTGCTGTTGGCCCCGGGGCTGGGGCAGCTCTGCGGGTGGGGAATCACCTGAGCGGGGCCAAGGGGCAGAATCCCCCCCCCGGATGCCCTTTTCCAGCAGAAAATTCCACCTTTCCTCCAGACCCCCAACCCGTTTCCTTGGCCCGGCGAGGCTGTTCCTGAAGAGCTTTTGCCACTTGGTTCTGAACGGTTCCTCCTTTAAAAATCCCTGCTCGAACAAGAAACCCGGGAACTGCTTCCAGCTCTGTGGGATGTTTTTCCCCCCTCATATTCAGAGATTTGGAATAAAAACACCCTGGGAGTTCCCATAAAACTCCCGCTGAATTTACGACACGATTGTCGGAGAGCAGAGAACGTCCAATAAAAAGGGATTTCCAACAGGAGCCCAACCTCCCACGGCTCTTCCCGGGCTCCGTCTGCGGTAGACGGAGCTGGAAGGAATCGAATGTCTTGGAGGCATTTGCAGATTGTAAATGTAACTCAAAATAGCAAATCCGTGCTTTTATTGAGGATTTTTTCCCTCCGGGGAACCGGAAGGATTGTGGAAAAGCGGAAGGCGGATGAGCTCATCCCACCCAGGTAGCACCAGGAAAGGTTTGCTGTGGTTTTTCCCGGGAGCCTTCCCTTCCCAGCTGCCTGGCCGCCGGATTGTGAGCCATTGTTCCCAAAAATCATGACACGAAGAGAAAAAAAGAGGGAAGGGCTCGGCGTTCCTCTGTATTGAACCGAGAATTACGGATGCTGGGGAAGCCGAGGGTGGTTCTTGCCCTGGGAATGCTTGGCGGAGTCATCCTGGCTCGATGTTTTCCAAAACGCTCCCTCGGGGCGCTGGAGCCACTGGGATTGTGTCCTTCGGAAAGCTGAGGAACGGCTGAAGTGTGGAATTTCTTCAGGACCTGTCCGCGTCTCCGCGTGGAACAAAACACGGGAGCGCCGGAGCGCTCCGGCAGTAGGAGATGTGAGGAGGAGGCTCTTCCCGTGCCTGTCAGCACTCGGAGTCCAGGGAGAGAAAAGTCCCCGTTGGTCTCCGCTGGAGTTGGGCTCGGATCGTGCCCAACAAAGACACGGCCTGGGACGTTTATTCATGGAAATGCCTGGAAGTCTCGGGGAGGCCTGAAAAAGCAGGAAAAGCTTCTCTTCCCAGGTTCTCCCAGCCGGAGAACCGGGACTGGGATTCGGGCAGCGCAGTTGCGTTAAAAGGATCTGGAAGGTTCTTCCGAAGGTCCTGCTGGGAGGTGACTCCACGCCTCAATCCTGTGAGGATTCCGCTCTCCTTTATCCCTGCCCTGCCTAAAACTTGTGGAAATCAGGAGGAGTTTGGCTGATGAAGGACCTTGGAGTTTGGATGGTGAAGGACCTTGGAGTTTGTGAGATGAAGGAGAAGTTTGGCTGTTGAAGGACCTTGGAGTTTGGCTGAAGAGCCGTCAAATTTGGCAGCAAGTCGTGTTCGAGCATTCCCAACTCCCGATGATCCAACGGGGAGGATTTCATTGCCTCCAGTGAGGATGGAAGTCCTTCTTCATTCCGTGGGAATAATAAAGCCAAGGAATTTTAACCTTCTCGACGCTTCTTTAATCCCAGTTGGAGTTTTGGAGGTGGAGATTCCAACCGGGCACCTCCCTGCAAAGGGATGAAGAGGCAGAGCCAGAGCCTTTGGAAATCCAGGGAAAAAACCTTCAATGAGTTTGATCCGGATCCACGTGGATCCCGTTCCCAAGCCGAGCTCCAGGTGGGATGGGAGGTAAATGAACATCATCGCGAATTAAAGCGCAGCCGAATCGCTGTGGAATGATTGAATTCCTGGGATTTCCCTCCAAATCAGCCGGGATGAGCACCAAGGAAAGCTGAGCTTCCTGGGGAGCTGCCAGGAATTTCCTGCTGTGTGTGTCTTGGGATTGTGGAACCACGGAATTCCGGACTGGTTTGGGCTGGACGGGGCTTGGAGCAGCCTGGGATGGTGGGAGGAGTCGCTGCCCATGGCAGAGGTGGAACAGGATGATCCTGAAGGTCCCTTCCATCCCAAACCATGCCCTGATCCTATTCCACAATCATTTCACTCCCCCAAAACACCTCATCCCTTCTTCCACGGGCTCCCATCCATCCCGGGGAGTCACCGTTCCCAACACGCCTCCCTGTGGAATCAACAATTCCCTCCAGCTCCCACGGCACAACGCCGAGAGCTCGGCGACTTCTCCTCCCCTTTCCCGCCCTTCCATCCCCCAGGATCCCGGGAATCCTGCCTTTAACATTCCCATGAAAACTCCTCGAGAGGAGCTGTGGATAATGACTGAAGCAATTCCCAAACCCACGCGCTCCCGCCTCCGACGTCGGGATGCAGATTTGTGCCGAGCGCCTCGCTGTGCCACGGAAAGCTTTCCGTTCTTGGCCCTGCTCCAAGCAAAATCCCATTAGGTCCTAAAAATTAACTTCAGGCACGTTCCCTGGGTTGTTTCCAATTCCCCTCTCCGTGAATTCCAGCCGCGTGCCGGGGCGCTCCCGCTGCTCTCCTCGGTTTGTTCCAGCCTCGTTTCCCGCCTCGCCGCGGTCGCGCTGTGCGCCTTGGGAATGCTGAAGGTTCCGGGGCGGGCCGCGCTGGGATGGACGGAAGCGTTATCCCCAGATTCCCCACGGAGCTGTAAGGCGGGGTGGGATGAGGGCCGGGATGTGCTCAGATCTTGCTGAAGTTTCTCCTTCGTCCGACGAGAAGGTGAGAGTTGGGAACGGCCTGGAGCGCGTCCTGTTCCGCCTTGGTGCTGGGTACAGCGGAATTCCGAGGCCGTGCGTCCTTTTCCGTGCCCAAATTGTCATAAAATCCTGGAATGGTTTGGGTTGGAAAGGACCTTTGGGATCATCCTGCTCCACGGCCCTCTCCTTCTCCAGCCCAATCAACCCCAAATTCTTTCATGCACCACCAAGCCCAAAACTTCCCCAAATTTCCCCCGGGAGAGCAGGGAATTCTTTTTCATCCCCAAGGCTGATGGGGAGGTCCTGGTCCGTGACGAGGTCCTGCTGTTCCTGGAGAATTCAAGTGCCACCAGGAGCAATCCAGCTGGATCTCCTGGCCTGGTGTCCCTGTCCCACCTCTCGGAAGGTTTTTAGGAACGGCGGCTGTTCCACGATTTGCTTTTCCAGCTGGAGTAGCAGGGCTGGGATGTGCTCAGGCTGTTCCCAGACTTTAGGAAAACCCTCTCCATGGCTTCCTTCCTTCCTTCCTGCTCCTGGCTGGAGCATCTTCCCACCATCCTCGCCGTTCCAGTCTTCTCCAGGGTCCTCTCCTTACCTCTGTCAGCTCTTCCTGCTCCACACCTCCCGAAATCCCGGCTGTCCTGGATTTCCCGCTCTCCAGTGACAGGGAAGTGCCCCAAGGCTTCAGGAAGCTGGGATGACCCAAGAGCCGGGATCCCTGGACACCTCTCCTTGGATGGCGCTTGGAAGCCGAGTGGAGAACAATTTAGGTGGGAATTATCCCGGGTGGGATAATTTAGGTGGAAAGGGAATTTTTAGGTCCCTAATCCATCCCTGGGGTATCCTTGGACATCCTGGATGGTGCCAGGCTCTTCCAGAAGCTTCCCTCCCGCTGTGCCCGTGGCGTCCCCTCGTTATCCCGCTGTTCTGCTCCGTCCTGGCCGCCGCTCCACCACCCCCTTGGATAATCAATTTGTTTAATGAACTCGTTAGCAGGTGCGGGAATTTCAGGAGCTCCGGATCGAGGGTTTTGTTGGGAATTAACGCTTGGGTGGAGGGCGAAAGGCGGCGTTTCCCTGCTCCCGTGGCTGCAATCCCGGGAAACTCTGATCCCTGCTCCAGAGGATCGGGAGGTCGGGGACTGAACCGGCACAGGGGGATCTTCCCTGTTCAGTGGGATTCAGTGGGATATTGGGAAGGAATTCCCAGCTGGGAGGGTGAGGAGAGGCTGGGCTGGAATTCCCAGAGAAGCTGAGGATGCCCCTGGATCCCTGGCAGTGTCCAAGGCCGGGTTGGACGGGGCTGGGAGCAGCCTGGGGTCCCTTGCCCATGGATGGAATGGGAAGATCCTTCCGGTCTCTTCCCAACCATTCCAGGATTTCCTGATTCCGTGTCTAACCAACATTTGACAGACACCAGGAGGGAACGATGGAAGGGAAAATTCACCAAATTCTGGTGCATCCTCAGCCAAAATGAGGAAAAAGCTCCGGAAATCCTGGATTCGATCCCTTCTTGCTCCTAAGCCTCGTCAGGTCCCTCCTGCTCCGTAAGAGCAGGAAAAAAGTCGGGAAAAGGAGGAATCCTGAATAAAACCAACTCGTCCTTGCAGGCTGACCCGGCCTTGGGATGGTCTGACCCCGGATCCCGGTGTCCAGCCGCGCTGCTTTCCCGGCTTCCCTGGAGATTTCCCGGCAGCTTCCTCGGAATGTTCCCCGCGAGCAGGTGAATTTACCCGACGAGCTGCAGAGGGCTCTCTCCGCACGCCAGCGGAGGAGCTCTGGATTCAATCCCGGGAATCCAGCAGGGTGGAATAAGCGGGGCTGGGGCCACCGGCGGCAGCAGCTGGGCTTTTATGATCCCGGGATAATGAAATTTCGGGAATTTACACGGAGTGAAACGCGAGCCCCGAATCTCGGAGCGAGCTCCGGAGGCAGCCGAGGAGGAGGTGCCGGAATTCCAATGTTATCGAGACGCTGCTTGGGAAAAGGGAAGGTCGGATCCCGACCTTGTTGGGATCCAGGGATGAGGGAATCGAAGTGCTGCGGGTTGGCTCTGATGGGGAAAAAACCATTCCTGGCTGTAGGAAGGTGGGATTTACTGGGAGAATTGGTTTAAGGAGGAAAATGGATTTCTTTGGGAAAAACTGCTCAGCGGAATCCTGGGATTCCACCAAACCCGCCGGTGAAACCAGTCACAGGGCTGGGATGGACTGGGATGGACTGGGATGGACTGGGATGGACTGGGATGGAGGGAAATGCCTCCAGTTGGGTTCCCTTCCCGATGGAATGACGG
The DNA here is from genome assembly GCA_013400235.1 of Oriolus oriolus. NCBI lineage: Eukaryota > Metazoa > Chordata > Aves > Passeriformes > Corvidae > Oriolus > Oriolus oriolus. The sequence continues at coordinate 36,039 of VXBT01005633.1, read as the reverse complement.
CTTTTCCCTCTCCGATGGTTCCGCCTGAGAGGGACAAATCCCAACGCGAAAGGGAAAGGAAAAGAGGGGATAAATGACGGGAGTGAGGAAAACCACGCTGGATTTTGGGAATGTTTCAGTGGTTTTCCGTAGAATTCCAGAATCCTCGGAAAGTTTGGGTGGAAGGGACCTTCAGGATCATCCCATCCCACCCCTTGCCACGGGCAGGAACACCTCCCACGATCCCAGGCTGCTCCAAGCCCCGTCCAAGGATTTTGGGAATGATTCCTGGCCTTCTGCTGGGAATCTGCCGGGTGAAGGGAACTTGTCCTGGCTCGTGGCTCCATCCCAGGGCGAGGCAATCTTGGAGATATTTTTATGGGATTTGATCTCAGTGGTGGGATGTGGAAGTTCCTGATGCCCCGAGGAAGGGCGACCTTTGGGGCAATTTCCCTGGATTTTAAGCAGGGGAGACCAGACAAGCAAAGGAAAAGGAATCCCTGGGAATTTCCTGGACAAGGAAAGGCTTTGGGATGAGGCAATTGCTTCTTCCTGAAGGAGTGACAAGAAACGTGGAGAGGGACTCGGGACAAGGGATGGGACCCAGGGAATGGCTTCCCACTGCCAGAGGGCAGAGATGGATGGGATATTGGGAAGGAATTCCTGGCTGGGCTGGAATTCCCAGAGCAGCTGTGGCTGCCCCTGGATCCCTGGCAGTGCCCAAGGTCAGGCTGGAGCGCCCTGGGACAGTGGGAGGTGGGAATGGGATGAGCTTTCAGCCCCTTCCATCCCAAACCATTCCGGGATTTGGGGGATTTCCTGATGCTCCATCCGAATCCACGCCGATCGTTTTTGCTCTGAGTTTTCCCTCCGGGTCGCTCCGTTCCTTTCCCATCATTAATTATTCATCCATCATTAAACACGGATCCGTTATTAATCCTTGGTTTCTCCGGGAATTCCATCCCAGCCCTTCCCCACCTCCCCAGCCAGGAATTCCTTCTCACGATCCCGTCCATCCCTGCTCTCCTTCAGCTTAAATTCCAGGCACTCTGGAGCCAGGAATGCTGGAATTCCAGGAATTCTCCTATGTTTTTCTGCAATTCCCAGCCCGGAGGAATTTTTGGGAAGCCAAAACCTCCCCTCGCCCGCGGATCCCCTCCGCGTGGTTTCGTATCCCAAAAAATATTTCAGCCATAAAATTCCTCCTTTTTCTTTCTGGGAGCGTGTCCCCATCCCAAGGGAGTTCGCGCTTCCCGCCATTCCCAATCCACGTGGAAAACTCCCCCTTGTTTCACCGGGATCGGATGTTCCACGTTCGGGATCGGCCTCGCCCACGGGACTCATTCCCGCGATTCCTCTCCATCCTTTCTTAAGGAAAAATTCCTGCTCTTCCCAAGCTCGACATTCCACAGGCTCCACCTTTCCCAGCTTTTCCCTTCCCAAAGGGCCTTTCCCAGTGAAAGGATCGAGAGGAAAACCGGGATTCGCGCCCGTGGGAAAGGTTTGGGTGGACATCGCTGCTCCAGGGTGGCTTTGCTTTCCCCAAAACCCGAAACCGGGAGTCGGGAATCGTGGATTCCCACTCCCGTCCCTCAAAACTTGGGAAAAGGGGATTTCAGAGGGATAATTCCAACATTTCCCGGTAGAGGGCATCTCCGCCCTTCCCGTGGAGCATCCCGAGGTTGGAGCTCACATTCCCTAAATTTGGCCCCTTCCCGCTCTCCTCCGCAAAACCTCGGGAAAAGATGGAATTTTTTCCCTGCCTTGCTTTCTCCTCGGAGCGGGGAATGTCCTGGGCAGGGTGGGGTTTTTTTTTGGGGGAAAACCAGACTTTTTTGGGATTTTGTTGGGTTTTGAGCCCTTCCCGGGTTTTTTAGGAGCCACGATCCGAAGCGCGGTGGGGATTCCGTTCCACGGGAGCTCCTCACAGCTTGGGAAGCCCGTTCCAAGGAAAAGAGGGATCGCGTCCCTCCGCATCCCGAAAAGGCGCCACGACGGGAGCGGGGAAGTTGTCGCTGTCGGTTTGGGAATTCTGGGAATTTTTGGCCGTTTCGTTTTTTTATCCCTCGGGTGTTTCGTCCCCCGGGAATTCAGATGATTCCCAACGGGATTGTTTCCTTTTCCCAGCCTCATCTTTCCCCTTCCTGTTTTTGGGAATTCCCGCTCCCGCCGGGTTCAGGCGGAGGTCGCAGCTCCCACTCGGGAAGGGAATTCCTTGGCCGAGACGCTGAGAATTCCCGATAAAACCAATTCTCCTCCAGGGCCGATCCCATTCCCGCCCTCACAATCCCCGTGGTTGGATCAAACCTTTGTTCCCCTCAGGAAATCCCCATTCCCGCCGACAGAATTTCAGGAAAACCCGAGCCGGGATTTTGCCATCGTTCGGTGGAAGAATTGGGAACGCTGGGAATTCCAACGGGCTGGGAGAGTTGGGAATGGTCCCCTGGAAAAGAGGAGCAGCCACGGAAAACTTGGAGCTGGAGAGGGACTCGGGATAACGGATAGAGGGATGGGAGCCGGGGAATGGCTTCCCACTGGGAAAGGGGAGATTGGGGTGGGATCTTGGGAAGGAATTCCCGGCTGGGAGGGTGGGGAGGAGCTGGGATGGAATTCCCAGAGAAGCTGTGGCTGTCCCTGGATCCCTGGGAATGTCCAGGAGGGTTTGGAGCAACCCAGGATAGCGGAAGGTGGGAATGGGAACGATCCTTAAGGTCTCTTCCAATCTAAACTCCGGAATTCCCGGATTTTATGGCCCTTGTTCCACGCGGGTGGCACGAAAGGAATTCCGGCGGAGCCCGAGAGCGCTGGGACACGGAGCATTCCCACCCATTTTTTGCGGATTCGTGCCGGAAAATCGGAGTAACTGGGATTGGGAGGCACCCCCGGATATCCTCGGATCCATCGTTGTCTTCCAATTCTTTGCTTTCCTCGCCGTCGGAATTTGGGAGCTGGCTGAATTCCCGCTTCTTTTTGGGGTTCAGAAGTCCAAACACTGCCCGAGCCGAGAGGTCCCGGAGGGAGAACTCTGTATCCACACAAAAAGGACCTGGAATATATCCGGGATGAAAGGAATTCTGAGAGGGAAAACCAGGGAAATCGGGATGCTCAGTTTGATCCCCGTTTTCTCTCCTCTCCATCCTCGCAGGGAATCCGAGGAAGTCCTGGAATTTTTGGAGTGCGGGATTGGGGGGTTCTCTGGGATTAGGAAAATCTCCGCCTTGATTTTCCATGTGGATTCCCCAGGGACACGGCAGGATGGGATCCTCCGGAACAGCGAGATCCGGGTCTCCCTCCGAGTCACATCCCCGGAACTGCTGGAGAACCCGGAGCCGCTGGAGGACTCAGAGGAAAAGCGGAGCTTCCGGCTTTTATCGTGGAAAAAAGGGAAAGGTCTGGGTGTTCTGCGTCAAGCGGCGGCTTTTGGGGGTGTAATCCCAGACGTTCCATCCTCTCGCGGAATTCCGGGCTGCGTTGGGTTGGAAAGGAACTGAAGGATGATCCCATTCCACGGGCAGGGACACCTCCCACTGTCCCAGGGCGCTCCAGCTTTTCCTTGGGCACTGCCAGGGATCCAGGAGCAGCCACAGCTGCTCTGGGAATTCCATCCCAGTCCCTCCCCCCCCTCCCAGCCAGGAGTTCCTTCCCAATATCCCACCCATCCCTGCCCTCTGGCAGTGGGAAGCCATTCCCCGGCTCCTGTCCCTCCAGCCCTTGCAATCGGACTCTCCCAGTGATGCCTCATCCCTCAGAATCCTTTGGAGATCTCTTGGATACTGTGGACACTCCGGGAGAGCCCCGGGGCTGGAAGGAATCCCCGGGATTTGCCATGGAAATGTTTTCCTTCTTTATTTCCGCATCTTGGAGTTTCCTTTTCGCGCTGGGCTCTGCAAATCTTCTGTGATCGGTTCGGCTGCACTTTAAAAACATCCAAGAGGGACTGAAGATGATATTATTATTATTATTATTATTATTATTATTATTATTATTATTATTATTA
>VXBT01005633.1:12400-31836 GCA_013400235.1 Oriolus oriolus | reverse complement strand
TATTATTGTTTTATTGTTGTTATCTTTATTATTATTACTATTATCATTGCATTATTTTTATTATTTTTACTATTTTTATTCCTTATTCCCCGTTCATTCTTTTCATTATTTTCATTATTTTTATTACATTTACTATTTTAATTATTATTCTTTTTTATCACTTTCTCCTTTCCAACTTCCCTTTTGTCCTTCGGGATTCTCCGAGGACCGGAATCATCCCGGGATTCCTTCGCTCCTCTGGCTCAGCCTCGGCTCCTTCCCGGCGGCAGCTCCGGGTGCTGGGGGCGAGCCCCGAGTCCCGGCTCCCTCCCATCCCCTTGGGAAAAGCCGGGAAGCCTGCAGGGGGTCACATCCCACATTTGGGAATCCCCGCGGGATCCCCTCGGGCTTTGGGCGGGAATCGGCTTCGGGATGAGGCGTCCAATGTCCCGACCTGGCCGATCTCCGCAGCCGCTCCGTGGCAGGAGCTCCGATCGGAGTTCGCTGAGAGGCCGCGCCCGAGATCCCGGCTCGGATCTACTTCCCCTCCTTTCGGTTCGGAGCTCTGTGGATCCTCGTAGGAATCACGGGATCGCCGCTCCATTCGGAAAAGATCTGCGACGTCGAGTCCGGCCGTCCCCAGCGCTGCCAAGGCCACCGCTGACCGTGTCCCCAAGTGCCACCTCCACGTGGAATTCAATCCCTCCAGGAATAGGGGGGACTCGGCCGCTGCCCTGGGCTGGACGGCTCATTCCAGGAAGAAATATTCCCAAAATCCAGCCTGAACTCCTCCGGCCCAACTCGAAGGCGACAACCGCCCGCTCTCGGCCTCCTGTTGCTGTGGGGACGTTCCTGCGGCGCGTTCCTGCCGGATCTCATCTCCAGCGGGACGGGAGATCCGCCGGAAGGTTTGGGAACGACCTCGGCGGGGCTCAGGCTCTGAGCGGTCCCGTCGGCACCTTCCCGGATCCGGGGGAATTCCCGCTCCCCGGGATGGCGAATCGCTCCAAAAGCTGGGGACGCGAACGCGATCGATGGAACCCAACGCCGCGACGCCGCCGGAGCTGTGAAATCCAGGGAATGCCGCAGTTCATCTACACGTCAGCGCCACGGAGTGAGGAGTCTCGGGAGGTGGATCCAGGGGAGGGATGGGAAGGCGCCTGGATGTCTCAATACCGACAAAGCGTCGGCGATTTGGAAGGAAAACATGGAAAAAAACACGGGAGGAGCTGCCCAAAGGGCTCCTTTGGCTCTTCGGAGAACGAAAAACAACAATTCCGTTTATTCAACGAACCACGGAGGTTTTCCCGGGATTTTTCAGAGCCGTCTGGAATGCGTTAAGGGGAAAAGAGATGTCAGAATGTTGGGAATCGGGATCGAGGAGCAGATGGCGTTTCAGCCGCGGATCTCACTTCCCCGAGCGTGGAACTCATAAAAACAACCTGGGCGTCGGACGCGGAACGCGCCGGCGCACGCCGTCGGTTCTCCGGGGATTTTGGGAATGAAACACACGGATCGTTGGAATTGCGCCTAAGGGAGATCCGAGCAGCGCCTGGATCTTGGGAGAAGCCTCGGGGTCAGCGCTGGAAGAACTGATTTGAAACAATTTGAACTGATTTGAAACGATTTGAACTGATTTGAAACGATTTGAAATGATTTGAAGTGATTTGAACTGATTTGAAATGATTTGAAATGATTTAAAATGATTTGAAATGAGCAGCCCTCGCTCTGGATGGGATTTTGGATTCTGGGAATGGGAATGTTTTCCGTGGTGGGATAACCTCTGTCCCTGCTCCGATCCCGCGAGCGCGGCCACAAAGGTTTGCTCGGAAATCCGTCTGGAACAGCCCAAGAGATCCGGCTTCGATCTCCCGGTGCTGTTGTCGGGAAAGAGGGATCACGGCTGGGATCCGCGGGGGGATTCCGGGCTGGTGCCGACCGGTGGGATACAGGGAGATTCCCCATTCCCAGAGGGATTTGATATCCCTGTGGATGCGGTGCTTGGGGGACAGGGATCGGTGGTGGGGAACAGTTGGACTTGACCTTGGAGGGCTTTTCCGACTGTCCCTCCAAGTCCACCACAGAGAATTCCATCCCAAACAAGTTTTCCCTTCCTAAAAAATTCGGGAAGCGCTGGGATAGCGGCTCGTTCTGGAAGGGGCGAAGAGCAGCCGCTCGCTCCGCACTGCCAGGATTATCCGGAAGTTTTAACGCCTCTCGTAAATCCTCATTTTTGTGGAATGAGGAGGGAAAAGGGAAAAGGGAAAAAGGGAAAAAAGGGGGAAAAGGAAAAAGGGGAAAAGGGGGAAAAGGGAAGAAGGGAAAAGGGAAAAAAGGAAAAAAAGGGAAAAAGGGAAGAAGGGAAGAAGGGGAAGAAGGGAAAAAAGGAAAAAAGGGAAAAAGGAAGAAGGGGAGAAGGGAAAAAAGGGGAAAAGGGAAAAAAGGGGAAAAGGGGAAAAAGGGGAAAAGAGAAGAAGGGAAAAAGTGAAGAAAGGAAGAAGAGAAGAAGGAAAGAAAGGAAGTAGGGAAGAGATAAAAGGGGAAAGGGAAGAAGGGGAGAAGGGAAGGAGAAGGGAAGAAGAGGGGAAGAAGGGAAAAAGTGAAGAATGGAAGAAGAGAAAAAGGGNAGAAGAAGGGGAGAAGGGAAGGAGAAGGGAAGAAAGGAGAGAAAGGGAGGAAGGAAAGAAGGGAAGAATGGAAGAAGGGGAAAAGGGAAGAATGGAAGAAGAAGGGGACAAGGGAAGGAGAAGGGAAGAAAGGAAGAACGGAAAAGGGAAGAAGAGGAAAGAAGGGGGAAAGGGAAGAAAGGAAGAAGGGGGAAAAGGAAGGGAAGAAGGAAAAGAGGAAAGAAGGGAAGAAGGGAAGAAGAAGGAAAAAGGGGAAAAGGGAAGAATGGAAGAAGGGGACATGGGGAAAAGGGAAGAATGGAAGAAGAAGGGGACAAGGGAAGGAGAAGGGAAGAAAGGAAGAACGGAAAAGGGAAGAAGAGGAAAGAAGGGGGAAAGGGAAGAAAGGAAGAAGGGGGAAAAGGAAGGGAAGAAGGAAAAGAGGGAAGAAGGGAAGATTGCCTTCATGCAAGCCGTGGAAAACAGCCTGCGCATCCCACCGATGGAAAATCCTGGAATTACAGGATTGCTAAGCTTGGAAAAGACCTCCAAAATCCAGTCCAGCCATCAGCCCAGCGCTGCCGCCACGCTCGCCACGGCAACGCGTCCTCGAGTGCCGCATCCAGACTTTTTTGGGACATTTCCGGGGATGGGGATTCCGCCGCTGCCCTGAGCAGGCTGTTCCAATGATTTCCCCCTGTTTTCCATGAAAAAAAGTTCCAAATCCTCAGGAATATGAACCTCTTTAGGTGCCTGCAATGAGTTTCACGTGGTTTTAATCTCGAGCGAGGGAAGGGAGGGATGAAGTGGGGATGAGGCAGGTCCGAAAACTGGGAGAGACGCCGGGAAGAGGACATTGGGAATTCCGGCTTGCTGTTTTCCTCGACTTACGGATTTGCTGCCTCCGGAATTCCTGAAACTCCTGGACTGAACCCAGCACCGCTCCCCAGGAGCTGAATTTGAACCACCGGACACGGCAGCGCCTGAATTCATTTCCGTGAATTCCCTTTGCGGAAAACATTTTGGAAATTCGGGAGCAGCACCCAAAACTCCCGCGGGACGCGCTGCCAGCACGCGTTGACGTTCCCGCTCCGTCCCTTGTGGCACCGTTTTGTTCCGCAAGGGTGAAATATTCCCGAATTCCTCCCCCCGTGACCTCCTGCAAAGTGAACCGGGCTGAGCTTAAACCATGGATTATTCCAAGCTGAACTTTAGGCAGCTCTAGCTGAGAAGGGACGGATTTGGCCTCTAAAACCTCGGCCGCATTTCCCACCCTGCGTCTCCCGGGTGCTCCAATGATGTTTCTACACCGGAAATCGTAACAGAGACGTTTCCACGGAATCCCTGGAGCGTTCCTGCCCCGTGTCCCAGCCCAAACGGAAGCCTCGCTCTCGCGGCCGTGCAGCGTTTCTCCTTCCCGACGTTTTTGGCCGTTAAAGCCTCCGCTCCCCTTTGGAAATCCGGGACTGGGCTTGGCAGAGCTCGGCGAAGGTGAATTCCACAGGATGTGGGGCCGTTTCCTCTAATTTCTCTCAAATATGGCCGCTAGTTAAGTTTTACGGACTGTTTCCCCGACTCCTTTCCTGTTCTCATTTCAGGGAGCTGCAGCTGGATTTCCCTCTCCCAGTTTTTCCGCTCCGTGGAGATTCCCACGATCAGAAGCATCCTTAACCCGAACGGCTTTGCCGTCATCGAGGATCCGGCTCCTCCAAAAACATCGATCGCCCTTTTCCGAAGGTTCCGCTCGCTCGCGGTGTCTCCGCGCGGAGCGCTGGGATAAGGAGAAGATTTTTAGTGTCCTCCACTCTCCTCCTCCCTCAAGCCGACCCCACTTCCCCCCTGGAATTTCCAAGGCCGGGTTGGACGGGGCTTGGAGCAGTCTGGGATGGTGGGAGGTGTCCCTGCCCACGGCAGGAGGTGGCACTGGGTGATCTTTACGGCTCCTTCCCATCCAAGCCATTCCAGGATTCCACGAAAACAGAAAAAGCCGGGAAGAGTGTCCTGTAAAACCATGGGAAGGACAACAACGCGATGCGCTCCGTAGCTGCAACCGTTAAATGTTTCTTTTTCCTCTCTCTTCTTTTTATTTTCCTTTATTTCTCCTTCTTCCTCCAAGGAAGATTTCCCTTCCCAGAATTCCAAGGTCGGAACTGAAGGAAAAACACTCGGCAAAAGGTTCCCAGGCCAAAGCCCTGGGGCAGCTGAAAGCTCAATTAAAAGGGAAAAAAAAAATGAATATTCCCTATTAAACCCAAACCCCAAAGCCGAAGGAAAACACTAAAAGCAATGATTAATGTGACAACCGGGCAGCTTTCCCTGAAGACCCCAATTCCCGTCGGGATAATCAAATTTGCCTTAAAAATGATAAATAGAGCTGCCACCGACCTACAAACGTTCCTTGATCCCGCCACGCTCCGGCTCTTCAAACAGTGGCTGCTTCATCGGGGAGAAAAAACCCCATTTAAATAAACAAATCCTATAAAACAAAACCCACAGGCCCCGGCGCGCGGGGTTTTTTTTTTTTTTCTCTCAACGTTCCCTCAGTCTTTTTTGGCTGCTCCGTTCCCCTCCCCGGTGTCCAGGTGTAAACAATTCCCAAAAAAAGAGGCGTCTGTGTCCCTGAATTCCAGCAAAAGGTAGCGCTTTGTCTTCCTCTCCCAAGAAGGGTCTCTTTGTGCTGAGTTTCTCCGCCAAACCCGGGCCGTGTTTGGGCCTTTTGATTATTTTTCCCCTCCGCTTTTTATTTTTTTTAATGGTTTTTTTTTTCATTATTCCCGACATTCCCGTCCCCTTCCATTGGTGGCTCGGGATTCCCAGATGAGATTCCTCTTCCTCCGGCGCGAGGCTTCTCCCATCGTCTTTTCCCCACCGCCTGCTCCCCGGCAAACCCCGCGTTCCTCGGGAAAGTTTTGGGATTCGTTCCTGTGCTCCCCCGTGCTCCTTGGAGATGGTCTGGGGGCATCGGGATTTTCCAGGAGAGGATGGAAAGGGGGATCTTTGGCGTGGATCGAATCCCACGGATCGTCCTCGAGGAGAAGGCCGCGCTCTGCTCGTCGGGCGGCGGTATTCCCGCGGGAGAAAATCGTGGAATGCTCTGAGCTGGAAGGAATTTGAAGCTCATTCCATGGGCGGGGACACCTCCCGCTATCCCGGATTTCTCCGAGCCCCATCCAACCCGGCCTCAGACACTTCCAGGGATCCAGGGGCAGCCCCAGCTTCTCCGGCCAATTCCAATAAATCAATTCCACAATCCCGATAAATTTGCTGCTGCAGGTGTTACCTGCGACTTCCTCACGCTCCAATCCAACGTTTTCCTCAGGGAGGGTCCCACATTTTGGGAATATCCAAGGATGGATTGAAGTTGGGATTTCTTCTCCCTTTCGTTGCCTAAACCATGGATTTCTTTCCCGAAAGAACGGTCCGGCACCGCGGGAACGAGGCAGGATTTTCCGGTGGTCCATCCCATCCTCGGGTGGTGTTCGGATCCATGGGATGAAGCACCTGGATCCTTTTTTCCAGCTGCCTCAGTTTCCCTGGATGGCCCCATTTTCCTGAATTCGGTGGATTCCTTTGGAACCTTCTTCAGATATGGAGTAAAGGACACAGGGAACGGCTTCCCGCTGCCAGGGGGCAGGGATGGGTGGGATATTGGGAAGGAATTCCTGGCTGGGAGGGTGGGGAGGGGCTGGGATGGAATTCCCACAGCAGCTGTGGCTGCCCCTGGATCCCTGGGAGCGCCCAAGGCCGGGCTGGATGGAATTCTGAGCACCCTGGGACAGCGGGACGTGTCCCTGCCCACGGATTTTCCCCGTTCCCAAAACCCGGCTGTGCCAACCCAACACGGGTTCTTGGGATGGGAATTGTGGGAACTGCGAACGAAATCCCAATCCCACTGGAACTGGCTCTGCCCTGTCCCAGCTCGGGGTCTCTGCGCCGCCCTGGGCTGGATCTCCACCTTGAAGATTCCAGGGAAAGGCTGGGAAGGATTTTTCCGGGCACCTGGCTGTCCCGGTTGTTCCCTCACCTCCGTTCCAGGCTCTTCCCGCTGACGGAGAATAAACCCGGGAGCGACGCCATCCAGCCTGGGAACCCTCTGGAATGGGCGGGACCCGTTCCAGAGGCTTCGTGCGGCTCAGGAAGCAGAGCCCTGGGAATTTCCGAGGCTGGGATGAAGCAACGGGACTTGAAAGGGAGCGCGGGAGCTCGCGGGGAACGTCCTCGCGCCGCAGCTCCCCAGATCTCGTTAATTGTGGTACTAATTAAGGGCCGGGTTATTAAATTATCTCCGCGCTCTGGGGAGAAAACAAACAAAGGAATTCTGTGGAGCCTTTCAGGCTGGATTCCCGAAATGTGTGTCCCATCTGGCCGGGAAGCTGGGAGCGCCCGGCTGGGAACGGCCCCTCCGGCTGCGTTCCGCGTGGGGACGGATCTCGGGAGCGGGGTATTCCCGAAGGAATCCCACAAGAACGCCCCTTCCAGAGGCTCTTTCAGGGCGCTGCCACCGCGGATTGGAGATCCAAGAGGCAGCCGGATGTGGATCCGCGGATGGATATTCCCGGGAAGGCCGAAGCGCCCCTTTTTGCGCGGCGTATCCCAAAAATACCCTGTGAGAGCGGGGAGCGGGAAAAGCAGGGATAAAGGGGGGAAATCCCAGTCTGGAACAGGGAACGAGGTGGTTTTGACACTCCCGCGCACGAGGGGATTTGCAGCCGGCTGCCCTCGCTCCATCCTTAAATATTTCGGGTGGAATTTTGGGATTTGCAAGGGCTGTTGCTCGTGGAAGAGGGATGAGGGATTTGGGAAGAGGGAAAAGTGCCAGGCAGGGCTTTGGAAAGGGAAAGACGAAGGAATTGCTGAGGAGTCAGTTGTGGAAAACTGCTGAGGGAAAGGATTGGAAGGAGTCATTCCATTCTTTGGGATCCCCGACCCCACAGATTCGTTGCCAGGTGAGCCGGAAAAGGGATTTCTGGGAAAAGAAAACGCGGGGTCCTGGTGGAAAAGGAGAGGATTATGGATCGGCACCGTCCCAGTTTGGGGCTCCCTAATCCAGGAAAACCATGGAAACGCTGGAGGGAGCCCAGTGAAGGGATTCCAGGATGGCTGAGGCTGGAGCAGTGGATACTGGCGGGATCTGGAATTTCTCTGCCTGGAGAAGACACGGGACAAGCGGTGTTCGTTCCTAACATTCACCCGGTGGTCCCGAGGCAGATCCACACTTTTCTGGGAAGGACGTGGATGGGGATCCATGGATTCGAGTCGCAGGAAGGAAGATTCAGTTCAGTTGGGAAAATATTTTACGCCAATAGCGGTCAAATCCTGGGAAACAAAAAAAAAAACCTGGAAAGTTTTCCCGGATCTCCTTTCCTGGGAATATCCAACCCTCAGCTCCAAAGTCTGGCTCCGATTCGGGCCAAGCTTGCACCAGAGGCATCTCTCCCTCCCCAAATCCAAGGAATTCAGCTCCACAGAGCCCCGGGAAAGGAGGATTTGTTGGGCTCAGCCTTTAAGTCGTGGAATTCCTGCGGCAAATCCCAAAATGAAGCCCAGCTGGAAAACGAGGCACGGGAGGTTTTCCAGCTGACCTGGGTCGAGATTCCCACAGGAACTGCAGGACTCTGGATACTCCAAGAGGCTCAGGAACATCCCAATCCTGGGGGTTTTTCCCAGTGGGAATCACAGCTCGAGGATTGGGATGTGGAGCCAACCGGGATGAGCCAGAATTCCCAAATCTGGCTCGGGACGGTCAGGAGGCGCTGGAGCGAAAGGCTGGAAAAGCTTTGATTCCCGGTGTTTTATTTCCATTAAAATTCCTTCGTTTTGTCCCTGAGCTGGTCCAGCCGGGCGCCAGCTTCCCCCATTCCTGGCTGGAATGTCTTTTCCAAGCCCTGCTCTTCATCCCCGGGATGAAAGAATTGTGGATTATGCGGAATTCCCGCAAGCTCCATCGATTATAACTTAATTAATTAACTTAATAAAGCAAATTACAGGGAAAAAGAGCCGCAGCAGGACAAGGAAACAAACCTGAAGTTTCTCCGAGCTTTCGGGAGCAGAACTGTAAAACACTGGGAATTTTTTCCCCGAGAAATCCTCTCTACCGCGGCAGCGTTTTCATCCTAAAAATTCCATTTCAGCCGCCGTCGAAAACGGGATTTTCACCGGAGCCGCACCAGCCTGGAGCAATTCCTGGAGCTGTCGGATTGATGGACACTGAGCCGATTAATCCTGGGGACAGGGACAGGCTGCCGAGGAGAGAAATCCAGGGAAAATTATGGGAATGTGGTTCAGGCTGGAAAAATCCACCCAAGTGCAGCCTGATTCGATTTGGGCAGGGGGGGGAAATTGTGTTTGTGATGGGGATTGAAACGATTCCCGAGGTTTGGAGCTCAGCGGAACCGGGATCCAAACGCCTCAAACCTCGAGGAGAAGCACTCGGAACTGCTGGAGGATGAAAAACGGGATTTGTCTGGGTATACCCCGAGGCTGATCCCGAGGGCGGGACACGGGATTCGGGATGGGAATCTCCCCTTCTGCCACACTCGGGGGATTCCCCACCTGCAGAGCTGCTCCAGCCCTGGATCCAACACCGGGAGGACGTGGAGCTGCTGGAGCGAATCCAGAGGAATCCACGGAGCTGCTCCCAGGGGCTGGAGCCAGGTTGGGAGAGCTGGGAATGTTCCCCTGGAGAAGGGAAGGATCCGGGAAGAGCTCCGAGCCCCTGGAAGGGCCTGAAGGGGCTCCAGGAGAGCTGGAGAGGGACTGGGGACAAGGGATGGAGGGACAGGAGCCAGGGAATGGCTTCCCACTGCCAGAGGGCAGGGATGGGTGGGATATTGGGAAGGAATTCCTGGCTGGGAGGGTGGGGAGGGGCTGGGATGGAATTCCCAGAGAAGCTGGAGAGGGACTTGGGACAAGGTTGGAGGTGTCCCCAAGCTGCAGGAGGGTTTGGACAGGTGGGTCCTTCCGACTCTGGATATTCCGTGATTTTTCTGGCCAGGGTTCCGACCCTCCCTTCCCAAATCCCGGGTGAAATTCCTCTGGCTCTTCCTGGTCCGTCTCCCCCGCCCCTGCCAATGCTCCCTGAAAGCTGAGCTGCTCCTTTCCCAGCCTGGATGTTCTGTTCTCCTAAAAAATCCCGCAGAGCCGAGCCGGCAGCGGGGTTGTGACCTCGTTCCCTTCGTTCCGGAGCCGCGTGCTCCCAAAAAACAGCCCCCGATTGTTTCCTCATTTGTTTGTTTGTCGGAACATCTGCAGGGAATTTTCCCTCTGTTTTCTTTTCCAAGGGGGGGTGGGAATTCCGAACGCCTCCACAGAGCCTCCTTTAAAACCAGCCCGGGAATTCCCACCCCCCCGACGGGATAGAAACAGGGAAATAAATAAATCCATGGATCCTCCGGGAGCAGAACCTTCTCCCGATATCCAACTGAAAAATTCCAAAGCTCCCTGAGCGCCGCGGGCTCGGCCGAGGACTCTCCCTGAAGGTCCAGGGCTGCTCCTGCGTCCCACAGCTCCTGCTCGGATCAATCCGGATCCTTGGCTGCTGCCGGGAGCGCTGGGAGATCCCATCCCACACCAGGAATTGCGTTGTGGACAAAGAGAGGCCGCGGAATCGCTGAGGTTGGACAAGGTCTCGGGAATCGTGGAGTCCAACCGTTCCCAGCATCGCTGAGGCCACCCCGGGTCCGTGTCCCCCAGTGCCGCGTCCACGGGGATTGGAGTCCCCTCAGGAGTCTGGGAGCGCCCGGCTGTGCCAGGCTGGACACGGAGCTCCTCGGCCGAAACCGGGAAGTGGGAAAGGGCCCCAAGGCAGGTTTGGGAATGTCCCCATGGGGTCAGGGCTGGGAATGCTCCTGGGAATCCCGAGCCAGGAATGAACCGTCCCGAACTCTTGGAGCAGAGCACGTGCTGGGCCGGAACCGCGGGAGCTCCGTGGGAATGCCGAGCGGCTTCTCCTGCCTCTCATTCCTCACGGCCCATCCCAGCCATTCCCGGTGGATTCGAGGACAATGCTGCCCTGAAGGAGCAGGAGCGGGAATTCCAGGATGGGCAGCGACCTCCTCTCCCGCGTTTTTGCGCCTCCAAGGGCAGGGCTTGGACTTTCCGTCCTGTTGGGAAGAACGTGCTGGGCCGAGGGTTCCTTTTATTTCTGTTTCTGTGGAATGGTGTCGGTGTGGCCGGGGAAAAGCGGGAGAGGAGCCAGCGGAGCCGCGAACAGGGGAGGAGCCGGCGTTCCGTGCTTTCTGTGGAGAACACTGGGAAAAGGAGGCGGAGAGAACGAGGAGAGAGCCGGAGGCGCCCAGGAGGGAGGAGCGGAGCGTGCCGGGATCCAGGCTGGAATGGCCTGGAAAGATCTTCCCCCCTTCAATTAGAGCTGAGCCTGAGCGGGCCTGGCTTTGGTGAGGGGCCCCGGGAAGGCATCCGGCAAATCCGGTTGGGTGGAAAACGGGGGGAAAAAAGGCAGGAAAGATCACTTTTCCCACTTTTCCCACTTCCCCAAGAGTGAAGATTCCCGGGCGCTGGCTGAGCCGAGCTCCGTGACATGAGCAGTGGATCCAGAGGCGGCGATCCACAGCTGGCTCCGTGGAAAGTGGATATGGGATGGAATTCTGCGAGTGGCAGGGCTGAGGGAGCAGCCGAGGCACTGCTGGGAAGCCCTGCTTGGATCAGGGAATCCTGGATTCCCAGAGCAGCTGTGGCTGCCCCCGGATCCCTGGGAGTGTCTGAGGCCAGGCTGGATGGAATTCTGAGCATCCTGGGATAGCGGGAAGCATCCCTGCCCCTGGAATGGGATGGGCTTTGGAGTCTTTCCCAACACAAAAATTCCAGGATTCTCCGATTCCCACCCTGAATCCTGGGGAAGGGATTGATTTTTGGGCGGCAGGGAGGAGGATCCAGGCTGGAAGGGCTCGGAGCATCCTGGGATAGTGGAAGGTCTCCCTGCCCCTTCCAAAGGCAGGGATTGGAATGGGATGATCCCTAAAGTCCCTTCTAACCCAAACACATTCTGGGATTCTCCGATCGGAGGAGCCAAACCAGGCACGAGGATGAGGGTGTCAGCGGTGGAATCACATCTCCAGAACTCCTGGAAGCGTGGGTGGGAGCTGGCCGGGATCGTTCCCAGCGCTCCTGAAAATCACAAGCCCGAGGATGTTTTTGAAGCCACCCGGCGTGAGATTTTCCCAAAGGATTTCCCGAAAAACTCGCTCCCATCTTTCCGCGTCCTTAACGAGGAGCTCGTGGAGCTTCTTCCTCGTCAACCCAGAGGAATGATTAACCCACGCCCATCCAAGCATTCCCAACGGGATTTTTGAGGTTCCGAGCCCGAGAGACGGGAAAAGACACAGGAGAAAGGTTCCGTGAGAATCGATCAAGGTTTCTTTTTATTGGAATTCCCTTTTACATACACCCGTGGTTTGCCTTTTCCCGCCCGTTGCTTTGGTCCCTGCGGAAAGCAGAAGTGGAGGAATGTGAACCAAATTCCTGCCTGGAGACACACACCCGGCAACGCCCCCGGAACCACCACGCTTTTATCCCGTCCTTTTTTGGGGTTTGTCCCTCTTCGGGAGGGAAACAAGGTCTTAAAACCCGCTTCGGTGTTGGACAGGGAAGAACCCCCCCCTGCTCCTCTCCCTCCCGCTCCGAGCGGATAAAGGAGCCGATATCCCGGAAAAAGCCCTTTTCCCAAAGCCCGGCCCCCGCGATTTGTGGCGGCCGCCGCGGCTGGGTCGCCCTGAAGCTGCTGAGGTGAAGCCAAGGGGTTTAGCAGCGGCTTCGTCTCCTCGCGGATCCCGACGGGGAGAGATCGGCAAAGCGTTCGGGATGTGGGATGGGCTGGGTGCTCGGCTGTGCCCGTCCTTCCTCTTCTCCCACCTCCGACGTCCCCGTGCCACCCGCTCCACCTCATCCGACCCGGCCTTCCAAACCAGTGGCTCCCTGTCCGAGGCCAGGCCGGACGGGGCTCGGAGAAGCCGGGATAGCGGAAGATCCCCTGCCCGTGGAATCGGAACTGGATGGTTTTAAAGCTCCTTTCCAACCTAAACCACCCTGGGATTCCCTGATCCCTCCTTCCCTGCAGCTCTCGAGGAAGAAGGATTCATTCAGATACAGAACGAGGTGAAAGCTTGGCCTGGCGAGAAGAACTCAGGCCTATATTTAGGCTGGCTCACATCTCCTAAAGCTCTGCTTTAAATCGATGCTGCTTCTCCTGGTTTTGTCCCCTCTTCGGGCACCTGAGCCTGCCTGCTTGGGCCACCCTTCAGTTAAGCTGGGCTTAAACTGCCTTGCCAGTGGATTTTGTGTCCCTGTTTCGGAGGAGGCAACCCCGAGTGTTTTGGAAACCTGATCCCTCCATCCCAAACATTTGAATCCCAGGCATTTCCAGCCAAGCATCTCCCACGTCCTAAATCCGATACCAAGAGAAAACGCTGTCCCTCGTGGAGAATTTTAGGAGAGGAAGCTTCCCCTCAGGCCTTCTCCTCCTGCCTCTGGATGTCCACGATCCTGCTGGATCCTGGATCCAAATGTTAACGAAACCCTAAAATCCACAGTGCTAATTCAAGTTTTGGGAACAGGGAATTTACTTGGATCGTGCCCCTTTCCCTCTTCAGAATTTATGGGTGAAACCCGCTCCGTGGAGATCAACGCCTCGGCGTCGATTTTCCCGGGATCAGGATTTCATCCCGAATCGTGCCCGCATCCCTGGGTTTTGCACACCCCGTCGTTAGCCTGGAATCATTAACCCTCACTCTGAGGACAGAATTAAATTCCATTGAATTCCTTAGAATGGAAAACCATTGCTCCGGCCCCTCTGTGGGACCCGGGAGAAACGGGTCGGAATTCCGCGTTCCCAAGCCAAGTTGGTTCTGATTTAACCCTTTTTCCGGCAAAAAAAAGAGGGAAAAGCAGCAGTGAGGATGAAAAGGAAGAAGGAGTTGTACTGACTTGGGCACACCCACCCCATTTGCTCTCTTCAGACTCCCCCAATTAGGAGAAATCCTAATTAGGCACTAATTTACCCCTGTCGGATCCGTGCTGCCCAGGCCGCCTGCCTCGATAAAAGCCGGATTTATCGGAGTTCCTAATTAATGACTCCCAATTATCTGGAGTTTTCCAGAACTTTTCCATTCATTCCTGGCCCCTGCCGATCTCTCAGCGGATTTCCAGCCCCGGAAAACGCCTGGAAATGCCTCACCGGGGGCAGATTTCGCGACGTGCAGTGGGTGAAAAGGCAGCTCGAAGGACGGGTGTTCCCAAAGGAGAACGATCAGAAAATCAGGGAATTGCTGGGATTGGGAAATCCCGATTGGATCCTCGACTCCAACCGGAAAGCGCCAACCCAGAGCTGGGTGCAGAAACTGCAGGAGCGGAGGAGGAGGTGAAGCTCGAACGAGAATATTGAAGGTTGCGTCAGTTCTGATCCCAAACCCCTGGACACGGTGGGAAGATTCCTGGGAATTCTGGAACACCAAGCCCAGACCCTTGAGGAAAATTTGGGCTCATCTGGGGGAGAAAATGCTGAGCCAAGGTCTGGGAATGCTTCCCTGCTCCGTGGGAAAGATTTCCGAGGAAGCAGAGTTGATGTTTCCTTTAGTGCTGCCCCAGGATTGTCTTTCCCCCGCTTGACTCCCAAATCCTGGCAAAATGTTGATATTTTCGGGAATTTTGTCCGCTCTGGGGCTACTGGAAACCTGGAGAACAGCAGGAAAACTTGGAAGATCTGAGTTCATGTGGAAGGATGGGAAGGAGAAGGATGGGAAGGGAAGNAAGGAAAAAGGGAAGGAAAAAGGAAAGGAAAAAGGAAAGGAAAAAGGAAAGGAAAAAGGAAAGGAAAAAGGAAAGGAAAAAGGAAAGGAAAAAGGAAAGGAAAAAGGAAAGGAAAAAGGAAAAATGGGGTTGTTTTATGTGGGTGCCCTGTGGTTTAATCCCAAGCCTGGTCTGTAATTCCCAGGAAACCATTTCTGGATCTGGGTTTGGAAGCTGGATTTGAAACCCACCCTGAGCTGTGCTTTGGCTCCGGAGCTCTTTCACCTTCTCACTCCTCTGGGTCACCCCAATTCCCTTCAGCTGAGCAGCTCCTGCCTCGTGCCAGGGAACATCAAACCCGCATCGGAGCCACTTCCAGCTGCCCTGCCCCGCAGCCCGGCTCGGAACATCTCCGCCCACTCATCGGAGAGGTTTTATCCCGCACACGGAACTGGGAGGAGCCGGAATCCCGGACACTGCCCAGAGCCCAGCAGAGCGCTCGGCAGGAGCCCAGAAAATGAACAGAAATAGCTTCAGATTCCTGGTTTATTGTTTGAAATCCTCCCGGAGCGGGGCGCAAACGCAGCGAGGGTTTTCCCTGCTCTCTGCGCCCTTTTCCCGCAAATCCGCCGAGATTTAGGACCTTTGCGGAGTCACCTGAATTCTGCCCCGGGTGTGAGGGATGATCCAGGCGATCCAAGGAATTCACGTTCCCATCCCAAAGCTCTGGGTTGGTTTGGGAGCTGCCAGTTGAGGTTGGCTTCTAACCACAAACCCTCCGCTCCAGCAGGATTTGCACCCGGATAAAACGGGAAATTAAAGGCTGAATTAAGTTACTTAAATAAGTTTTGGGCGTTGTTTTGGAGGGGCAGTTTGGAAAAAGGAAGTGAAGGGTGGGAAAAGACTCCCAGGAGAAAACCCCTGCTCCAAACCATCCCAAACCTCCTACGGAGCAAAGAGCAGCCGGTGTCGATGTCTGTCAGCACTGAGGGAAGAAAAACCAGGATCGGGAGATTTATCCAGGCCTGTTGGAAGCCTTGACAGGGAATTAATTTGGGGTTAATCGCTAATTGAAGCGCAGCCGCAGGATTTCTGTCTGAGCTAAGTTTGTTTGATGTCTCTGAGCTTGGAATGGCCCAGGAGGACCTGGGAACACCGAGGAGGATTTGGAAACATCAAGGAGGACCTGGGAACACCAAGGAGGACCTGGGAACACCAAGGAGGACTTGGAAACACCAAGGAGGACTTGGAAACACCATGGTGGACATGGAAACAGCAGGGAAGACACAGAAACAGCAAGACAGACCTGGGAATACCAAGAAGGACCTGGAAACACCAAGGAGGACTTGGGAACACAAAGGAGGACTTGGAAACACCAAGAAGGACCTGGAAACAGCAAGGAGGACTTGGAAATACCGAAGAGGACATGGAAATACCACAGAGACATGGAAACAGCAGGGAGGACACGGAAACAGCAAGGAGGACCTGGGAATACCAAGCAGGACCTGGAAACACCAAGGAGGACTTGAGAACACAAAGGAGGACATAGAAACACCAAGGAGAATCTGGGAACACCAAGGAGGATTTGGAAACAGCCAGGAGGACCTGGGAACGCCAAGGAGGACCTGGGAGCACCAAGGAGGACTTGAAGTCATCCAGGAAGATCTGGGAACACCAAGGAGGACATGGAAATACCAAGGGGACATGGAAACAGCAGGGAGGACACGGAAACCCCAAGGAGGACTTGGAAACGCCAAGGAGGACGTGCGAAGAAAGGAAGCCGACCTATGAATGAGGTTTCTTAACTTCTTGAAACATCAAAACCTGAAATTAAAAACCCCTTTCAGCCGCTGAGCTTGCCAAGACAACCAAGAGGAACAAAAACTTTGGAGCCCTTCCCTCTCCGTGGATTTTCACAGTTTAAAAAGTGGAAAATCCTTCCCGGCGCTGTGGATGTTCCGTGGCCTCCAGTTGACTGCCCATAAGCAGATAAACAAAGCCAATCCCTGGCTGGAAAATGTCGGATTTTGGGAGATCTTTGGCTCCGGAACACAACGAGAAGGGGCGGAGTTGAGGGATGATGAGGGGTAGGATGAGACGTGGTCTCATCTGAACCAGGACCAAGGAGAACGGAGGAGGCAGGAAAACGTCCGCGCTTCTCCAGGAGAAGCAGGAATGGAGAAACCGCCACCAACAGTCACCCCAAAGAAATCAAGGGATGATTAAACAGCTGTTAAATCCCAGGAAAGAGCGGGATCGTGGATCACAAGGAAAACTCTGCCGCTGTGGATGGGGATAGAAGAGGAACAATAGAGGAACCTGCCAGGGGTGAGATTCCCTGGCCAAGCCCAGCATCTCCATGGCTCTGGAGAAGAGGACACCGATCCCAAAGATTCTGGGGAGATTCCACGCGAGCCGGTCAGCCAGGACGCCACAGAGCGCGGCTTGGCTCGGAGAAGCGAGAGCATCCACAGGACTCGGGAGCATTGCTGGGTGTTTTCCCAGGATGAGAGGAAAATGGGTGCAGATCTGACCCAAAGGAGGAGGGAAAACTCGGAAAAACCAGGGAACAGCTCCTTCGGATCTTTGCCTCCTCCTCGAAGTGAACTCGGGAAAGTTTCTTCACCTGTTTTCCAATTTGGATGGGGCTTGGAGCAACCTGGGACGATGGAAGGTGTCCCAGCCCATGGAATGAGGTGGGCTTTGAGGTCCTTTCCAACCCAACGCATGCTGGGATGGTTCCATGATAACGATTCCACGATAACGATTCCACAATAACGATTCCACGATAACGATTCCGTGATAACGATTCCGTGATAACGATTCCGTGATAACGATTCCGAGCCATTTGCTGCCCCCCAACTCCAACCCGTCCCCTCCGCTCCATGATCCCACATTGGATCCGAGCCAGGATGGGCCCGAGCCCTCTGATTCCTGCGGGATTCGCAGAGGGCAGCGGACGAATCCCGGACAAACGAATCCTCCCCTCCCCCATTTCTGTTTCCCGTGGCTCCAGGGCTGTGTTTCCACAGGAAAATCCCGTGGGAGAGGATCTGTCACCCCAGGTGGACCCAGACCTTTGGATGGGGACAAACTGTCCTTGGGGAATGTCCTCAGCTCCTGGTGAGGGAGGAAGCGAAGAGGATCCTGCCCTGAATCCAAAGGCTCTGGCTAAGCTCCAACAGGACCATTCCAGCTGTCCTTCCAGAGCAAATCCCAACCAGAATTTGGGTTTTTTTCTCTCTTTCCGGACATCCCAGCCCCGATTCTTCCTCGCTACCATCCAGGAGGGATGACCCTGGATATGCAGGTAACAGACCCTGATCCATAAACTCCATCAAGAGTTTGGGATTGGCCCAGGGATGATGGGAATGGGCTTTCACAAACACCCCGCTGAGCCTTAGTGGCACTTTTCCCTCTGTTTTGGTGTCAGCACTATCCCGATTTTTGCGTGGATGCTGCTCACACATGGAAAACACCCCAGAAAGAAAAATCCGTTCACAATTTGCGATTCAAAGGATTTAAAAAAAGATTTCTTGGCCCTGCACAACCCTCGTGCCTGTAATTTTTATCTGCCTTTAACAGGTTTGATTTGTTTTAATCCTAAATAACCCAGCGTCGAAATAGTTTCGGCGAGAGCTGCGTTTTACGAGGGGGGGGTTGTGCTTGTTTATAAATAAATTCATGGCTTTTGCCGATTCCTCGAATTTCTGAGGGACTGTCAAACGTTCTCAACCTTGAGCAATAAACACAAGCAAACCATGAGTCACGGGTGGGGGTGTTTCGGTGTTTTTGCCATGTTCCAGCAGTGAAACGATAACTCAGAAACGTCTTCGAGCCAGAAAATTGGGAGGGGCAGAAGAAGAGAGGAGGAAAATGGATTAATTTTTGGAAATCTGATATTTTGATAACTCCCAGTTTGGTGGGAACCGGTTTCGATGACATTTGACCGCTTTTGACGATGCCAGGCAAGAAAAGAACAAATAAATACTGACGGGTGAAGGGTTCTTTTACAGGACAGGAGGGCACGGCCTCAAGCTGCACCAGGGGAGGACCAGCTTGGACATCAGAGGGAATTTCCCTATGGAAAGGGTGATCAGGCCTTGGAAGGGGCTGCCCAGGGAGGTTTGGAGTGCCCATCCCTGGAGGTGTCCCAGGAAGGCCTGGATGTGGCACTCAGGGCTCTGGTGGAGATCAGGCCCAGCTTGGACTTGATGACCTCGGAGGGCTTTTCCAACCTCGGGGATTCTGGGATTCTGGGACCTGCAGTGGATGGAGAAGAGCTCCAGCTCCTGGCAGAACCTCACAGCCCCCACATCCCCCACCAGGTCTGAATCCAAACCTCAGAGATGTCCAAGGAGAGGAGATTTTGTCCCTGGGCCCTGATCTGAGAGGTTGATAAAGATGTGGGACCCAGAGTAAGGATCCCACCGGCTCTTCCCGACTTCCTTCAGAGTTTGGGAAAGTCAGTCCTTAATCAGCTGCTTGCTGCTGGGGGAGTCTTCCTCCTCATTTGGGTTTGGATGAGTTCTCCACAGAAACTGTGGATTCCCAACCCCTGGAATTGTCCAAGGCTGGGTGGGACGGGGCTCGGAGCAACCTGGGATAGTGGGAGGTGTCCCTGCCCATGGAAGGGGGTGGAACGGGGTGACCTTTAAGGTCCCTTCCAACCCAAACTGTTCCAGGATTCCATGACCCTGCGGAGCAGGACCTTCGGAGGGCGGAGCGAGGAGCAATTCCGAGTTTGAAGAAAGGACTGACGCCGCTTTCCAGGAGCGCCCACAGGAAGGGAGGGCTGGGTTATCCACCCCGGGAACTGATTTTAGCCACCAACACCCCCGCCCCCTCACCCAGGATCTGCGAATTCCGTACCCTTGGTGGTTCCCTCTCCATCACCCCCTCTGGAAGGATGGGATGGTCGCACATTCCGACAACCGCGTTTCCCACCCTAAAATTGCACCAGTTCCTGCCTCGATCCCAGAACTCAGGGAGAGGAGAATCCCCCCCCACACCCATGAGCTGGTAACCCTCCCCACCCCAGAGCAGCGTTTCGCCAAGGAATGAGAATTCCCGAGGGAAGAAGGACGCGGCACCGCTCGTACCCAACAAGAC
>VXBT01005633.1:1613-11983 GCA_013400235.1 Oriolus oriolus | reverse complement strand
AGAGAAAACCGCATGGAAACCCTCGGAATCCACTGCGTGGCCCGATGGTTTTTTTTTTCCCCACTAAATGCTCTCCGGGAACCTTTTCCACCCTTTGGCCGAATTTTTTTTTTATCATCTCCTCCTGTCTTTACATCACTGTCTCTCTCTCCTCTTCCACCAGGACCGTGGGTCTGTCTCCGTCGTAAAGCCCGGAGCCGTTCAGGTATTCCTCGTCTTTGTTGTACTGCTCCGGGCCGGAGGAAGGCATGGAATTCTCCGAGATGGAGCCGTTTTTCACGTAACCCGGCAAATTCCGGTGGCCGTTGAGGGTGCCCGGAATCAGTCTCGTGTTGAGGTGGAGGGCGAGCGCCCCTCTCGTGGCCACGTTTGTGATGCTGGTGTGGGAAACCATCGGTCCGTAACTGTAGGTCGTGCTCCCACTCCGCGCTTTCCTTTTGAAGTCGAGTGCTAAAGTCCACCTGCTCCACGACTTCTTTATTTCCGCTTGGACCTGAGGGGAAAAAAAAGAGGGGGGAAAAAAATCCTCGTGAGCAGGAGAAGAAAAATGCCAGGAAAATGCCAGAAAAATGCCGGGAAAACGCCGGAAAAACGCGGTATCCGTAGACAGAATGGGCGGGAAATTCTGTGGGGACTTGGAATTTCTGGGTCTTTGTGGGTCCTTTTCAATTTAGGAGATTCTGGTGTTCCACAAAATCGGAAAGAACGGTGAATTCGCGTTAATTCTGCTATTTCCAGGTGAAATATTGGGCGCCGGGAAGATGGAACGGCCGAAAGCATCCGGCTGGAAAGGGGGGAGAGCTCTGCCCAAGGGTTAAGGGATGGAGAGCAGCACATCCCGGAGGGAATCGTCTCAATGGCCCTGGAATATCAAGTGGGAGCAGGAAAACCACCTTGAGAGGCACCTGAATCCTGAGGAATTTCCCTAGAAAGGGAATTTTAGACTGGGTCGAAAGTAGGTTGCTAAAGTTGGGGTGAGATCGATTCCCCTTAGATTTTATCCTGGTTTTATCTGCAGGACATGAACAGTGATTTTGTAGTTCTATTTCCCCTTAAAATCCATAAATTTAGGTCACAAATTCCCCTTAAATCCACAAATTTATGTCCGAAATTCCCCTTAAAATCCACAAATTTATGTCCGAAATTCCCTTTAAAATCCACAAATTTAGGTCACGAATTCCCCTTAAAATCCACAAATTTANCCCCTTAAAATCCATAAATTTAGGTCACAAATTCCCCTTAAATCCACAAATTTATGTCCGAAATTCCCCTTAAAATCCACAAATTTATGTCCGAAATTCCCTTTAAAATCCACAAATTTAGGTCACGAATTCCCCTTAAAATCCACAAATTTAGGTCCGAAATTCCCCTTAAAATCCACAAATTTAGGTCCTAAATTCCTCTTAAAATCCATAAATTTAGGTCCTAAATTCCCCTTAAAACCCATAAATTCCCCTTAAAACCCATAAATTTTTCTTTATGCCTGTCCATGGAAATTCTTCCTTGGGATGCAGCCATTTTCTTAATTAGCAGCAACAGAGGGAAATAATGGAAATGAAGAAATTAAAGTACAATTAAAGGTGGAAAGATCCCGGAAAAATCCGGAGTTTTTTGGTCAATCAGCAACTCTACCGACCCGTTTTTCTCCTTAATTTGAAAAGAAGCAGCGCTAAAGCAGCACTCGCGCTGGGAAATTAAAAATTCCGCTTTTTTTCCCCATTAGCTGCTTCCAGTAGCTCATTTACGGGAGCCACGTCGACCCAGGGGTTTTCCCACCAGGAAAAAAAAAAGGAGGATTTGAATTTCTTTTATGCGGACTGGGAGATCCTGGACCGCAAAATGAGGTTTGGTTGTTGTGGAAAAATGAGGACGCGCCGATGCGCGTCCGCCTGGGCGTGGGATTAACCCGAGAAAGGCCGGGATTAAGAAGATGTCCGTGACTCACCTCTCCATTGCAAAAACAGTATATGATGGCAACGAAAAATCCCTGGAAGGAGGAAGAAACAACAAATCAACGGGAATTTGGGGAGATTTGCGTCTCTTTTCCGCCCGGAACCCCCCGCGTTTCTCTGAGATCAGCGACACTCGGAACCCGCCGTGGAAAACGCGTGGGGAAAATCTGGGATTGTTCAGCGGGGCAGGAGAGGGGAAACCGAGAAAATTCCTGGAGGATGGGGCTCCAGGTGGACAAGGAGCTGTCAGAGTGTCCTGGGGGACAAGAGGCCGGCGGGATCCTGGGGAGAGCGGGGAAGAACATTTTTTGTCGGACGCACCGACCCTTTTCGCGTCGTGTTTTGTGAAGGCCAAACGGATTTGAGGCGAAAACACCCTCGAATCCCCTCGCGAACGAGACCCGGTGTCGTTAACCCAGCCCTGCTTCCAAAGGCCCTGCACCCACACTTCCCTCCTCTCCCCCACTGGAATTCCCATCTTTTCCGCGAGCCCCGGTACCTGGAAAGAGTTGAACAGCATTTCATAGTGCATTTGAACTTGCCAAAGAATCCCTGACACGTCTGTGTATGGCATAGCCATGAAAACAATGTAGTGAACGCCGAACAGAGGCATGAGGACGAGGGTAGATTTCAGCAGCTTCCTGCAGGGAAAACAAAGGGACACGGCAGGAATTAGGGCACGGATGGACCTCCCCGACGTCACCGACCCGGCCGCGTTTGTCACCGGGCACGCGTTGCCGGCGGTTTTCTCCTCGTCCCCTCGGATATCGGAGGTTTGCACGGGCGCTGAGGGATTCCACCCGGAATTCCGAGCGGCCGCGCCTCCTGCGGGATGTGACGCCGGCCGGGCTGTGCTCCGGCGCGTGCCGGTCCGACCCTCAATGCGTCCCCGTGCGGTGCTGGAGGTGACAACGCTGAGAGGCTTTTTCCAGCCTCGGACCAGCTCCAGGTTTGCGTCGGGATCGGGGGTGGAAGAGGAGTCGGGATCGGGAGAGGAGTGAAAGGAATTTGTGCTGCGATTCCGGCCCTCGACAAGGTCCCAACAGGCACCAAATCCCCTCATCCCTAAAGGATGGTTCTCCATCCTCACGTGGTCCTGCAGGACCCGCGGAGGCTGACGCTGCTGGAGCAGGAGGTTGGAGAATTGACTTCCAAGAGGTCTCTTCCAACCTCAACCACTCCGCTGAGGCAAGGCAGGGAAATCTGCCCTGGATCAGCGGCTGGAGGAGAGGGAAGGGAACAAGGAGTGGAATTACTCCCGATATCCGGGGCAGGAGGACAGGGCAGAGGCGACCGCTCTTAGGAGCTGCTTTGGGATTCAGCATCCCTCGGAAAAGCTCCTTTTTTTCGGGAAGCGGCTCCGCCTCAGCGCGGGATCTGCGCTGGGGACTCCAAGGAGGAACCACAACCCGGAGCGCTTGGCCGGGCTGGCTCCGGAGGGAATCAGCTCTGCCTGGAAGTGACATTAATTGAGGGATGAAACCTCGTGCCAGGAGTTCCGGCAAGTCCCCGAGCGCAGCGGGGATCGGGAGGGGCAGGAATCGCTCCCTCTGTCCGGCGACTGCGAACCGCCGAGGGAATTGAAGGCTCTAAAAGGAGCGGGCCCCATCCAAACCATAATTAATGGCAAAGCTCCGGCCAGGGAGAAGTAAATAAATGGATAAATCAGAGGCCTGACAGGACAGCGGGGAAAACGGGGCGGCGCTTTCCTGCCAAATCCCCCTCCTGCCTCGGATGCGTGTTTGGAGAGGGAGGTGGGAGCAATGAGCTCATGGTTTATGTCCTGAATCGTTCCGCTCTCCCTCCCCTTTCCCAGGTGTCCTGTTGGGCAGTCCAGGAGATCCCGAGAAACCTCGGGAGCTCTGGAGCAGCCGTGGCGTGTCCCGGCAATCCGATTTTTCCGTCCAGTTTTTGACCGTGCTGCAAATAAGCGGAATTATCGAGGGAGACAAGCTGGCAGAACAAAGGCAAACCAAACAAAAAATGAAACGAAATCGGAATCCTTTTTTTCCCTTCAGCCAAGGCGCTGAAACACCCGCTCGAGGGTGGGTTTAACGAGTAGGCCGAGCTTTACAAAGCACAGGAGAGAAATTAAAATAAACAAATCAACCGATACAAGTTTTACGGCCTTCAGCAGCACAAGCGATGTTTTATTTCTGCACTTCCGCTTCAAAAACTGGCTGAGGAGCTGGAATCCCTCCCTAACCTCCAGCAGGTTGGATCCGAAAGGCTTCGGAGAGGTTTAAATCGCTCCGATTCACCCTGCAGCGCCACACTTGGGCGCCAACAACCTTCTCACCTCATTTTAGGCGGCTCCCGCGTCACCCTGGGCTTTCTCCACGGCCAAGGGCGTGAACCGAGGACTTTGTCCCGTCCCAGAAGGGGCCGGGGCGGGTGGCACTCACCTGTACTGTTGTCTCGAGTCGCACCTCCCCGCATTCGTCTCTCGGAGCTTGGTGGCGAGGACTCTGATAATATTGATAAAGAGAATAAAATTTACCTGCGAGGAGAACAAACAACAGAGAAAGGAGAAGCGTTAAAGAACGACGGAAGAGGTGGAGCCGCTCGGTCGGTGTTTCCCCCAGGTGAGGCAGTGGCCAAGAGCGAGGAGGAAGCTCCTCCTGTGGAAGGGATGAACATCTCGGGAATGATCCCGGGGTTTTTGACCTTCAGGGAGAACAGGGAATGGCTCACGAGGCGTGGATATCTCACATGGAAACGCCCGAGGCAGCCAGCCCAGCAGGCACCTGGAGAAGGCCAAAATGAGGTTTTATTTGGTTCCTCGGGATACCGGGAGCACTCGTAGGATGTCTTCCCACATTTCCACGCGCAGAAGGAAAGAGGAACGAGCCAAACGCACCATGGGGAAGCCACAGAGTGGACCTGACTGGAGATGACAGCTCAAGAACGCAGAAGGGCAGCAGAACTGTTGGATTTCTCCGGATTCCTCCCAAATTTCTACCGCCGAGCTTTCTCCATGAAGTTTTTAGAATGGAGCAGATAAGGACCATCAGGGAGTGATATAAAATCCCTTTCAGGGAGAAACATCTGTGAGCCCAACTCGTGGCCAACTGCTCAAGATAATTCCAGTGGTGCCGGAGCACCTTGGAACAGGCTGTCCCAGGAAAAGGTGGAATCCCCATCCCGGGACGTGGTGGAACCTCCATCCCGGGACGTGGTGGAACCTCCATCCCGGGACGTGGTGGAACCTCCATCCCGGGACGTGGTGGAACCTCCATCCCGGGACGTGGTGGAATCCCCATCCCGGGACGTGGTGGAATCCCCATCCCGGGACGTGGTGGAACCTCCATCCTGGGACGTGGTGGAATCCCATGCTGGATGTGGCACTTGGGGACAAGGTTTAGTGGCAACCATGGTCGTGCTGGAGGAATGGTTGGACTTGATGTGGGAGGACTTTTCCAACCTTCACGGCTCCGTGATTCCGATCTCGTCCTGCAGGAACGCGCTCACACAGGCAAATTTAATGGCAGCACCTCACGGAGAGGAATTCCCACTGGAATTCCTCATTGGACAATTCCCATCTTTTTAGAGCTCTTCAGAGCTCGGTTTCCCCGGGCTCCACCTGCTGCTGGCCCAGCCAAACCCATCCACGGGATTGTGGAGAGGCCACAGGCAGAACCATCCCGTAACCACACCGAGCAAGTCCATGGTCCTGGGAAATCCTGTTTCCTGTGGATTCCTCTGGAGACTCCCACATTCCAAGGCACCGAATCACCCCAGCACACACAGGCTTGGAATTTTAGGGAGGGACCGTTGCGAGCGTCAAGCTGGACATGCCAGGAGACCTCCTTGGATTCATTTTGGTTGGAGCCAGGGCTGATCCAGGTTCCAGCGTTTTCATGACGGAGATCCCACCACAACCATTGGAGAGTCGTTCCAATGGTTGATCATCCTCCCCGGAAAAACCGGGAATTCCCTGAGCTGCTGAACCAGCAGGGCCTGGTTTGCCGCGGCTTTGTCTCCTGTGGTTGGATTCCTTCTCCTCTAACGAGGTGCAGGTTCATTTGGAACTGTTCTCCATAAAAACAACCCCAGGGAAGCTCCTGTCACACCCTTTCCCTCACTGGGAGAGGAGTGAAATTTCTCTCCCGTCTCCATTTCCCCGTTTTCGTGACGTTTGTGGGAATTTTTGCATCCCTGCAACCCCATCCCCTGAGCACCATTCGGCTGAAGTTTCCTGAGTGGCGCAGGAATTCTAAGGGAGGGATGGACAGACCGACAGGCAGGGAAGCGCAGAGCCTGGGGGCATTGAATTCCTTGGAAACCCATCTGGAAGGGAAAAACCAAGCAGGATTTATGCCTCTACAGGAGTTTTTCCAGCTTTAAAGGCTCCGAAGCGGGATCCCGTTCCGCATTTGTCGGCAGAATTAAAGATTCTCAACTTTATCACACCCAGGAGGGAAACTCCTCTGATTTCCCCGAACGTGCTAAATTTGAAAAGAAATCCGCACACAAAGGAATCACACCCAAATTAGCAGAAAGCTGCAGGGATTTTAAACCCCTTGGCCTCCAAAAAAAAAAAATCTCATCCCGAAAATGCAGGACTCGGTCCAGCAACGTGGGAACGGCAGGAGCAGCCGAGCGAACAATGTGAACCCACAGAAATGAAACAGGCGCGGCCCGCGGAATATTTTTGCATAATAAACAGCCGCGCTCGCGGATCGCCGGGGCACAGGCACAGCCTCCCGCAGAAACCTTATATTTTTCCAAGGATGAGCCTCAATCGGGCTCTTTCTCCTCTGCTAATCGGCCTTTAAATGAAATGCGACGGGGCTTGCTTGGAATCCGTTTAATCGAACCGTCCGAACTTTCTTCTCCGGCCTCGGCCGCTCCGTTCCCAGAGACGCGGTCT
The DNA here is from genome assembly GCA_013400235.1 of Oriolus oriolus. NCBI lineage: Eukaryota > Metazoa > Chordata > Aves > Passeriformes > Corvidae > Oriolus > Oriolus oriolus. The sequence goes on along the minus strand of VXBT01005633.1, from coordinate 5,158 downwards.
CGGCGACGCGTTTCCTCCAAGGAATTGCTGGAGCCAGGTGGAGAATTTCCAGCGAAAGGATGAAATCCAGCCCAGCCCCCCCTGCCCAAACCCCCCCAAAAAATCTCCCGTAACGGCACAGACGAGCACATCCACCTCGGAAAACCTCTTTGTGCGCCTGGTGTTCTCACCCGCACCGAGCATCTTCCGAGGCCTCCTGATTCAGGAGGCAGAGCCTGATTCCAAACCCTCCAGACCGCGGAGAGGTTCCTGCCGAATCCACTTGTGGATGAGTGCGAAAGGGGGACGGGAATTGCGGGAGTGGATGAGCTCTTTCGCGTGGATTCCATCAGGAGACTGAGCAATGGAGAGCCCCAAATAAAGAGGTGTTGGGGGGGTTGGTAATTAATGGGTTAATTGAAAGCAAGTTTAGCTAATTAGGGCATGATTGAATTCACCTGGTGCAGATAATTGACTCTCGTAAGGACCTCTCCAGCTTTGCGGAGCTCCTCTTGCGTTGGGATAATGTCACTTGGATCCTTCCCCCTCAGCTTGGGGTTGGAATAATCCACCCTCGGTGATTCACGATCCAATCAAAGCTGGGATGATTTAATTTTCCTTCCCCACCACAGGCTTCCCAAGCTTTTATCAGGTCAGAAAGAACGGGGTGACCCCGAAACACGCCTGGGAAAAGCTTTGGTCCAGCTACGGACCACAAATTCCATCTCTTCCCACTGGAGATGCCTGGAGAGAACCCTGGGAGCTTCCGGGACCATCTGGGTTGGAAATACCGCCTCGAATGTTGGTTTTGTTCGTGATTTTAGGGTCTTGCCCCTAAAAATGTGGGATTTTTCTCTCCTTGGAGTGCCTCACAAACCCTTCTGCCGTACTCAGCTGCCAAAATTCCGGGCGGGACAAACACAAACCCCTCGAAGTGGATATGCCGGGATCATCACAAGGCAGGATTTGTGTTAACGGGCAGATTGGAGCAGGAAATCCTGGATCAGCTCTTCCCAAGGGCCTCCCCACCCCCTCCCTCGCCCCGTACTCACCACGATAGCTGCCAGGATGGGCACCTGAATAATCCACTTCAAATTGCCGGCACTCAAGTCCCAACACCTGAGGAGAGATCGACATCGCGTCAGGAAAGCGTCGCAAGAGCGGCGCTCCAGGGTTTTGTCGGAAAAATCCCCCCGGAAGGAGGAATTCCTCCAAAGCCTGGTGGAAGGACTTGGTCCAACCCTGCCTGCACTCCGTGAGACCCCGGAATATCCCTTTCCCTGCTGTTGTACTACTCAAAAATGAGGATATTCCTATGGTTGGGATGGTTCTGCTCTCCGGAGGGTGAAGCTCTTTCCAGCTCTTTCCACACTCATCCCAGGCTTGTCCCTTCCAGGCAGGAGCGGATCCTTTTCCACTTCCTTCACTTCCTTACCAGAAAAAATCCCTACATTTGAAGCGACCCAGGTTTCGTGAACACAGGAGAGGCTGACCTGACGCGGGGCCGCAGAATCCTGGGATGGGCTGGGCTGGAAGGGACCTTAAAGATGATTTCATTCCAAATCCCTGCCGTGGGAGAGAGGTGGCTCCCAGTCCAACTGGATTTGGGATGGGGCAGCCGCGGTTTCTCCGGGTGACCGACCTGTGCCAGGGCCTCCCCACCCTCACAGGGAAGAGTTTTTCCCGCTATCCCATCCATCCCTGCCCTCAGGCAGTGGGAAGCCATTCCCTGTGTCCTGTCCCTCCCGTTCCTGATGAATAACCCTCTCCAGCTTCCCTGGAGGCCTCTTCAATCCTGGATATGTCCCTGCTTGTGGAAGGGGGGTGGGATCAGGTGACATTTGAAGGTCCTTTCCAACCTCACCATTCCATGATTCCCCCTTGGAATAAACCCGGACAACTTCCTGTGGGGCCAGGGGGTGTCTGACACCCGGTGACGGGGACAGCGCTGGGGTTCCACACCCGCTGCCCGGGATTCCTTCAGCCCTGCCCTTGAGGGGAGATCCGGCCGAATCCCAAAAAACCTTTCTCTCCATCCACCTCCAGCCCTTATCCCAGTGAGGACTGGAAGGATGTTGGGATGTTGGGATGTTGGGATCCAAGCCTCCATCTCCCAAGAAGGGACGGGCACTATTTGCTCCCAGGAGTTTCCGGCAGCCACTGGAAAAGGCGGCTCGGAGTTAATTACTCTGTTGGAATTCTCTCCAGCCATGGAGACGGGAATGCCACAGGTTTTTCCTCAGCCGATCTGGGTAACCCCCATGTGGCAGCCGCAGTTTTTCCCAGGCCAGCTCCTCAGGGAAAGCGGGGCCGGAAAACCTCCGGCGCTCCCTGGAAGCCTCTGTGAGGACGAGCGGGTGTCACAGATGTGTCACCCTTCGGCAGCTCTGCCGAGCCACCCATCCCGCCCTGGAGCTGAAATCCCATGTGGAGAGCAGTGTCTTCCCAGGAAAATCCCTTTGGGAATGCCTGGGGATCCTCTGCTGCAGGATCCTGCTCACATGGGAGATGTTGTGTGGTCAAGCCTGTGAATTTTGGGGGAAAGGCCAGGCTGGATGGGGCTTGGAGCAACCTGGGATAGCGGGAGGTGTCCCTGCCCATGGCAGGGGTAGAATGGGATGAGCTTTGAGGTCTCTTCCAACCCAAACCTTCCTGGGATTGTAAATCCACGGAGGAGTTACAGCTCCACCACCCTCCCCCACCAAACTTCTCTGACTGTGCTGAAGCTGCCGTGTCCTAAATTCATCCCTGCTCATTCCGGATTTTAAGGATCCCTGTCTTGTCCCTGCTGGGACACCTTCCCTTTATCCCCATGGATAACAACAGCAGCTATTCCCATCCACGGAATCCTGCAAAAAAAACCGGGAAATTTATCCTTCCCTTCCAGCCACCACCCTTCTCCAAAAGTTAACGGCGTCGGAGTAGAATTCCAGCTTTTCCTGGCTCTTTTTCCCTTCGAATTCACCCACAAATCCCGGGAAAACTTTGCGGATAGAAGGGAGAGAAGCGAACCCAGCGGGACTTACTCTGTGTCGGCCAGAGTGGCTCTGACGCTGGCCCACACTGTGACAAACACAGCAGGGAGTCCTGCAAGAGAACACAGGCGACACCGGGTCAGTGCGGATCCGAGCGCTCCGGCGCCGGAATTCTGGGCGGAGCCGGTTCCGGGAAGGTGGAAGGAGCAGTTCTTCATTATTCCAGTAAAAGTGAGGTTTGGAAAGGCTGAGCTTTCACATCTCAGAGCTGAACTCATTCGGTTCGGGGTGCTCACGACAAGGACGGTGAGGGGCTGGAGCGTGTCCAGGGCAGGGAATGGAGCTGGGAAGGGGCTGGAGAATTCCTGAGGGAGCTGGGAAAGGGGCTCAGCCTGGAGCAAAGGAGGCTCAGGGGGAACCTTGTGGCTCTGCACAACTCCCTGACAGGAGGGGGCAGCCGGGGGGGTCGGGCTCTGCTCCCAGGGAACAGGGACAGGAGGAGAGGGAACGGCCTCAGGCCGGGCCAGGGGAGGGGCAGGGTGGATATTGGGGAAATTCCTCATGGAATCGGTTGTCCAGCCCTGGCACAGC
>VXBT01005623.1:11576-28626 GCA_013400235.1 Oriolus oriolus | reverse complement strand
GGTGCCTGTTCTCTGCCCTGGCTATTTTCCTTTTTTTCCTCCCGGGGCCGAGGAGGTAAAGGAGCGAGAGGGCCCTCGGTATGGTGTTCCAAGGCTTTATTGAGGGGGTCAGGAACTCCAGAGGCCAAAAAGGGCCACACAATGGAGGCACGGGACTTTATAGGCAGGGTGACCGGGGTCCAAGGCATCATATGAACAAACCAATAGGAGAGGTGCAGGGAGGAACAAAGGTACAGGGGGCCAATAGGGTACTGGACACCTTAGAAGCTTCTAACACAGAACCATACAAGGAAATTCAAAGGAATTACATCCAACAGAGTGGGGACAAGGGACTCACAGCACAGCGCAAGGCCTTACTAGGAAATATAGCTCAAAAGGACCCCACTACACATTACCACTTTTAGAAAGTACAATCAAAGGATATAGGAATAGGAGTGACTTTTGTGCTTTTGATTTTTCTAATTGTGAAAAGTAAGTGTAGCTCACATACGAAGTTTCAGGTTGTTTGCGCTGTCTCACAAGCATGTGGTGGCTTGTAGTTAAGCATGACAGAACAAATGGAATTGGCATGTTCTTCTTTCAAATTCCTGGTGAGAAAGCTGGATTACAAATTGAGGGGAATGGTAATTAAACGGAGGATATAACAAATCATGTTACTTTTTGAATTCTCACATGCACAAACAAGAACAGATATTGCAAATGATGCCTTAGGTTTTAACTCTTCTATTTTTTCAAAATTCTGTATTCCTAGTGTGTAACTCTGAACTGTCTTGCAGCCTGTTAGATGCTGTTCTCTCATGCTAAGACAGACATAACAAAGCCTCTCCAGGCTTGTTCTCCAAGGACATCAAGACCATCCTAGGCCCAAAATGTGTAAACCAGCATCTTGAGACGGGGGGCAAGCTGAGGGGCAGTTACATCATTAGCTAAAGTTTAATTGGTGAATTTATGCTGATATGCAAATGGACCAAACCTATAACAGTGTGAAGAACTCGTGACTTGTCGTCCATCTTGGGTGTAGCCTTTGACCTGCCCAGGGTGTACCTCTGAAGGCCTTTCAAATAAATAGCCACCTTTATTCCCCTGCTCCTGTCTAGTCTGTGTTTCCAGGTTGGCCTTTTAGGCATCACTTAACTTTCCACATTTTTTCCACATTGGAGAATAATACTATGTATTACTCTGTAAACACCCAAAAAAGCAATATGCAAAAGTGTCAGTAACTCATGTCTATATATCACTTGGTTTTGGAAAGAAGAGGACTGAATCTAGGATGTAAGCCAGGTTCATACTGTAAAGAAAGCACACAAATCAATTTAAAGCGCCTTTCTATTTTTAAAAGTAAATAAAATACATTATTTCATGGGCATTTTATTTATTGCAGGATCTTAGTTTGGGCCATTTACATGTAACATTAAAATATTTCATCATAGCTGGCTCCAAAAAGACCTTGGAACTGGACAGCAAATTTGCCCTTTACATTTCACCAGAAACAAGGATTCTGAGATCACTGTTTTTTCAACTATACTGTTGATAACAGGTAAGAAGAAGATCTGATCCATTCTCCCAGCACTTTTCATATACTAATTGGAAAAAAATAAAAGTATTTTTTTCACATAATGCTACAAACAGCTGTCTGAATACAAACAAGGAATAGACCTATCACTACTTTGTTGTTACTTTCTAAATTAGAAATTTTATAAATAGCACAGACTAAAGAAGGAGGAAAAAGGATTGAAGTTCATAATACAGTGGATGTATAATAATACAAACAGGACATAATACAGTTCTGTTTGACATTCAGTTTACACCTGAAGTAAATTTTTTTTCTCTCCTTCGTGTACTCTCAGTATTTCAGTCTGACTTTGAGTAGATTGAAGTTTTTCCAAGAGCTATCTTCCTCTGATTGAGAGGCTCCACAGTTTTAGTTATTGCTTACAAGTTGAAGAAATTCACTTGGATATGTAAAAACTTCATGAGGTTCTGTAAAAAGACAGAGCAAAAAGACATTGCTGCCTCCTGAAGAGATTACTGCCCTCTCTGAGAAATGCTGCATGGAATACATTTTTTTTTTAATTTAAATAAAATGCATAATTAAAATTCAGGGACAATTTCACCTTTTTCCTTGGTTATTTTGGGCAAAGTATTTCCATTTATCAAAGTTTCATTATCAAACTAGGCTACTCTGAAAAAACCAAGAAAAAAAGCCAAAACACTTGCATTTAAATACTACAAATCCATTTTTACATCTGCCAAGTTTTGCTGGGCTTCACACCAAAATTATGTGAAACTACAAATTTCTAACTGCGCCAATCTGGCTTTCCAAGGATTAATTTAGAAAAGAGGAGTAAAAGCCCACATGTGTGTATTCTCTACCAAGATTCTTTCTTTAAAGTTTTGTTCTAACAGGTTTTTAAGCAGTTTTCTATCTCTTTAGGTTTTTAGAGAATAAAACATTTTAGCCAAAAGTTTCAAATCTTGCAGTGAGTGCCTGGCCGTGAAGTCCTCCTAAGTTTTAATCACAGTACCAGTGCAATAGTGTGAGCTCTCTTTCACTTGTGACAAGAAATTTTACTATAGTATTATCAATGTACAGCTCATGCAAAAACTCCTCATACAAATTATTTTTTGACAACTATCTTTTCCTTGCCTTCTTGATGGAGCAATTCAGTACTTTCTTTACTAATTATGACACTTAGGCACTTCAGAAAACAGTTTTCATCTTCAAAGGTTTCTTCAGGCATTAAGTGATATTTGTTATGTGTTAAAATGTTGACGTGGGCCAGGCAGAGAAACAGCAGCCTCTGTAGGAGCAGGTGAAGGAGCAGAAGGTTTCGGGAACTGGTTCTACTTGCAGTTGTCCTCACACAGCCTTTTCTGCTGCCAGGCGTGTTTACATAGCCCGTAATTTCACCCTGGCTTAGCCCCCAGCTGCCTGCCACGAGGTTTTGCACAGAATAAAGCTGGACCCAAACCCCAGGCTGGGTCCCACCATCTGCTTTCTGGGTGCACCAGGGTCAGCAGATCCCTCCCATTGCATCCTGGCCACCAAACTGGCTGAACACCCTGACCACTGCTCCACCGTGCCCTGTGGCACTGACATCCCTCCTCCTGGGTTTCCTTTTGCAAAACACAGACAGCCAGTGCTCCAGCGATCACATGGAGGTAGTGCTCCTCCTTCAGACAAGTGCGGTCCCTGCAGCCCTTCTCAGCTCCTGCAGAGGGTGGGAGCTTCTTTATGTAGTCTTTGAATCTCGCTGTGTTACATGATATAAGCCAAAAATAAAATTATTTCAGAGTATTATGCTCAAGCTATTTAATTGCAACAGCCAGTGTCACAAATCTTGATTTTGTAGTATATGTAGTAGTGAAAACTCTACGGCATAAACTTTCAGGAAATTTTATGGGGTTGTGTTTAATCTCCTGTAGCACACACACCACACAACGCCTGCCATGAAAGAGTTGGATATATGGTTCAGTGAGCAGCGTGACTGACATGCAAACTAGAAAGTCAGAATAACAGGAATGTTTTTATTGCAGGCTCTTTTCCTTACCTAACTCCTTTTTCTCCTTTGTATCTTATCACTGGATACGTTATTTATTTTACCCATGCCTCATTTTCTCTAACTGTACAGTAATGAAAGCCACACTTCCCAAAGTGCTTAAAAAAATCTCTGGACAAACTCAGTACTTAAAAATCTATGGACAATTGGCAGATCTGTTTAAGAGCAGTGACAAAACTTTGCAGGCAAAAAGATTTCTGCAGTTACGAGATATACCACAATATGAGACTCTCTGTGATGGCAAAATTTTCATTGACCTAATGGTCCTTGACACGCAATTGTTTTCACACTGGCAGTACAAATCCAGCCAGACCTAACAGACCAAGCACTGTCCCCAGGGTAGCTACCAAACTTTGGACTAGTAATGACATATGCATCTAAATAGACCTGGTTCCTTTCAATACATACAGATTTTTCCTGATAATATAAATGACATCTGGTGACTAAAGGCCATATATATACTGACAATTACTGACAGTCTCCACACAATTTCTATACAAATCTTACAACAGAAGGGAAAACATTAGGAAAGAAAAAAAGCAAACAAGCAAACAAACAATGCTTAAAGCATCTAATTTCCTCTTACTGGGGTGCAAACGCTGCCCTAAATTACACTGTATTTCCTTCAGAGCATAGTTTCAGTAACAGTTGTTTCATACCATCCTCTGAAAACAGAAAGAAAAGTTGTGTAGTTTGAAATACTTCTCAATATTTCCCATTCATTAGAGTATAACTCATATATCTGGTTTATATAATCATTTTCATGTGCTATTGATCACAGCACATCCGTCATCACTCTCTGTACATTAGATAGACCAGCTCCCTATTTTGCATTACCTTCATTAGCATATAGTAGTTCACCCTAAATGCTGAACCTGGTGACTGCTGAGCCTCTGTTCCTGACTGCCAGCATCTCTGCACAACAGTCCTGGTGGAGCTCTTACAGTGAAACAAAATCTGTTTCATACTGACTGCTTTAAAATTCACTTTTTTTCCTCTGTCTTTGAAATCCCGTTGATTTGTGAGTGGAGGATTCCTTTCATGGAGTGTTGAGGGGCCCCTGCAAGGACTCTGGTCCGTAGAAAAAGGAGCTGGAGCTTTTTGATCAGTGGCTTTGTTTTCTGCTTGAATCCTGAATGTATCAGCTTGATAAGTTTTTTTGGTTTTAGTTTTGTTTTACTATGTTTCTCGTTTTATATTCTCCATCCTATTTAGCAGAGGCTTTTGAATTCTCTCGCGCTCCCAGGATAATTGGATGGATAGGGAGGGGGAGCTCTTTATTCTCAGAGATTTTTTGATGTCAATATTGCAGCTTAAAGAACTTATCTAGAGATGACGGACTGGGGGTGCAGAGCATCAAGATATGCATGGAAATGTTTAAATGGTGCATGGCACATTGCCCCTGTTTCCCACACTCCTCACCCGGGGCTTGCTATACCCAAATCAGGATACTCCTTGTTGGCTTCCCCTGCCTCCTCTTCTCCTGGGTGGACACAGGTGCCATGCAGGGCTCCAGTGTTGCCCTCTGGCTGTGGTTGGCCGGCCCTGCCATGCCTCTGGGTGCAGGTGGAGGGGCATCCTCTCTCAGACCCCTCCCTCCCACACAGGGCCAGTTTTCTCTGCTGATCAGCTCCTGAGCCCTGCAAGCTTTCCAGTGTCGGTGGTATACACACTTGAAGCAGATTTCAGGGGAACATTAGAAACTTCATGTTTTGCAGATCCTTGGAAGTATCTCAGAGGAGTTAAAGAGGAGTTCATTGACAACAACTGGAAATCTGCCCAGAGTGGCTGGTTACTGCCTGAAGGGCAGTCAAGCAACAGGGAAGACAATGCACTTAGTTTCAGTTGTGAAATACTTTTCTCTTTGCTAAGGTTAATAATTTTAATGTGTAATTATATTTTCATTTTCAGTATGTAATATTCATACACTGATATTTTACTATCTCTAAAGAAATATGTTTTGCTATCCTGTGTTAGATAGCTGTAGCCATTTTCTCAGCCAGCTTACTAAACAATTCGAAAGGGGATTAGCCATTGTCTCCCTGCAGTGAAGTTAATTTTCAGTGTAACCATTTGGGCTTTTTGAAGTTTGCTCTAGGTCTGTCCTAGAGCTCATGTTTGGTCCCTTGCCTCAATTAACCCATTACTTACTGTTCTCATGGGTTTTCAACTGCCAGTTTATCACATTAAATGTCCTCCTGCACTTGTGGGCAATATAAAGAACAAAACTGTCTCTGTCTCCAAAATAATAGTTAAATATAATGAATTCTCTAAGCACTCTATTGAAATAAAACATGAATCCTCCACTCATATCTACCCTGCAGCCTAAGCCATCCGTATGCAACATTATTTGCAGTGCTGTAACATCTTCAAAAAAACTTTGTGAGTAAATCTTGTTTCAGTGTTTCTGAAGGCACAAGTTAAAAGACAAAATCTGTTTCAAAAACAGATTCAAACTTCAGCTCCCGAAGAACACCTCTGAGACACAGACTTGGGTCTTGTCCAAGGACAGCAGCTGGATACAAAGCTCCAAGGCTGTCGAGGTTAAACTAGTTTACTCTGAATGAGCAATTATCCTAGTACAAACTACTCTTGACCAGAAGGCAGAATGAGCAGTTTTAGGAGACATCAGTAGCACAGTCCATACAGCTACACTGATAAGAAGTGAATAAAAGAAAGCAGTTTCAGTTTACAGGACTTCATCTGTATAAGATCTGTCAAGGGTGTCCCTCAATGGCATTGACAGAATTACCTGCATACTATCAGCATATTAACTACAGTTGCCTTAACTCGTAAAGCACTCACCTTCAAAAGTGTTTCATACCTGCAGCTCCAGCGCCTGGAGCAGTTCTCCAGCAGATCTCCACTCGTGTCCCAGGAAATTAATCTTCTACTGCTAGGGCTCTAGAATCCTAATCAACCAGAACTTTGAATTTGTCTTGCACTTGCACTCAGGTAACATTATTAGAAAATGACAAAACATGGAGAATTAACTTCCATGCAGAAAACTTGCCCATAATTTCCATCCTTAAAAAGAGATGAGGAAATATACATTAGCATACTTTTGTCACTGATATAAATACATATTTAAATGAGGGGAGAGTAACAGCAAATGGGAAATGTAATTTGCAGTGAAAATCCTGCTTGAAGTAATTGTGGGGGGAAAAGATAGAAAAAAAGGGGAATGTCTTATTTTATCGTGCTGAATTGGAAGTTGTAAGTGTGTGCATTCATTTTTATATAGTGTTTAGTATTATTAAAAGCCTAAGGTTTCTACTGCCTATTCCTTTAAATAATAGAAATATTAAGGCAACACGTACCCCAGGGTCTTTATTAGACTGTAAGTAGTTCTATTCCAATGTAAATTTCAATACCATGAAATTGAGATAATTTTATTCATTCCGTTATCTCCTGCTTTTCAACCTACCACACATGGGATCTTTCTTTTTCATGCATTTTTGCAGCAGTGAGCCTGAAGAGAACCCATGTTAAATATTTGGTGCCCTACAGGAGCTTTGATTCTTGATTTTTTCAGTTTTCACATAAAATTGTTACAGCATAAAGTAACAAAAAGCAACATTTGTATTAAACTGTAGTTATGTTTATTGATTGATTATAAAACACAGGCATTATATCTTCTTTCACTTTGGAAAATACATGAAACTTGTTTATCTCAATCTTTATTCTTTCAACAAAACCAAGAAAATTTCTCCAGTATGGTCTGCAAGCTGACTATCTGTGCTGGCTTAGGAACAGAAAGGCAGCTTGGTGCTATGCTTCTCTTAAAGGTGTTTTTGTCCTGGCTTTTTACTTCTAATCTCTACTCTTTTGCCAAGTGTTTTATTAAGCATTGTGCATCCTCATATGCAGCACATCTGAGTCACAACTTACATACTTACCAGAAAGAAAGGTTAAATATGCATGTGCAAAACTATCTATCAGAAACAAAGAACCTCTGCACATCTTGTTGTGTTTTGCAACAAGTTCAAGGAGCATGGCTTGACTTGTGCACTATGATAAATTATAGTTGTGAGCAGTCTTCTGGCCTCTAGGATCTGTAGAGAGTGAAAGCTAGGGGAGCAAAAGAAGAACTGGAGGCATGTGTATTCTGCATGTAGCCGGCTTCTCTGGAAGTCCCACACCAGCCCTAGTGGGAGCAATAGGATTTCCTTTGGTTGGCCTTCTGTGTTCTGTGAAGTCAGCCCTCCTTCCCCTCCTAGAACAAGGGGCATGGTCTCCAGAATTACACAACCTTCTTAAGAATGTTCTTTATTTTGAGGTCTACAGCAGATAAATAATTATTTGATATCTGAAATCACTGCCTGTCTTGTTGTCTGTTATTGTCTCCCAGTTTCTGCATGTATTATTAGAATCTGTAAAAGTCTTTCAGGACAAAGATTGTTCTGTGTGCATTCACCATTTCTTAGCCTTGCCTCACTTCTGGCTACTCTCAGGGATGAGACTAGGGGCCATATATTCTTGCCCACAAGGCATTTTCATTCTTACATTGTCAAATATTATTAAGTTAGTGATGGAGCAACATAGTTGTTGGAAACATAGGTGGTTTTTTTTGTGCTTGTGCAACAGCTATCCACATAGGGAAATAATCTGTGAAAATATTTCTCAGGCACTTGATTAGCAATCACTGTTTCAAATAAGTGCTAGTGAACTGGTGTCAGGGAGGTATTTCTATTTCCAGGGTCTCCAGTCATCCTAGTTCTTTTTAATTGTGTAGTGCATAGCTATTTTTTTTTTTCAAAGGAAAGGTATCATTCAGGCTCAATTCCATCTTAGGTAAGCTTCATCAGGAGTAAAGTTTTTTCCAACAGGTGCAAATAGGACATTTCTGTGTACTGATGTGTTGTGTGACTTCACCAGAAAGATGAAGAGGGAGATGTTGTGGACTCACTGCTGTCCTTGGACCGTCAACATCTCACCAGCTTGTGACCTGCTGCCAGCTCCTGGTGGGCTCAGTGCCTGCTTGTGGGACGCTGTCTGAAATCTAGTACTGGGTGAATAATAACGAAATCATTATAATAATTTCAAACTGTTCCTACTGAAATACTATGTGAACGTTGCACTGCACAGATGAGAAAAGAGGACCAGTTCAGAATTACTAGTCTTCCATTTGTGATCAAAACTATCTACAAGTCCATTGTCCCCCAGGGCACAAAGCTAGTTCATTAGCCTACTGCACTAGGCAGACCTTGCACTGACACCTTGTGTTAGTGATTTCTCATGCGGAACCTGTCATTCCAAGCAAGAAGCAGGTTTGTGTCCTTGGAGTTGGAACTAGAGAAAATGTCATTGTGATTTAAGCAACAGTGATCAAAAGTAGCTAACTCAAATCAGTAGGACTCAGTTCCAGGCCTTTATACTAATCCAAAATAAGTACAGAACATCATGTTCAAAGAAGCGATTTTTGTATAAGACTTGACTTTTAAGTCTGTGTGCAAAAATATTCTTTTTGATCTGGGTTCAGTGATTTTCCTCACTTATCTAAAAAGAGTTAGCAACACAGGTAGTAAACGAAACTCGAATATAAGACAAAAACAGCACTAGACAATGGTTTCTTTATGGTTTTATCAGCTCAAGAAAGAGCCATGTTGAGAAACTATTAATAGTGCTCTTAGAGCATTTTATTTATTAGATTGTTGTGGCAAAGAGAAGCAGGGGGAGAGAGGTGATGGACTCTGGGCCAAGTTTTGCCCTTGGCTTTGAACTCCTCTGACTCGTAACAGCTTGGGCTGTCACTTTTTTGGCTCACATGACAGATGCACTTAAAGATCATTTGTGCTTTCTGTGTTAATGGTACATTTCAGGACACATTTACAAATCCATATGGAGACTAAGGAGGTGACAGAAGAGTTTCTACCCTGTACCCTATGGTGCTGAAGAACCAAAATTCTGACTGGGTTTCAGGGCAAATATGGCATGTTGGAAAGTGGGAATTAAATGTAACTTTCTGTGACTGTTGGAACATCTGTAAATGAATTGCAGATTAAATGTCTGTAATAAAAAGTCACTGAGTAGCAACACCTGCATTGTTAATTGCTAATGATTCAAGCTATGCACTCCCAGATGTTCAAGCGTAGAACTGGCCATGGAGTTTATATATGGTAGATTTTGTAACTTGACAGCTATCAAAGAATATCAGGATTTTGGACTCAACCAGTTTTTGGCCAACAGACATTTCTGTAACACTATGTTTGCATAGTGCTACTAAATATGGTTGTAAGGATAGGGAGCCAAGTAGGAAAAGGCCATAGCTAGACTTTTCCTTGTTTCTTTGTCTTTTATAGGCGTGAACCTGTACATTGTAGTGCTGCTTCTTCATTTTGACCAAGACTTGCCATGTTTCCCTAACTAACCATGTGCTATCTGAGTTTTATAATGCCTCCTGGAATTGCTCTGATTTAGTAACTTTCTATTTTCTTTAGGACTTTAAATCAGCAGGGGATATACAAATCACAAAAAACATTTACTTGAGAACAAATTTTGAGCTCACTGGAATAAAAATGTATCTGTACAAAAATAAAGCCTTTGGATAATATTCAGAAAAGAAGGACACATGAAATTTCACAGTGGAGCTGATCTGTGAAGGGTTGAAGTGCTTCTTTTAATAGCAAAAATATGGTAATAGCTGCACTGTGCAACCTGTACTCTAGATGAAACAGCATAAATATTGTAATGCTCAGTCATTCAGCAGGGAAAAGAGTAACGCTTTCCAAATGGGCTACTTCTTTATTCAAACTGCCTTCCATTTCGCAGGCGATAGCTCCTTCTCTCTGCTTGTCCAGCTGTGGTTCCCATCCAAACACAATGCTCTGGGAAATAATTTGTTGCAACAAATCCCCTTTATAAATAATAAACCAAAGCTTTGTCTCAGAGAATACCAGGACAGCTGTCAAAAGAGGTGAGATTTGTTTACAAAGAGAACAAGGAGATGTAAATGGATGAGGTAGGAGCAGTGGGAAAAGGAAGCGTGGTGTCTAAAGGTTAATGTACAATGTAACAAAATACATAGGGCACATTTCAGGGGAAAAGTCAGAGGCATTTGAAATGTGAGAAACTACATCCAAAAAATCATATGAATCACTAGGTCATGAAATTGTGAGAAAATTTATTTTTACCCTAGAATAGCAACTGATCTAGCTTGGAGAAAATTTTCTTATCTATTCAGCAATAGAAGATGCAAAAATGTTTACTTCCGGCTTGTATTGGTTGGAGGATGGCAAGTCCTCTTATTCTTTTCCAAATGTTTGCTGTTCCTGTATCAGCACAAAGATGTATAAAGCTATAAAAAGTAGTCTACAGTTGTGTGACACCTATCTTTTGAGATCCCATGGATATTCATGTTTATGGTGACTTAAATTTATATAATGATTTCGTGTGATGCAATAAAGACTTCCCTGGGCTTACACCGAAGGGTGAATAATCAGCTGCAAATAACATTAGTGACTCCCAGTGAACTATTTTTAGTTTCTATTTTGATAACTACTCAGGTGATTAACACCTAAGGAAACACAAGTGCAGGGAACAATCCATGGCAACTTGATACTCAGTTTTCAGCTCTCGAACATGCAGAAAAGCAATTAGATTTTCTTTATGTTTTTATGGTGTATAATAGCATTAGTGCTCTCTAAGTCAGGCATTTCCTGGCAGCTAATGGTGAGTTGGGTTAACAGCCCCTGGGTTTATCTTAGACCTTTTAGTCTTCCAGCCAGTCATTAGCTGCCAGGAAATGTTTGACTCAGGGGTCATTATTGCTTAAATATTATCTCTAAAAGCTTCTCATTACTATCAATTCATTTTGCTTTTGTGCTGTATTAGCAGGCCTAAGTAGTAATGCTATTAATTATAATAACAAATCAGGTAAATAATGAAGGCTCTGCAGGCCAGGGACAGGGCCAAGACAAATTATTTTCCACGTATTTCTGGTTTAGGGTTGGATATTGACACTGTAATAAATCCAAACAAGAAGAGGAAGTATCAAGTGACTACTAGAGGAGAAGAGGCAAAAGGAGAAAAGGAGACAAGAAGAGGGAGAAGCAATTTCATGGCAAGAGGAAAAAAAGACAGAGTCAGAGGGAAAGAGTAGCATAATGCCAAAGTCTTGAGTGAGGAATTTTGCATTCCTGCCAATAAGAAAAGGTACAAGGACATGTTGCAGTGTGTCAAGTAATTTGATTTAGTCACCAGTTTCCTGAAAGAAAAGACCTCATCTGAAATCCCCAGAAACAAACAAAAATGGAATGATGCCTCAGTGTGAACCAAAACTTTATTCTTTTTTCACCTGGTGAGATTGCAGGTCAGGTTCTCATCATCCTGAATCCATGATCATGCGTATTCCTTTCCTTCATCAGTTATCTTGCACACTCAGTCATTCAGCTTTTCAAACTATCCTATCATTTGTTGCCTGGAAGAGAAGCTGACCCCCACCTGGCTATACCCTCCTTTCAGGCAGTTGTAGAGAGCAATAAGGTCTCCCCCCTGAGCCTCCTTTTCTCCCAGTTAAACAGCCCCAGCTCCCTCAGCTGCTCCTCTCCAGACCTGTGCTCCAGACCCTTCCTCAGCTCTCTTGCCGTTCTCTGGACAGGCTCCAGCACCTCAGTGTCTTTCTTATAGTGAGGAGCCCAAAACTGAACACAGGACTCGAGGTGTGGCCTCACCAGTGCTGAGTACAGAAGGACAATCACTGTTGCTGAAACAGGCCAGGATGTCCTTGGCCTTCTTGGCCACCTCAGCACACTGCTTGGTCATGTCTAAAAATACAAAACGTTGCATGCTTTTGACTGCCTTTCTATACAGCCATCAAAGAAAAGCACTGCATGCTGAAGACACTGTAGTACACAGGGCACACCCCTGAGCAGCCACCAGGCTGCTGCTGAATTCCTAGCCCCTTTTTTGCACTATCATCACAACATTCGCTCACTTCAACATTTACTCATATAAATTGTCCGTGAGTGAGTCAGTGTTCAGCAGTGAGACCTCCCACTGAGCTGCATGTTAGTGAAGCACTTTTGCGAGCACTCAAGCTCATCAATATTTCAGTAAACTTTGGGCAAATATATTTCCAAATTATTCTGGAAGCAGACTGAAAGTTGTGCTTAAACTAAGCCTATATAAGTTAAAAGCACATTTAGGCGTCTTGGATATCAAGTCTAATACATTCTGTAACTATGTCTGAAAAAGAAATAAATGAGGGAAAGAATTATTTCTTTAAACATCAGTGTACCAATTCTGGAGACCATAAAGAGTATACTACCTTCAACCCTATTTATTTAAATACATTATGTTATCACTACAAGCCTCACTCAGAACTGACAAGATCTGTTAAGCTAACCCTGTACATTATTCTGCAAAAATAACTGGAAGCCATAATTATCTAAATTTAAATTTGATGTCTACAGATATGTGCTACAAACAGGACCCTAGCTGATTTTCAACCTCAGGTGAAAGTTGCCCTAGAAAAAATGTGAGAAAAAGTAGTATAATAAGATGATCAATACTTCCAAAATTATGCATTTTAGAATTAATTTCAAGTTAAATTAATTAATCTAACTCAATATTATCGGGAAAATTATTCAGTATTGTGAGGTAAGATACATTCTGGGTAAGGAAAATTGTGCTGCTCACAAATGAAAATTCCATTCTATAGAGCAGGAATAAAACTGGGGTTCCAGCCAGCACCTGCAGAAGGAATGGTTCCCTGAGCTCTAGAATTGAAACAGATACTTTCATTCCTAGCTGTATTTAGCCTTTCAGAAGTAGATAGATGTATGAAACTCTCATAAGTTTGAGTTTCCCCATCTCAAAGGCAGCAAGAAAAAAACACAACTGAATTAGTAAACTGCACTGAAACATTGCTCCCTCAACGGTTTACTGGATCAGTTTTCTAATTAAAGAAAGTAAATGTTAGTAGTTTTTAACTTACCACAATGTTCAGAGTTCCAAACAATAGTCTTGAACCCATGACCGATCTCAAACTGACACACTAAGGTTGTGAAGTCTAGTGTTTAGAAAGTGAGGAACCACCAGAATAACGTTGTCCCTGATATTTGCATTCACCCTCCTTATGCATGTGCATTACCTCGCAATCCTTTCTTACATAACAGCGCACAAGCTGTTCCACGGGGTGCCTGACTCAGTCAGGGAAGGGTAATCATTTGGTATTCCCTTTTATCCTCACTGGAAAGGCTCCAGGCCTTGCTTAATGCATACAACGGGAAACCATCAGTGGATTAAAAGTTAATAATTCCCTCCCTAATATTTCCATAGTAATTTCTTTATGGTCTTTAAGGTTGGGATATTTTAAAAGTATGTTTAGATACCTGTTCAGACTGCCAGTGACCTCCATAAAATTTTCAAAATTGTCTTTGCCACAAGGCTCTGTAGCAATTGTAAGCATGTGTGTGGTGGTCACCTCTGGTAGGAGTTACCCAGAGCATCCACCTCTCCCTTGCTGCATTGGAGGGGGATTCACTTTCCCATGGTACAACCCCAGTGCACCATCTGGCAGAGATCAGAGCTGCTCTTTATATTTCCCTGTATTTGTTCCATAACCAGCTGGTACCACAGTGTGATTGTTTGGGTCTGACCAAGGTGATGGGGAGGAACCTGGGGATGCAGAGGGACTCAGGTGAAGCTGAAAAGGCCAGTCAAGAGGACCTTTTAATTTGGGAGAAGTAGCCAACTGGTCCAATAGTGACCTTGCCTGCCTCTGTTCTCCTAAGATCAAGGGCTAGCAGATACTGTGGGATGATGCTCATCAGGTCCTCAAATGCTGCAGAAGTGCTTCAAGAGAGACCAGTCCAAGGTATGAAAATTCTGGCTGGGAAAGCCATTAACAGAGTGAAGATCGCAGAGGAGTGATAGAGAAGTACATCGTATAGCTTAACATGGTAGCCTAGATTCTTGAGGATTCATTAATAAATGATAATAAATTAGCATTTTTGGTAGGCTGTGGAACACAATCTGCCTTAGGATTACTTCTGCATGCTTCTAGAACACAATGCATAGATCTGCCAGTATTTCAGCCATTTTACTTAAATTTCTCATAGAATGTTTTAGCTTCATTCTTTCTCATTTTCCAGTTTGTCACCATCCATTAACTATGCTTTCCTGATGCATTCAAAGGTGGCCATTTTTGCTGCTTGTATCTTGCAGTCCTGATCTGAAAAGAAATGAAAACAATCAAACCAGCGTCTTTAAGCCTCAGTAGTCTGTGGCCCTCCATGCCAGCCCTCTAAGCTGTGAGGTGGTTGTTGTGCAGCTTAAACTGAGGACAGAAACTTGAATGCCATGTTTCTGAGTGCTGCAGTGGGTCTGCAGTGCTGTGCAGCCCTGGGAGGTATGTGTCCGTGTGTCCTGCGATACCAAGTGAGGACTGCTTGGCCAGGGTTTGTGCCTGGAATTTGGAGCAGCTCCTTGGCTTGTCTGGCAGTTTGGATTTGTAATTTTGCTCTTCAGACATTTTGAATAGGCAGGCAGTTGTTACAGTGAAATTGCAACTGATCCTTCCCCAACAAAAGCGGTACAAGCAATCCTATACAAGTCTTCTAATTATCCTGCATTGTGGTGTCATTGGTCATATAACTGTCCATTTTTTTTGTCGTACGATCACAGCTTGTAACACAATGTCAGTAACTGAAAGGAGTAGAAAGGCCAGTCTTGTGGTGCAGAGTATTTGATTATATCATGTGAATTAGGCAAGAAATGTCTCACTGCTGCTTTTCCTTTTGTAGATTCACTGTAATAGAGCTTGTGCAATGTGAAACTACTCTTGCCTTCCCTCTTCTTGAGATGAATCCTGAAACATACTGTTTCATTACCTGCTTTTTCTTAAGTATAAGATAGAGCAGAACGTCATAGTTGGAGATTTGTGTGATCAGTTCTGCACACACACGTAATAAAAGGCACAGCTTACTCCAAAGAGTACATGGGGAAGACACACAAATCTGTGAGGACTGGAGGAAAAAAAAGGGGGGAAACATCAGCTCTAATTCTTTGTCATGAACTGACTTCATATAATGTGCTTCTTTTCCACCCAAGTGCTATGATCTGCTAATTTTCTCTAAACAACCACATGAAAATGGGTCTTGAGGAAAATAGGGTATTTTACCTAAATTATAAGAAAGTGAGAAAGCAATATACGTGGATCCACAGGAGAACCCATATGTATGTAACTGAGAGCAACCGAGCAATTTAACTGCTTGTTTCAGGATATGAATATGATGGATATGGTCTATAAACAATACATTCAGTAACAATGCTTCTGCCTAAAAGACAGAAATTAGAGCCTGAGAGGAAGGGGGATTTTTTTCCTACAGTTTTGACACAATATTGAAAAATTAGCTCCCAAGAATTTTAAAACTAAGGAGCTAGTAATGAACTCAGAAATATCTTGCATTTAGTGCAGATAAAATAAATGTAATTTGAAGCTCTTAAGATATGAACAGGAAATTTCAGTTAATGCTACATGTTTTAAATGAAATATTACATTTTTATGGGATCTCAGAAGTCAAAAAACCATTAATTTAAAACTCTGTGGGCAGGCAGGACATGATTTAGTTATACCCCAACAGTCTTACAAAGTACACAAGGTTTTGATTTTCCACAACCAGGTGGAACTTCTCACTTGCTATGAAGCTGGTCCCCTGACCAGGAAGGAGTTGCTGCTGAAATGGTTGCTTGACCTTGGTCACGAGAAGCACAGACCAACACACCGGCCATGGTATTTTCTTTGCAGTTGTGGCACTGAGGTAGCCATTCCAGTGACAGGACTGTAAGAGTCCTTCTTTCTGCAGGCTGATTAGGTTTTTCTGTGCATTTGATGGGGAAAATGGAGACATGGACAGGAGCTATGAGGACCTTAGCACAGGTAGTGCATGACATTTCCATGCCTGTCACTGTTTGGCTTTAACCAATTCTCATTTCTTTCATAGACAGACTTGTAAGAAACAGCCTGAGTGAGTTCTTTGGAAGAGCAGTGATTTTCTGGAAAGGCAGGGAGTGTGCTCCTCTCTTTTCTTTTCTGAGCACAGACACAGGACCAAACCAATGTGAGTCTGTAGGTGAAAACCTTGGAACCAAAATTAAGGCCAAACACTTTCTCGTTGCAGGCAAAAAGAACACAACAAACATTGCTTTCGACTGTACAAAACAAAACTCAGAGCAGTCACATCCTTCATGGTTTTCTGCTTTCCAGTAGAGCCTTTGATTCTGTCTCCCATGGCATTCTCCTGGAGAAGGTGCAGTCCATGGCTTGGACAGGTGCTCTCTTCCCTTGGTGAAGAGCTGGCTGGATGGCTGGGCCCAGAGAGCCGTAGGGAATGGAGCTGCATCCAGTTGGTGCCCAGTCACTACAGGGGTTCCCCAGGGCTCAGTTTTGTGTCCAACCCTGTTTAATATCTTTATTGATGATCTGGATGAGGCATTTGAGTGCACCATCAGTCAGTTTGTGGAGCTGGGTGGGAGTGTTCATCTGG
>VXBT01005616.1:41399-153747 GCA_013400235.1 Oriolus oriolus | reverse complement strand
AGGGCATCTTTCTGAGCTGGTTCTCTTAGGACCTGTTCCATACAGCTGTCATCCAGGTTTTTCAGGAATCCTCCAGCCTGGGTTGTACCAGCTGTGTGATGCTCCCAGTTAATTTCTGGCAAGTTGAAGTCCCCATGCAAGGACAAAAGCAGTTGACTTGGAATTGTCCCTTAGTTTCTCAAAGAATTTGTTGGCATTATTGTCCTGGCTAGGAGGTCTATAGAAGATTCCTACATTGATATCCACATTATTTCTTTGCCCCTTGATTCTTATCCAGAGGCTCTGAACTGTGCCATTGCCAGCTGTGAGCTCCATACCTTCCAACCCTTCTATTACTTTTGAGTCCTGCTGCACAGAGATGGGCTAACTGGATATAACTTTCCAGATTGTCCCATACTTTAAGAACTCATGTAAAGACAGCACCCAGAAACAGAAAACCTCCACATTAGTAAAACCTCTAAACCTCCACGTAAGCAAACATGCTGGGAGATTGAAGGGGTGCTTTCTCTCTGCACTTCCTAGATGAGCACAGGCCAGCTATGCATTCCCAAAGGGCTTTGACCCCTCTCACTTCTTCAAAGTCACGACATGTGCTCCTTAAAATGTGCCCTGCTGATGCAATTCAAAACCTCTGACTCTTGTGTCTGTGGTGTGCTAAACATGGCTCTTCAAGGGTAGAACAAACAGCTACAGCACAATCCAAAGTCAGTAGCAAAATGCTAGTTGTCTCCTGCAGGCTTGTGGAAATTATCAGCTCAGTTCTACCATTCTCTCTGAGCTGTTTATCTGTCCTGTGACATGCACTGTCTAAATTCAAAATTAAAAATATTCCTGAGGCAATGAAAGTCTTTAAGCACTTGCATTCCACAGTACATCAAAACACAGTAAAGACTGATGCTTCGCTTTTGATAGCCACGCTTGGTTTCAACTTTTTGGAGCCACATTACTTTAGTTTACAGCACTCTCATTGCCTGCTGGGGCAGAAGCCACATGCATGGCAGTCCCATGACGTGAGAGGCTTCCCTGCCTAGTGCAGGCTGCACCAAAGTGGAAGCTGATGTATGAGCAGTATGTGTGACTATGGAGTTTTTGCAGAGTTTGAGCCCTGAGCCTGGCTGGGGGCATACTAAAGCTGTAATAAGCAAAACTCACCTCCTATCAAAATGTAGATTTTGTAGAGTACTTACATCTCTCTTTACCTGTAAAAGAGGTTCCCTCCATTCCTCCTTAGAACTGATGCCTAAAAAGGCCAACCTGGAAACACAGACTAGACAGGAGTAAGGGAATAAAGGTGGATATTTATTTGAAAGGCCTTCAGAAGAACACCCTGGGCGGGCCAAAGGCTACACCCAAGATGGACGACCAGTCACGAGTTCTTCACACTGTTATAGGTTTGGTCCATTTGCATATCAGCATAAATTCGCCAATTAAACTTTAGCTAATGATGTAACTGCCCCTCAGCTTTCCCCCCTTCTCAAGATGCTGGTTTACACATTTTGGGCCTAGGACAGTCTGGGTGTCCTTGGAGAGCAAGCCTGGAGAGGCTTTGTTATGTCTATCTTAGCATGAGAGAACAGCATCAAACAGGCTGCAAGGCAGTTCAGAGTTACACACTAGGAATACAGAATTTTGAAAAAATATGAGTTAAAACCTAAGGCATCAGCATGAACACTGAATAGTGTTCATTGAGTAAAGTGTCCTCCTAAGAGAATTAGCTACCATCTCGTGAAAAAAAACCAACAGTGTACCCAGTTGTAGCAGGGTAGCAATAATCATTTTGTGCAGCTCCCATCTTGACCATAAGCTCATAATAGCAGTGGAATAGAGCATGAAGAAAGCATAAAATTACATCAGGGCTTCAATTAACTTTCATATTACCTGTAACTCAAATACTTATTACTTCAGTGCTAGAGTTATTACTTACTTTTATAAGACTTTAAAATAACATTTTAAAGAGGCAGCCTGCCCTGTAGACAGAGAATCCAGCTCTGAAAACAAACAAAGAGCAGGAAATTTCAGAAGGTTTCAGGGTAAGCTTGTGAATGTCAGGCTGCTTATTTAAACCATTCCTGCTGAAATCTAGCAAGCCACATTTCTTGTGAGATTTTTAGAAATTAGAAATGTATTACAAAGCCTCTTTTTGAAACAACCACTGTACTTTAATACCAAGTCTTGCCTGGAACATGGAATTGTGCAACATAATGAATAAAGAAGAGAGGTGGCATTTGGTGGTTTTGGGTTTGTTGGCTGTTTTTTTCTCTTTTTTATTTTCCTTTATCTTTAAATGATAATCAATTCACTTGATCCTCAGCAGCTCTCAATTTGTGAAAAGTTCAGCCTGAGTTTAAAGTTTGTGACTGCTTCTTCCCTTATTCAGGCTATCAAAATAGTCTCTTCACAATGTGTACCAAGTAACAGATAAAAATAACTGTCATGCTTAATTTATTTTAACAGTGCAGGTAGGTTGCTTGGATTTTCCACATTCATTTTCTGAGAACAGCAGTGAATTTTCTACCTCAGTAAAAGACAGTTTCTAAGAACACAAGAAATGCCTTACCGGACTGGAAAAGTTGTTTTTGACAGCAGCAGGAAGAGGCTTCACACAGGGAGAACCCCTGTACCAGTCTGTATCCCCTGTACTTCCTCCAGCATTGCAATCACTAGATCAGGGATGTCACTGGACACATCTCTGCCTTGTCCCTTTAACATGTTTTCTGAATCTGCTATCCATTTGTTTGTTAACATGGAGACATTCTTCTGTCTGGGGTTTTTTTGCTGTTGCTTTTGCTTGTTTGTTTTGTTTGTCCTTCCTTCTGCATAACACCCTCATAACGTACACGGTGCATAAACTACCAAGTTTAGCACTACCAGTTCAGAAACCTCTAAGGAGAACAGACAGCGAACCCAAGTACTGTTATAAATTATGGCTTGTTAAACAGCTTAGTAATTTTAAATGTCTAAGATATAACTGCAGAAAGACTGAATGCTCAGGAATTTAAACATTCACAGTCTGAATTTCAGACCACCTTAAAATAAGCTCTCGTAGTATCTAGAGGCAGAGGCAAAAGTAGTCATAACTTTCAGGAATTTTAGCCTCCAGCAATGTTTGTTGCCGAGAAAGGATCAGCAGAATGGGCTCACAGCTCACTAAGGACACACTATTTAGTAAGGAATTAGGTTAGCAAAGGAAGACAGATGGCAAGAGCAGACAAGACAGTTTGAGACCTAAGGCCTAATTCAGATTTGACACAGCTAAGCTGAATGGCCATTGAAGTCAGTGAGATGTTTAGTATTTGTATCAGGGCTGAATTTGCTTCCCTGTGTTTTGCAGAAGGAAGTGAATAGCTGACTTCAGATAGATGTTTGGATTTTGGTTTTTTTTGAAAGCGGAGATGATCATATGAATACTTTGGTGCTATCCAAAAGCTTGCCGTTTAAAACCCAGTAGATTTAATGAGCAGAGATGTTTCCTGCATAATGCAAATGTAGTTGAAAGACAGTGCCTGGCCTAAGGCTTTGTATATACATAATGGAAACAAACAGATGGAGACACAAGCAGAGGCTTGTTCAGTGCAACCTAAGTCGAATGGAACTACGAATCCTTGTTCCCTCACTCTGACGTTGGTCTCTTTTTGAGTTTCTACAAGAGCTGCTGCAGGGTACCTAAGAGTTATAATGGGAAGTATATCAGTTGTCTAAGTGAATATTTGGAGAAGGAGCACTGAAAGGTAGCAGTTCACCATTTCTGCATTTTCCTTCTATCTAGGTGCCTTTTGGCTTCTGTCTAGCTATTGGCAATCTCAGAAACAATGCTGAGCAACTAAAGGGTTACCAAATAGTCTCCCTTTGTCTTCTCCTTTTCAATGAATCAGTTCCAATAGCTTCTGGTTTATAATTTTTATTGTATTTTGGCTATAAAATTAAAAGATAGATCTTATCCTAGTAAAACGGGATATTATTTTGCATTTGCTACTATGTAATTATATCTCTGTCTGCTGTGGTTTAAGGCATATTGATTGCCCCACCTGCTTTTGTTTAGGGTGCTCCTGTTAAAATCAGTGACTTGCGAAAACCTTAGTGGAAAAGTGTGCTGAGTTAGTTGAGACTGAGTGACCAGAATGTTGCAGACATTTGGAAAAGCAAAGAAGAAGAGAAAGGAAGACAAAACATTTGTGTTCTTGGGGAGATATTTTTCTGCCCTCCAAAAACATTGTCAGAACACTGGTTATACAAGGAAGCAGTAACAGATGCTGCCATAATGGGAACAGTCCTGTCGTGCTTCTCCAATGTCATGCCATGGCATTTCCCTCCTATCCCGTACCAGTGCGTCGACATAGAGCAAGGCCAGGTAACCTCTCCTTGGCTTTAGCACACCCTGCAAAACAGCCTGGTCTGTTACATAATGAGAATTGCCTCTGTACCTCACAGCTCTCGATGCGCGATGCACACCTACAGGGCAGCAGAAGCTTTCCTCATGGTGATTGCCAGCTTGTTGTACACAGAATGCTTGTTGATGGGATACATCAGCACTAATTGTACATACAGGAGGTCTGGGGGCTGTAATCATTCCCACCCTGGGCACTGAATCACCCTGTGGGTGTAAAGGTTTTTAACAGGGCTCCTTGCTGCTGAGAAACAGCTACTTGCCTGGTAGCTCTTTTGCTTATGACTTGTCCTCCATGCAGATTAAATGTGCACGCATTATAACTGTGAAGAGACACATTGGCATCAGAAAACTTTTTTTTCTGAGGGAATGGCTGAGCTACCAAATCGTAGGCAGTCACTTCATTGTCTCCTATCATGGGTCCTCATTTTTCATATAATAATGATAGCACTTCTCTGCCTTAATAGGATGCTGTTGTTTTAAAATACGCATTAAACGCTAAAATATAGCTTACAGCATTTTTTGCACTTCAATTGTTAAAGACCACTTCCATTCAATTCTTCACCTACTGCCTGGAAATAATAAAAGATATTCCACAAATACTTAGGATGTTTAGTACTTTAGTAAATCTAGTGCACCAGGTCAGCTGCACAAGGCACACATGCTGTTGTGTAATATTCTGTCACTTTGCTGTTAGCATAATCATGTTGCCATTAAACTAGTTATGATTCTTGAGGGAGGCCTAACTTTACACTATGTCAGCTGCCAAGCCAAGGCTCATGTGTGTAACCACATTGAATTTATCACTTTATCTGAAAACAAAAATTATAGTCTGATGGAAATACATATGATTTGAAAAATGTGGTCTTTTTAATGACAGTATTAGTTTTTGACTAAACAGTCTCTGGGAACAGTTTTGATATTTTATTTACCCTATAACCCCTTGAGTTCACTTCTACCAGCAGCGCCACTCTGTGTAATACATCACCCCCTCATTCCTCACCCATTTTGCTAGATGTTAATTTTGCTTAACTTAAGATCCACACACCTTGCAGTTCAGACTACATTGCCATCTATCTTACCATAAATTAATTCACAGTACTGCACAAATGATAGTTTTGATTCAGATAGAAATTGAAAAGAGGAACTGTAAAAGAAGAACTACTTGTACTGAATCACACAGCTTTGCTGGTAGTAAGAACTAATCCAAATATCATTGTAAGTTTTCTTTGGATGATTTGTATTTTCAAAAGCTTTGGAGTTTGAGCTTGCTAATATCAGAGCTAGGCATACACAGTGGTCTGTGCAAAACCTTGAAGGTGAGTCAAGGAGTCACATGGGCTAAAGTCTATGTAGGTGGTGTTTTAAGATGTAAACAAATGCCAAGTAATCTTTTCTGCATACTTCCAGAAGGCCATCCCTCATGGCTCAGTTGGAAGTTCTTTTTTTTTAATGTCTTTCATAAGTATTTTATATCCAGACAGAACTCTCACATCTCTTTACTAGGGGAAGTGGATGAGATTGACTACAGCGACAGTAATAACACAATTAAAAATATTTTTTTACAGTGGGAAACTTTACAAGATATTCAGGACTTTCTGGCAACAGAATAGATTTTTCTTTTAAACTTAACTTCATGGAAAGACGGTATTTGTAATATTAATATATTGATTTAAATTTATGGCTTATGGAAAGTAGTACATCCTTTCACGTAAATTTTTTAGGATCCAGGCCTGCAAAGATTTACACACACAGCTTCATCATGTATTCTGGTCCCAGGAAATCAGAAACAAGACTCCCTTTGACTGCAGTGGAGCCAGGACTCCAGCTGTTGCTTTCAGTGCAGGCAGTATTGCACAGCTGAAGGTTTACCAGATTTTGTAAGATGTAGGGTCTGAGGCCAGTTTTTTGACATGAGACATCAGAAATTTTTCACCTTTGCCCTGTTCTTGCCACATTCTAGGATACTTGTGTTATATAGCCAACAAAAAAAAAGTGAGTCCTGTCTCAGTGAACTTGAGATTTGATAAAACTGAAAAACCCAAAGGCAAATCCTGACAAAAGGGTACACTGTTTAGAATTAATAGCAAATATTTTTTCATAAACTCAAGCCTGTATTTGTTGTGTCAGGGGATGTTCTCAGCACATACATGAACACACGCACACTTACACACCTTAATTTCTGCAGGTTTAAAGCCGTTCATGACTATGAGGTCTGTGGTCAAGCTCAGCCCAGTTCTGAGTCCAGCACAAAGTCAGTGTAATCTCTGAGACTGACTAAAGCCTTCAAGAAAGAACTGACAAGGGCTGCTACAGCAACCATTTTCCACAAAGAGCTTATTTTAAAATCTAAACAGCAAATGAGGGGAAAGTTAATATCTGGAGGCCTGAATGTGCTCATTTTTATTCTGGCTGAAGCTGATCTTTCAGGTCTGGGAATTTGTCAAGGTTGAGGTTGGACTGTCTTTGAAGTTAATGTTATGGAGGCATTTCAGCTTTGCCTACAGGTCTGGTTGGTCCAATGTGGACATAATGCTCTGTACAGCACATCTCTGCACAAACACTAGTGGATCCACAGCAAACCACAGGTGCTGGCTCACTCATTTTCTGGGAAAGCCTGGATCTACGTCCATCTCTAAATCATACGGCTGTCTGTCACCCTTGTGCAAAACCTGTATTTTGCCTAGCCCTGAAATTTGCCTAGCTCCTGATCTTTGTGGCCACTGCTCTGAATTATAGGGACAGCAGACTTGTGTTTGGACTGTGGTAGTAGCTTTGACTCAGAAGGCTTGCAGTGGGCTGTAGCAAACCCCAAAAAATATCGAAAGTAAGCTTTTCTATGTGTTCCCCAAATTTACTTTTGCCTGTTGAGTTTTTGTTTATTGTAGACTAGATGACGTGTTGGTTGCTTCCAGGAAATAAAGACACTGACTTGTAACTGGTATGGGGACTCCTTGCTGGACCAGCCAAGCAGGCTGGAGCCCAAACCCCATGTTCATCATAAGTGCTGTGAAGAGCTGGTACTTCATCCACCTGCAATTTATTGTGCTGCCTGGTGCTTCCCCATCTCCTCAGACTGGGAAAACCTCCAAGTAGTCCTCTTTTTCTCTTCTCAAAGGACTCCCTTGCACCAGAAGTGTGTTTTCTCCTTGACTAACTTGCCTTCAACTCAGACAAGCTGGGAGATCTGCCACAGCTTGCCCATCTAGGCACTTGTCTGTCTTTGCTTGACTCCCACTTCAAGAGTCAGAGTGGGAATATATGTTGAACTACAAAAAATCACTCATCTGACCACCTGCTTAGGAGTACTGATGCCACTTTGCTTCAATAGAGAGGGAATCCTGTTCCCTGACTGTGCCAGGAGCAATTTTCTAATCTATCCTCTTCATGCACAAGCGCCCTGAATTATCTTGCAGTAATATTGACACTTAAAAAGCACCATATGATTATATGGACAGAGAGTGCCAGTTTGCCTCTACTAAAACACACAGATTTTATTCGAGAGAGGATTTCTTTTTAAGGACAAAATTAACTGAATGGAGCTAGCAACTCTGTCTCGGTGACTCTGTTATAATCAGTGTTAATTATTTCTACTGAAACAAGCCACCAAAACTGCTGTACAGCCTAGTGAAGATAGTCTCTATAATCACTAATTGATGCTCACATTGCTATCTTAAGATGAATAGTGTCTCCACCTGAAAAATTAGACAGCAGATAGGTTGAGGCAGAGAGCTCAGGTGACTTGAGTAAGGAGTGCAGAGACCGTGGCTTTGAGCAGTGACCAGATCTGCAGAGCTTCTGGTTTCAAAGCTGTGTTTTATCTGCTTATTGCTTCCCAGCCCAGAGACCTCTCTGGAGGGCTAGGGGATCTACAAGACATTTTTTCACTAAGATCTTTCCGGCACAAACATATTATATCCTTGCCTCAACCTTTACTACCTGATTTGAGTTTTGCTTACTTTATGTAGTGGAAATGAGAAAGGGAAGATTTGTTTTGGGGTCAGACATCACATTGGGATATAAGTCCTACAAACATCAGTATTGTCTAAGGTATTCAAGATGCACATGGCACTGGAAGATGTGTGCACAGGGGATGATGAGTCCAGGAAAAGCAATCACTCCCCATCTTTGTTCTTGCAAACAAACTTCTGGAGAAAATTTTCTTCACAAAATTTAGCATCTGTCAAACAGGTGTGCTGGTCTTCATATACATGACAATGGATGTTAGAGCAGTGTCTTTCTTTCTGGTGGCAGCATTAAACTGGGTCAGAGTGCCCTGTGCTTCAGAGACATCCATGTGGTGCCTCAGTGCTCAGATGAGTGCTGTGCAAATATGCATGCAGCTGAAGGGAAAGAGGCAGCAAACAGGAGGGAAGAGAAAATCAGAGAGCTGGCCACAGTCAGCAGAGAAAGGAGCATTGTCCAGTACTGACAATATACAGCTGTGATTCTCTTGCCCATAGCTAGCTTCATTATTAGACACACTTGACTTGAAATTAATGTCAGCCCCACAGGCTTCATGTAGAAGTGCTGTGCTGGCTGGAGCCAATGGAGTTTTCCCTTTGACTCTGAACAGCAAAGTTCCCGGGAAAAAAATGTGCTCTGAAAGGACGAAATCACATAGAATTCCACTAATAATGATTTGGGATAGAAAAATTGAAGAGAATGTCCGGGTAATGTCATAGCAACAATTTTATTCCATATGAGATATTAAGGCTTTTTTTTTTCCTTCAAAGTGTGTTTCTTTAAACAACTGGTCAATTCAGAAAGCTTCACTTTGGGATCAGCCTGGCAGAATCCCCTTTTAATCTTCTTTTATTCATTTGTTTTCACCACTGAATTAAAACAGAGTTATTTACTCTGCTCCAATGCTGACACTGTTCTCAGCCTCCTTCAAACAGATCACCACGTAACAAGTTTCTGCCTCCTCCATTTCTTCTCAGCACCATCCCTGCTGCCCATTCTTTGTAGGGACCATATGTGGTGGGCTTCCATGCCCATTAACAGTGGAGAATCAAGAAGATATTTGAGCAAAATAGAGGTCTTGGAAGAAAAGGGGGTTAGTTACACAGAAAGCAAGACCTCCACCACTGCGGGTTGAGACAGACCAGTTCATTTAAAGCACTTAATTGCATTCCATAGGGCAGTTTGGGTGGGAAAGAACCTTAAAGATTATTTAGTTCCAATTCCCCTGCCCATGGCAGGAAAGACCCCAACTAGATCTGGTTTCTCAAAGCCTCATCCAGCCT
The DNA here is from genome assembly GCA_013400235.1 of Oriolus oriolus. Lineage (NCBI taxonomy): Eukaryota > Metazoa > Chordata > Aves > Passeriformes > Corvidae > Oriolus > Oriolus oriolus. Next base: position 144,114 of record VXBT01005616.1, on the reverse strand, counting down.
TACTTGGAACATTGACTGGGACTGGGCATCCACACCTTCTCTCTGGGCAAGCCTCACCATCCTCACAGTAAAGAATTCTAATATATCTTTAAATACATATATTTTTGTATATAATTTAAGTTAGACTATCTAACCTAAATTCCCTCTCTTTCAGCTTGAACCTATTTCATCATTATCTCGCTCTCCTGCCTGGCACTGTTTAATAACCCTGTTCTCCAAAAAAAGTGTTTTCTTTACAGGATGGCTCATCTGGGGGAATCTTCTGTTGTTTCCCGTTACCTGGGGCTTTGTGAAAAAGTCTCTAATGAAATGAGATGGTACAAGCAGATCTGTGGAAATAACATGGATTTATTTATGAACATGTTATTAAATTCAAGTACATGGCTAGTTCTTTTCTGTTACGACAGAAAGCATTTGTGGGGATTCAAAGAGTAGTAGAAAGGTTAAATTTTTCTCCAACATGTATTTTACAGGTCTGTTCTCTAAAAGTAGTTTTTTTGATTTCCTACTGGACATTTTTTTTCTTACCCATTTGAACAACATGGCTTTCAGCAACCTGTATCACTGTAATTTACTAACCTGACTGCTTACTATTGAAAAGGCTTATTAGCTTTTCTGTAAACTCTTCTGGCCAAACTTTTCTTAACATAATTGTACATAATTGAAAGTGACTCAACACATAAGATGAAAATTAAGGCTGTAACTTGGGCAGTGAGTTAAGTGCTTTTGTAGTGGGTAATGTTGGAACACACCAGGAACGCCAGGCACTGTAACTGCAGTGTCAGCCCTGTGTTGCTGCTGTAAAGAGATTTGCTTTTTGAAGTTCTGCACACAGCAGAGCCCTTTGTGAAAACATCTTGATTTTGTGCTGCTTATTTTCTTTATAAAAGAAAAACAGTTGCTTCTCAGGTGCTGATTGTGACAGGTAGTGCACTTCTTCAGAGTAATCTGGGTATGCAATCAAAGCCTGTGTTCCCCTCCCTGAATTTCTCTTTCTGGGACTGATTATTTACATCTTGCAGTCCCTCTGGCAGTCAAAGACCTAGCTTTAAAAATCTTACTACATCAGAAAGGGTTTTTCGAACTAATTTCAATACTTTCCTTTATTTCTAGTGCTTTGTGACAAAAGTCTGCCCTGACTTTGCACGTAGGCACTCTGAGTTCACTGGCTGGGCTTGGGGTAAGGTTCTGACCCAGAAAGCACATGTGGACTTCTTTCTAAGGCACTTGTTGGCCCCGCTTATAATATTTGCAGCTGTTAAGCTGTGAAAGCTGTGCTTTGACATCAAACTGAATTTAATTCCTTTTAGGCTACGGACTAGAGGAGGACCCTTCTTGATGCTAGACAAGAGAAAACAATTACTTTCCTTTTATTTTCACTTTCAATTAGAACTTTTAAATACTCTGAACATGGTTTACAGCTTGAAGCCCCAGCATTTCCTCTGTAGGACTTGTAAATCCATGGAGGCAGGTAATAGCCTCCATGGTAGGTCCTGGATTTGTTCGTATTTGGCAAATGTTTGGCACATTGTGAAGCTAAAACAGTAAATTAATCTCAGTATTTCCAGTTCTGTGAACTCTAAATCCTGATGTATAAAATCAGTGAAGAAAACAAACAGTGTATAATCTTTCAGTAGCTTCTCCATTTGTCTTAGTATCATTTCCTCAGTGTATTCAACAGTGCTTAAGAATATTGTCTGTGGTCTCATAAATGCCACAGAAAAGGGCTCAGAAAAAAGAGTACCAGAGCTCTTCAGGGCTTGTACATGCAGCTAGAGCAAGTATTTTCCAGTTTTCATCCTTAGCCAGGAATCCCAGGAACTACTGTTTCTCTTCTTGTTTTGTTTTTTTTTTTTTTCTTTTTAAATTACAGCAAAGACTCTCCTCAAATTGTTTGACCCCATAAGCTGGAGATTCAGAAAAGACCCCAAAAAGCCCTAGATTTTCTGGATAAGTTGTAGAAGCAAAAATAGAAATTACGTTTCTCCTGTTAAGTTAAGGGCTGTTTTCTTCCCAGGGTGCTATCTATCTTGGTTAACTCTCCCTATTTACTAACCCCTTGGTGACCTCCAGCTTCTGTAAAAAAAATGCAGACTGAAATAGCAGCAGTGGAGAATTTCCAGATGTCAGCCCTGTTCTCAGCATGCAACTGCAAGTGGTATTTAACAGATTCATCACTTTACCCCATCTCACTGGTAACTTAAACATAAACAATATAAAACTGCCTGAGTTGCTCAGCAGAAGGAAGCACCCCACCTTTGTCTATGAACCCTTATTTCTGAAGCAATAAAGATGCTTCTATAACTTAGCACAGTGTGTTAAGAAGAAACATCTTACAATGCAACAAAAACTGAGCAGCAACAATCTGCTTAAAAAAATTGTCAGGGCTAAGTAATCTCATTTGCTTTAAAATGAATGATCTATCTACCACACTCCAGTGAAATAAAAAGATCAAGGCCTGATGGCACTATGCAGTATCCTTCCTTTTAAGCCATAGGATGCTCGCAAACCACAGTGAAATGATGGCTAGAGGTAACCACTGTACAGTCATTTTATCATGGGGTTATGCTCAAGTGAATAGATAACCTCTTTTACAGCAGGGCTGATTAGCTCAACCGAGTTTCCCCTACCCACAAGAGCCACCATATTGCTGCCATTGCTGGAGCAGACTCATCTATAGCTGGAGGGAATCTGTAGCCAGTGATGCATTACATACAGTGGAAATACTCAAGAAGGAAGCTGAACTGATTTGTCATGTCTGAGAAAGTGACCCATTTCTGCATCTCTCCTTTTTTCCCTTCACCTATTCTTTTCCCTTTGTTCTCCCACCTACAAGCAACCAAACATGCTACAGTTACATCCTTTTCCTCCTAAATCATGGCAAACCAATCATTCCTGGTAAATGCATGACTGCTGTGTTTGACTGCAATATAACCTATATTTTTTTCTGGTTTGGCAATGCTGTCACAAGCAGAACCACTCCAAAACTGTAGCAGTAAGAAGACATTTTATGATGCTGTGTACCCAGAGCATGCCCCACATTCCTATAGTCTTGTGAGAGACACCAACAGCCACATCACCACAGCTGCACAAGGCAGGATAATGCTAATTATCCTAAATTACAGATGTAAAACGTGAGAAACCTTACACTTACAGAGGATTTTAGGTTCTTGCACTTCCCATCTAAATCAAGTGATGATGATGTCTCTACATACCTTTGTAGATCTGCAGATGAGGGACTTTTTGTGAGGTCATGCTGAACCGCGCAGAGCAGCAGCAATTGGAAATTATGTTTCCCAGGACCTGAACCAGCATCTTTATTAGTGCTCAGTGAGTCCAGAGAGTTCTCTTCCTTACACCAGGAGGAACTGCTGTGTAAGAAGGGAGCCAATTCCCTTCTTTCTGAGGCAGCCAAGTTCCTAGATTTGCATGCCAGTGTCTGTGCAAGCCCTCCCTGCCCCATATTTGGAGTGACCCAATCTCTCTCTCAGCCAGCTAATTTTTCCCTTAATTCTTATTTTGGGTTATACTTTAGGAAGTTCCCTTGTCCAAGTCTGATATAGCACACTCTATTCCTATACCACAATCTCCTTCCTTGTCTCATCTGAGACGGTGATCTGTGTCAACTAGACTCTTGTGACAATAAAGCAGGTAGTTTTTCTATCATAGGTAAATCTGGAGGATGTTTTGCACAGCTGTGTCAAAGGCTGTGGTTTTGCAAGCTCCTCCAGAGACCAGCCTGTGTTCACCCATGAGCAGTTACAGCACATTCATATGTGACTCTGCATAGTGCAATGGACATCTGAGCAGCACATGAGAACCGCAAATGGAGATCTTGGCACAGCAAAAACTATTATTAACTTCTTGTCCCCTTTTTTTAAAATTCGTTCTTACAGTTACTAGCCTTAAAGGTTTCTTCATGTAACCTCAAAATTATCATAGTGTGAATTAAGAATTGTTGCAGAGTTGGTATGAGTTTTGAGGCATCATGGGCAGGTTGTGAGGGTCTTGCAGGAAAGCAAGGGGCCCTCTGAAAATGTGCTAGTCCATTTCCACCTCCCTCCCTGCCCCCCACCCATAACTGAAACACCTCCAGTGTTGAACTTGGAGAGTAAGCACCTATTTTCCTTCTGTTACCAGAGGTATACAGAGCTATTAAAATAAATGAAAAAGAAACAAAACCTGAGAGGCCTCCTACTTGCTGAATATGCCCTTGCTCTGTGAAGTCACTGACCTCCACAGAACCACTCCAGAAGAGCTTCAGAGAGTGCCATACTATCTGACCAGCTGCTAAACATTTTATTAAAAATATCCCAAGACCCATTTTTTAACTTAGAAATTTTAAAAGGGGAAATGCATGGACACACCTTGTTTCTGAAACCTTAGTAACAGCAGGAATATTAAAATTGTCTAGTCTGTTTTTGGTGTTTACTTGGATGGCTCAGTTTTGTACAGCAGAGGAATTATCAGCTGAAAATCTTCTTATGGCTATGGAATAAAGTGAGGTGGAATGAAAATAAGAGTATGTCACAGGCCATGGTATACACTAACAGATGGAATATGTACCTGATGTATCCAAGTGTCCAAGCACTATATTGCACATGATAATGCCCTTGTCAATTCATGACCTTCTCACAGACACTACTGCTAACTCAAGTTCATGATCCCTCCTTTTGCCATGTTGACATACATTCTGAATTAGGAAGGTATTTGCAAAACCAAAGAGATTTAAATAATTAGGATATTTTCTCTCAGCTGAATCAATTCCAGTCCTTTGATGACAGAACCATACCAGCTCTCCCGGCATTCACAGAATCTTCTTGGACAGGCAAATTGACCTTCTGTCACTGAACACAAGTAGGAAAAAACCAGTTTGGCGCCCACCTGCTGCAAAACTTTCATGACTAAATTATAAAGCAGAAATGCAGGGCCATTTTCCCTTCTATGATGCTAAAAAGCACCATATTGCAAAGGCCTCTGTGTGTGTGTGTGTGTAGATATACATTTTATCTGTATGGCTTCTGGGTGAAAGGAGAAGAGGGTGGGTACTTGTGTAGCAGTGGGCAATTTGTGGTGCGTTTCTTAAATGTCTGAGTTTAAGATGAATTTTTAAATTTCTGAGAAGGAGGCATATGATGCCTGCCTATGTTATCCATCCTATTGTTGTTCTAACCTCAGGTAAACACAGCATTTCAGGAAAAAAAACTACTTGAGGGCTTTTTCTTTTTTTCCCCCTGCAAGTCAGACTATGGTGAGGCTCTTCCAGTCTTGATATAGAGAGGATGCTGTCTGTGATAAGCCCTGAAAGAAAATTGCACACTGTTTACTTTATCAGTCCTTAAATAATTCAGTGTTCTTTTCTCACAAATTATATATGCTGCATGGACTACTTCCCTCAGTCAGGAAATAAGTTCACTCAGAACATACTGCCCTGCTGGCTAAACCCAATCTTTTTTTCCTTCTGCAAATATGAAAACGTGCCAGGTGATCCTAGAGCAACAGGGTCCACAATATGCTTGGCAAAGTATAGCATGAGAAGGAAAGGAAAAAAGAAGTGAGACAGTAACAGGTATGATGAGTTAATATGTATGAAGGATCTCATAAAAATAACAGCAGCAGGGCACAGCAGTGGAGGAAAGGGGAAAAAAACCAGCCGCGGAGTTAGTACTTTGATTCTTTTAGTGAGAGAGGCAGCTCCAGTGGGGTATGTCCTTGAGATCACAGCTTATCTTGAACAGTGGTAGGTAAAGAGAAACACAGTAAAAAGACACAGAAGTAGGCGCAGTGAAAAGGCAGATTTATTTACTAGTAATGCTGTACAGAGAAAAAAAAAAGAGAGAAGCCACAGTTACAGCATGGCTGTTGCTGGCAGTGTTCTTGGTTTTTTTATTTTGGTTTTTTTTTGTACTCATTATTTTAATCTGAAGAAAAAAACATAACAGTCAAAAAAGTACACTTCAGGTTACAAAGTACAGCAGCTATCCCCAGCAATTCTAATCCAGTGTTAGCACAGCAGTTTTTCCCCAACAAAATGGGACTTTATTTACATTAGCTCACAAAGAAAGTGGGAGACTAAAGCTTAAAAAAAATCTCAACCACAATCTACATTCACCATAAAAGCTGCATTTTACACAACATTTTCTTGAACCCCTATAAAGAGTCATTCTTTGTCTATGGAGTGAACGTAGTTGGGAGGGGCAGAAAACCTCCAGAAATGCGTTCTTTGCATTTGTCCTGACCTGCTCCTTCTTGGCTACCTTTGCTGCAGTCAGATTCAGTTGGTCAGTGGAAAAGCAAAAACTTTCAAATCGATTATTTCTCTTGTATCTGCCCCCAAGCAGTTCCTTGCAAAATAACAGGGACAATACTTGAGATCATCATCAGTAAAGCGCCTTAATCATAAATACTGACTGATCTTCACCCATCCTCATGGCTATCCCTACCCTGCACAGTGCTAAGTATTTGTTACACTTCAAGTATGCGCTCAAAGTTAGCGAAGCTTAAGCGCCATGTTCAACTGGCACTTCATATAGTTGCAGAAAACCTTCTTAAATTTTGAGTTTGCCTCTCTTTAACAGGCATATTGGAGGGATACCACTAGATTCTTGGCAGCTAATTTTACTGAGAATGCCTTTGCATGCTGGATCAGTCTGTGGGGAAATTCATTTTCTCCAGGCTCTTTTGCCCTGCCAATAGCAACCTGACACATGGAGGGGTGGACTGCCTTCTGCTGCTGTAAGAACTGCTTTCTGGATGCTGATATTTTATGTACCTGGATACATCTGGCTCATATGAGTTCAAGGGGCATAGTGTGTTCCAAAGGAATAGTAAGGGAGACAGCAGATTTACCTAAATAGTGAGATTTTAATGGAACTTGCTGTTTGTGCAACCCATAGGATGCCAGCTGAAGAGAGAGTCCTCCTTTAATATCAAGTATGTCCCAAGAATCTAGGAAAATGCAGGAAATTGTCCAAATAGTGAGGACAAGATACCATCATTTCTTGGGACTGACACCAGCAGGCCTAAGGTGAGTTTTATAACTTCAGTCTCTCCTTTCTTCCTGCTCTTTCTTCTAGGAGACCACAAAAGGGGAAGCAGAGGGACGAAGAAAAAGGGATCAGTTGAGCAATAGCGTCTAGAATGAGAACAAGCACAGAGACAGGGGACAGGCAGAGGCTGGGGCAGAGGTGTGCAGAGGGAAACTTGGAAATAAAAGTTACACTGCCTCTTTTCTGTTGTGTTTGTGTGGAGGTATAAAGTTTGCCCCTCCATCCCCTGTGTCTCCAGGCAGTGGGGTTTTGAGAGTTCTTGGAGGGTGTTTGTCTCCTCAAACACAGTCAGCAAGGAGACCATGCTCTAAAACCCCCTGCAGAAAAGTGCACTAGTTTCACAACACCGTTTAAAATTCTAATTAAACTAAAGAGAAGACACAGTTAAAGCAGCATAAGCCTTGCCTGTAGCATATTGCTTAAAGACCAGACCCCGTACGCATCTGTGCATGTGCTTAAATTTTACTTGTCTGGGTCATCCCATTAAAAAGGACTACTTAGGTGCTTGATTTTATGCTCACGGGCAAATCTTTAGGTCTTACAGACCTGCTGAATAGGTATGCAAGGTCTAAATTTTGGTACAAATCACTAACATATCAGTGAAAGTTAAAAATGTATAAATACACCCAAACTGGTGAACTTGAGTTACTTAGCTAATTCTAAAAAATTAATTAAGGGTTTTTAATTCAATTTCTGAAGTAGATTAATTCTTAGAACAAACCCCTAAATCCACCTTTGAGAAGAATTTGGGAAACAATTGCCCGAAAGCTTTGAAATACAATAGCAGCAAAACCCCGCAAAGTAAGAGAAGCTTTTGCAAACTGAAGAAAGGGGCTTGGAATTTTTCACAAGTTTGCCCATAAGAAAAGTGGCCTATTCCTAATCCACTGAACAGCTTAAGTGGAATCATCACAAGAAAAAAGCTATAGATTTTGCAAGACTCTTTGAACCCACAAGGAAAAAGGCTCAGTTTTATAACTGTTTGATTTTAAATACAAGTGGGACATTTTTAAGAATTTCATGCACCCTTGTCATTATTTACAAGCTAAGTTATTAGAAGTTTATATTACAAGTTGGATTTATATTCTCTTTGGACTAGGTGACAATCCATTTATATTCTAAACTGAATAAATTCAGCCATTTTATACAATTTACTCTTTTACATACAAAAATTACAGTCTCTTTTTTTGTTGGACATTGTCATAGTCTGCAACTATTAAGCTCAGAACGAAAGTTTACTCTTGCTACTCAGAAGGCTCAAGAAACACAATCTGAGCAAATCCTAAACTTTCCAACAGACAGTGAGAACTGGTTGAAACTTAGTGAGTTTAGATAAAATAAAGAATCCATGCCTCAGCATGTGGGAAAATCTTCTACTTTGTCCAAAATATTTTGTTCAACTCCTTCCAGTGGCACCATCTCTTGCACTTTGAAATCTAATGTTGGATAAAATATGACAAAACGTGTATTTCCTGTATTAGCCATACCACTCTGCTGAAAGTAGGTAGCTATTGCCTACTATGTTGGCTTTCTAGGTAAAGAAATTTGTCTAGCTATAGAAGGTGTAGGTCCACCTTTTTCTGTGAAACACGTTAACTTATTTAGCTGTGTCTATAGCAGTTATATTGGATTCTACTCTTCTAACTTGACTCTTTAAAAAGTGTTGTGATCTTTCTTCCTGGAAAAAATGGTGGTGAGGTCTACAAAAGATCCCAAGAAGTTGGGCATTGTCATAAACGTATGAAAAAGTTGAAAGGCTCAATGTCATGGGAAGGATGATATTCCAAAACTCAATACCCATTTAGAGTTTGTATCTCATTACAAAAATATTTATTCCTTAAAAAAATACACAAATGTAAAATACTACATTTTCTATTATATCCCCGCTTACTTTCCAAGTATGCCATTTGGATGTTTGACTAAATTAAAAGGTAGAACACCTTTTATTTCTCTAGCAACTCTGTATGCTATCTTTCTGCTCAGATTAGTTTGTGGTATCTTAATAATTTCAGGTGTGAAGAATCAGTAGTGACCTTAGGTACAATGGCAGGGGACTAACTTATTAGCCATCAGGAAAGTCCCTCTGGATGTTTGCTCGTGAATGGTAGCAATGCTGACTCAGGACCTGACCCTACCAGATGCTAAGCACCATTTCATTTTGTAGTTTTCTCAGTGGAAGGAGCAATGCTTAGAGTTAGCCTCTCGCATTGCACCACCTTGGGCAAACTCAGCAGAGCATAAAATCTGTACAGGTACATAAGGAACACCCAAACTACACTCTTTTTTGATCATTCCTGCCCTGATCTTGCAGATGCCTACAACGTTCTTCCTGTGAGCAGTCCTGTTGACTGAAACAGGTCTACACATAGCAGAATCAGGCATACATGTTTTTGTTTGCAGGACTGAAGTCTTGTACTGCACTGGTAGAGGTACGCTTCTCGGAGAAGGGCTTATGCACACTTCTCTTGCTGGGGATTGAAAGATAATGTTGTGTTTATACAGCTTTGGAATACAGCCTGCACTTTTTGGAAAAAAATAAGGAAATAAAAGATACAAAAAAGAAGAAGGAAACCCAAGAGTGCTAAGGCAAACTGTCAAATGGCACATCATACCTACTTTGTCATTCATTTAGATAACATCACAAAGGCAGACCAGAGGAGTTCTGTAAACATATACCATACAGTACATCAGCCACAAGAAATTAAAAAAAGAAAACAACCCTGTAATTCTTTTCTTTCTGTATTGATATTCTAGTAATTGAAAGAGATTGCCTAGCCACTAATCATAATGCTGTGGTTTTTGATTTGTTGTTTTTTTTTTTTCTGTTAAAAAAAAAAAGAAAGAATGGAAGTAAAATGCAGTGGTTTGCAAAAGAAATGGTCCCTGAATGCAAACAAGGGACGACATGGAGAGTGGGTTTATAGAAACTTAGAAAATACAAAATATAAAAAAGTTTCCTAAGTTACTTTTTTCCCAGTCTAGGAAAAAATACACTGAAAAGAGGGTTTTTTTGTTTTTCTTACAAAAGTTAAGGCGAGCAGTTTGTTGTGGCAAAATGCTATTACTGAACCAGCTTCTGACTCCACTTTTTTGTATCCCCTCGTGCTGAAACTGAAAATGTACATGTGATGGCATAAGTTAAACAGACAGGGATTTTGCTTAAAACAATATAAAAAAACCCCATCCCATAATGTTCCTTACAAAAATCTCTCCCTGCTTGACCTTAGAGCAGACCTCTTCCCTTGTGCCTGATTGTGCACGGATTTCCACAGGCAGCCTCCTATCCAAGTGTAAGGGGAAAACCAACCCCTTCAAAGCCCAAACCATCCCTGGAAAACCAGTTTACATTCATCAGCCTGGGCTAATGCATCTGAATTCCCCTGTAACTTGGCTGCAGGCTAATGGCTAGAAGGGACAAGGCAACGTCCAGCATGGCTGCTGCCCTTGTGGAGGAGGATGATTGGACTAAGCGTGTTTCAGCAAAGGCCCTGTGATTTCAGACCCATTAGCTCCTATTTCATGCTTTTCCTGACCTCAGATGTGGAATTGCCTTTGACCTGTAAAGACCAACCCTATGCAGGTGAACCTTTAGTTTCCCTGGATCAACCGGGGCCTGTTAACCATGGAGTTAATGTGAACACATAAAAACGCCTGGCCTTCCTAGGCACTCAATGTTAGCTACAAGTACTGAGCAGTAGGTATTTGAGAGGTTTAAGGTTTAAGGCTTGTGCTCTACTTCTAACCACTAAAGGGCCACTTCTGGACTGTGGTGTGCCACCATCTCCCCACTGCGCTGTGCCTCAGATGGTGCAGTGGTCTCAGACACGTTCTGGTCCCAGCGTCAGCAAGCATCTCCCAAAGCTGGCTGCTAAGGGAGTCATCCCCAAAATGCTGAGTCAGTGCTGAACCAGAAGGTCATCTGACAGGGGAGCACATGGCTCAAGAGATGCAGGGACAGAATGGGTTAGGTTAATATGATACCCCAAATTTCCCAAGCAGGAGGTTTTGAAAAAAAATGTCCATGTGGGGAGACAAGCAGCAGGGGGAAAAAGCTCAGGCTGTGAAGACACCATGAGGCCAGCGTGGCTGTGAAGGTGGCATCACACCCAGAGAGGAAAAGCTGGTGAGCAAAAGATGACTGGCCAGGCCAGGAGGAGATGGCTGAGAGATTTGTCTCTGAGTATTACTGGTGAGGTGAGCAGGCCCCAGAGTGAGAGAACTATTGTAAAGCACGCCTAGCTCCCACATCATTCACAAGTAGATGCAAGACATAAAGGGCTTCCCCCTTTGTGTTGCAGAGCTCCTAAACCTCTCTGGGCACAGCCTTACCTGGCCATACTGGGCTTGAAACTTAGGGTCTTGTTTTAAGAAATGTTTAGATTTGTAAATGCTTAGCATTTCTAGGAAAAGAGAAAAAGGGAAAAAGCCCCACCCAACCACAACTACCAACAACAACTAAAAAAATCCCCAAAACCCCACACAATCCAACCAAAACCACACACAGGCTGCTAGTTTCTAACAAACAGCCACCAGACCTTTTGTTGCAATATGAGGCTCTGTGGCCCTTCCCCTCTGTGATAAAACTTAACCACCTAAGCCTGAGTCAAAGAATGATGTGCAGAGCTTCTCTGGGTGAGTTTGGTCCTTCTCCCTGCCGAAAGCCCCCAGGGGAGGCAAAGGGAGCATGTGGAAGTCTATTCATTTCTGCCACTGCAGCAGATATGGAGGTCAGCAAAATTTCTGCAGGTGTCACAGGTGAGGCTGTCTTTCACTACTCTTGCTTTTTTTACTACTTGTTTGGGGGTTTTTTGTCTGACAGTCACCTGGGCAGTGGTGAGAAGTTTCATTGACCAGTTCCATACTGACAGCTGAGTGACCTAACATGGGAATTACCTTTTGCTTTTTTTGTATATGTAGGTTTTCAGTGTGCCTCATATAACCATCACTGAACAAGTGTCTTTTTTTTACTGGCACAGAAAGAAAAGAGTACAGAGCAAGAACTGTGTTTAATCAGATGCTCTGAACTAACAATTAATGCAGTAAAAGCACCATCCAAGAAAGAACAGAAATATCATAGGAACCACCTCAGACTGAAAAGAGGCTTTTTGTTGTTTTCTTTCTTTTTCTTTTTTTTTTTACTTTTTTTCAGTTGCTGTTATTGATTTTTAAAGTCTGATAGTTTCAAAGACACTTCAAAATAATCTTCAGTACTTGTTCACACTATCAGAAAATATAAAACCTGATTTTTAATCTCACTCAGGCAGTTATAATTCCAGAGTAACTCTACCACAGATAGTGAAGTTAAACTTAAGCCAAACCAGTGTGATACAAGAATCAGGTTAATAATATCTCACCATGAAAAAGCTAGCTGCTTTCTCATTTAGAAGAATCAAGGAACAAGAAAAAAAAGAAACATCTATTGATTTTGGATGCCTTCACATTTTTACATTTTCATCTTTAGTTGCTTTTAAGAGGCCTGATTTTCAGAGGTCAGATGAAGGAAAACGTACTGGAAATCAGGCATCTTTTAGTGCCCCACATTAGAAAATGAGGCATCCAAAACTACCAGCAGTTTTTGAAAATGTTAGTCTTGCGGCTAGAGGATCTCCCAAAACAGCTGCTCTGACAAAACTCCAGTGGGCTGCCACGGGAGTTTTACCTAGACAAGCAGGGCAACATCAGACCCAGCTGCCTGTCATTATGCAGGTGCACTGAAGGTACACTCTGTGAGAAATTACGCTTCCTTAAGAATTACAAAATAAAACTGTCACCCTGCCCCCATTCCCAGCACTGAGGATTTCGCCACTGAATCCAGTAGGAACATAGTCAGACCGTGAGAAAAATTCATTTGTATTCTAGGGAGATAGAAAGCAGTATCCCTCATCTACTGGAGTTCAGCAGGAAAATTTCATGTATAAACATTGGCAGAGTTACTGAAAGGCGAGTAATTAGATCAGTGACTCCATTTCTGTTGGTGTGACAGCTGCATCTTTTTCATGTCAAGTTAATTTCAACCGTAATTTGGGGAGATGAAGTGCATATACAATACTGTAATCTGGAAGATTTATATAAGGCAAAATGATCATTCATACATTTTCTAGAAAGAATAATTAAGGTCCACTTCTGGTATCACCAATAAGCAGAAATGGCTAATGAGTTTTTCTGACACTGCAAACTAAACTGGAAAGTTACTAAAAACCAATTTTTCAGGAAAGGCTTGTCTGAGTTTTAGCAAATTAAAACAGTAATGTGATATGAGCCTTCTCCCAAGAAATAAAAAATATGATCTATAAAATAATGCTTAATGTGGTTTTTCTTAAAAAAGAGAAGTAACATTTTTTTAAGGCTCTCATATCTGGTGGCTGTGAAACTCAGACTCACACAAAATCCTAGGAATCTGATCAAGCCTGCCAGATATTTAAAGAAAAAACATAAAAAGTGTTTTAATTATATATATAAAATATATATATATAAATCAAATAAATATGAAAACATCCGTTCCATTTCTCATTTATCTCTCACTCTGTAGTACTAAGGAAAAAAAACCAAAACAAAACAAAACACCATCACCAACAACACAAAAGAAAAAAAGAAGCCAAAAACCCCCAACCCCTCCCCAACACCAAATAATATGTCTGATGGGAAAATAACCATGTGTTCCTCTTCCTGAAGGACTAGAAAGAAAAGCAACCCAACTGCAAGGCAATGGAGGCATTCACTTCCAGTTCACAGTATTGCAGTTAGAAGTACAGTGAGGTCTAGGTAAGTGATGGAGCAGGAGCTGCCTGGAGCAGGGAAGGAGGAGGTGTTCACATGACAATACAGCATTGACAGCGCTTTTTCTTTTGTGTACCTGGGGCAGCTTCCAAGGGCAGGCTCTCTTCCTTCCCCTCAGGAGAGGAGGGCTCTGTCGTGTCCGACAGGGGCCTGCCAGAGACCAGCTCAGCAGCGTTCCCATCCATGGTGGAAACATCAGTCACTGTCTTCTCCCGCAGTGACTTCTCGTCGTCTTCGTCGATCAGCACAAGCTCTGCCTTGATGGTCTCATCGTAGCCCAGCACTTTCTTTGTCTCCTCTTCATCATCGATGTTCTGGTAGCCCATAAATATCATTGTCACTGGCTGATCTGCACTGGCCTCTGGGGTTTCACCACCACAGGGTTTGTCTTGTGGCTGAGGGTTCACAGCACGTCCTTTGCTGGATTTGTGTACCATTTCCAGCTTTGCCTCCTTGAAGAGCATTTGCTCCTTCATATGGCTAAGGTTTCCATCGGCTACCACATTTCTGTCTGACACAGTCATTTTTTCATACCCTCCTTTTACACTTGATTGTCCAGCTTTTTGCATAAGTTCATCTACGTCCTTTGAGCTTAATTTATGTACTCCATTTTCTACCACTGTGCCACCAGAGTGAACCTCATAGACTACCTTGGAACCATCATCATAGACTTTGAATCCTCTTTGATGGGCCTCATCTGGGCCAACAGGTGAAGCAGAGACAATCTTGGTCTCTCCTGTCTGTTTGTCTTTCTCCACATTAATTTCCATGGTGCACAAAGCTTGAATGAAAACAAGAGAGGAAGTGCATGTTACAACAAAAAAAGCCAGTGAATGGTTAATTGCCAAACAGACAAAGAAAACTATGGTGCCCATTTTTCCTACCTCCTGCTTCTAGAGGGCTGAGTGTTCTACATTAGAAGTGGGATGCAAGGCTGTGGACACTGTTACACTACGGCTTTTTATGCAGGTGGAGGCTGGGCATATCTGCAGCAAACAGGACCTACTCTTTCAGCTCACGCCACATGGAGCTGTCTCTGGTCAACTAGGAGCACCAAGAGGTTAGGTGTAATTTAGACAAGGGGAGGTGATAGCATGCAGGTTGCCCTCTAACTTTTCATTCTGAACTCGCCTCAAAATTCAGAGAGAATCTCTCTACTCTCTTTTCTGCTAACAAACTGCCAGTTAGTTGGTAACAAGCTTTCTTTGCTGCAACACTCAGACCATTTAATTATCAATGCTTGTCCTTGCTTAACTCTTCCATCTGTAGCACTCAAAACATTTTAGAGGGGTGAAGAATTATTGTTTATCTCTGTTCTACACATGGGAAAACAAAATCACACAGGAATAGGATAATTTCTCCCACAGGTGTGTGGCAGCTCTCTCAGCTTCCACACCAGGACACCCACAGACCTCTGCTTCCAGGTTAAGAGAATGTACAAAATAGCCAAGAAGTGCTCCCTTGTTTATGTGAATAAAGGATTAAGCACCACTGCCAAAGCTGAAGAAAAAAGTAATAATGAACTGATTTTCAAAGAGTCATGAAACAACAGGTAAAAGCATGTGTGAGGGATGTTGCTTTAGAATAGCAAAGGTTTTCTAGCAGTTAAGGATGTAGTAATGAGATGAAAAGTGTAGACCACACAGTAGGAAGATACGAGCAGTCTAATCTGCTCCAACACCCATTTTGAGATATGATGACATATCACTAGACAGCTTTTCAAAGAAAAAATATGCAAAGGTATCTCAGCCTTTCCGGAGTATTCATTTGTTTAAGCATTCCTTGTATGCATATGAAGACATTTTGGCTCTTGGACAGACATCCACAGACACTTAATTACAAATTACCACAGGCAGTGACAAGTGTTTGTGAAACTTACAGTGATCACTTTCATCAACGAACCTCAATGGTATAATCATGGTTTATCTTACCTGGGGATACCACAAACTGGAATGTTTGCTTTTTTTTCCTGATTTATTTTCAAGTGAGTATAGAATATCTTTGCCCCAAGAACCAATGTAGCTTGGTATGTTTGTATTTAAAAAAATAATTACTATAAAAAATTACTGTTACTTTAATATATTTCCTCAGTCTTTTTATTCACACACTGTAGAATTACTTTTCCTGTAACCTTAAAGCAAAGTATTTAATCAGCAATAGGAAATTTATCATGACATGCATCATTACACTGCCTATAGTGCTAGACAGAAAATTAATGTGTTGGTGAGTGGGTGCATGCTGTTCTCTGTGACATGGTCTCCTCTGTCCCCCAGGAGTGCAGTCTAATGGGCAAAATGGTTGGATCTGGCCATCTACATGCTGTGTGCTTCTTCTCAGACCTTGGTCAGCCCCAGCAGGACTGTCTAGGTCAAGTACACCACACAAACACTCGCACGGAGCCAGGGGACAGAGATGCCGGTGGGTGAAGGAGCATTGCTGCCTCTGAGAGCTATGCACTGCTGAAGGCTGGAGCGGGCTGCAGAAGCAGTGTTCTCACCTTGACTATTGCAACTAGTGGATTATCCCTAAGGACTGTGTTTTACCACTGCTTCTGGAGGTTTATGGACTAGTTGTGTCCATAGCTGTCATGACCCTGAGCACAGGATGCCCATTTCCTCACTGAAGTAGGGCTTACAGTTTTTTGATCTCCCTCCTGGGCTGGAGTTTTCATGCCTGGCCATCCCACAGCAGCCCGAGCAGCCAGAAGGCAGCAGCAAGGCTGAGAGCTGAGCTCTGCTCTGAGGTGTGCAGCTGGAGACAGCAAGGCAGCTGGCATGGTTGGAAACAGGAAATTAAGGCTGGAAATAAGGAACGAACTGTTGCCCCAGGGCTGGTAGCAATTAAACTACCAAGCCATTGCTCTGAGAAACTGTGGCACACGGCACCATGGTGCAGCTCGGAGAGCAGCTGACATGGATCACTTGCTCAGGACTGTTCCAGCCCAGGAACTGGTGTGGAAGTGCCCTTTAGGTGTTATCCATGTGCCTCTGCTCTGAAGCCTTTAATCCACTTTATAGTGATAATGAAACAAAGAGATGCAGATACCAACCCTAACACTTCTAGAACTCTCTAGGTGCAGTTTCTTGAGGGGGAAAAAGAAAGGAAGAAGAATTTTGCTTGTTGGCTTGGTGCCTAGGGCTTGGGTGAATGGGCTCTGAACATCACTCGACCTCATCAGGGCTGCCCAGGCAGATATTGTTCAATGACTTTCAACATTACAAAGGTAAAAATAGAGGCTGCGTAGCCTATGGTGAAGATGCTAAAACTGAGAGGTTTCTGAGTGGCCAGATGAACTGAAGCAAAGCTGAACCATGAGGCAGCAACAGCACATTCATCTCTGATAGGCAGAAGTTTCTGATTTGTCCTGAGCACCACAACCCAACAGAGAGGGCACCACCAGCCCATCAACTGGCTGTTAACCTTCTTAGACAGAAGTAGCACTACCCTGAGCTCCCCTACAGCTCCTGTGCTTCTCTTTTTCTTTGAAAATTAAAAATATTATCTGGGGCATGGCTTTTCATTACAGACTGGTGATTTTCCTGTGAAATAGTTGAGTGCCATGTATTTGTAGTGCAGAAGAGGATGCAATCTGCCACACCCTCTCTGTTTTGATGCACAAATTTAGGTCAGTATTGTGCATTAAAAGAAGGCTTGTACAGTGGGAATGAATTCAGAAGCAGATAGCAAAAATCTGATAGTTAAATCATGTGGACCTGGCCATACTTGAGTTTGTGATCTTAAAGAGCATGAGCCTGGCAAGGAGCAAAGACAAACTCCTGAGCTTTACAAGAGTGAACTTCAGTTGTTTAAGGAGTTGGTGAATGAGATCCCCTGGCAAACTCCTTAAGGACTGAGGGGCTGACTAGAGCTGACAAGGCTTTGAGACCACTTTTCTTAGTGCGTGAGGGCTCTCTATGCCAGTGCGTAGGAAATCAGGGCAAGCTGGAAACCAGCACGGCTGAGCTAAGGTCAGCTCGTCAAACCAAGGGGTAATAAATGAACATCTTCCAGTGGAAGCAGGGACAGGAACCTGGGGAGAGTACAGGAATGTGGTTTAATGTGTAGGGATGGGGTCAGGATAGCCAAGGCGAAGCAGGAACAGGACTTGGCAAGGGATGTGAAGAGTAACAAGAGGGGATTCTGTAAGTACATAGGCTAGAAAAAAAAGGCCAAGAAGAATCTACCTCCCTGTATCTCCCTGAAAACAAGAAGGGAGAACTGGTGATGACTGATATGGAGAAGGCTGAGGTACTCACTGAGTTCTTTTGCCTTGGTCTTCACTGGAGTCAGGCTTCCCAATTCTCAGAAGTACCTGATCCTCTGGGTGGGTGTGAGGGAAGTGAAGACTCTCCCACTATAAGTGAAGAAGATCACTTGATGAAACTGAATAGCCACAAGTCTATGGGACTGTATGACATGCATCCCAGGGTCCTGAGGAAACTGGCTGATGTTGAAGGCCAGGCTGGACGGAGCTCTGAACATCCTGGTCTAGTGGATGGTATCCCTGCCCCTAGCAGGCGAGTTGAGGGAATGAGACGATCTTTAAGTTCCCTGCCAACAGAAACTATTCAATGATTCTATAATTCTATGTTGTTGCCAAGCTACTCTCCATCATATTTGAAAAGTCATGGCAGCCACGTGAAGTCCCTAGTGACTGGAAAAAGGGAATGCTGCCTGGGATTTTAAAAGGGGGGAAAGGAAGAACTGTGAAACTACAGACCAGTGAGCTTCACCTTTGTGCCCAGGAAGATCATGGAGCAGATCCTCCTGGATGATATGCTAAGGCACATAAAAGATAAGGAGATGATTTGAGGCAGTCATCATGGCTTTACTTATGGCAAATCATGCCTGACTAATCTGGGGGTCTTCTGTGATGGAACAATGGCAATGGTTGCCAGCAGAAGACCAACAGATGTCATCTATCCAGACTTCTGTAAGGCCTTTGATATGGTCACCCCTGACATCCTTGTCTCCAGATTGGAGAGACACAGACTTGATGGATGGACTATGTGGTAGATAAGGAATTGGCTGGCTGGCTGGAGCCAGAGTTGTGGTCAGTGGCTCTGTGTCCAGGTGAAGGCCAGTGACGAGTGGTGTCCCTCAGGGCTCTCTCTTGGGACTGGTGCTCTTCAGTATTTTTATAAATGGCACGGACAGTGAGACCCAGGGCACCCTCAGCAAATCTGCAGGTGGCACAAAGCTGAGGGTGCAGCTGACACAACAGAAGGAAGGGATCCCATCCAGGGGGACCTGGACAAACCTGAGAATTGAGCCCATGAGAACCTTATGAAGTTCAGCAAGTGTGAGTGCAAGGAGCTGCACCTGGGTCAGGGCAATTCCAAATGTCAGTACAGACTGGGAGAAGTCATTGAGAGCAGCGCTGAGGAGGAGGACTTGGGGTTTCTCCTGGATGAAAAGTTGGGTATGAGCCAAGAGAGTGCACTTGCAGCCCAGAGAGCCAATTGTATCCTGGGCTGTATCATAAGAAGTGTGGCCAGCAGCTTGAAGGAGGTGATTATCCCCCTCTACTCTACCCCTACTCTACCCACCTTGAGTATCGCATCCAAGTCTGGGGTCCTCAGCACAAGAAAGACATGAACATTTTTGGAGCAGATCCAGAGGAGCGCCATGAAGATGATCAGAAGCATGGAACACCTCTCCCATGAAGAGAGGCTGAGAGGGCTTGGATTGTCTAGCCTGGAGAACAGAAGACTTTGGGGAGACCTTATTGCAGCCTTACAGTACCATTAGGAGGCTTATAAAAATGAGGGAGAGTGACTTTTTATATGGGCAGATAGAGACAGAACAAAGGACAATGGTTCTAAACTGAAAGAGGGCAGATTTAAGTGCCCAGAGGGTGGTAAGGCACTGGAACAGGTTGCCCAGAGAAGTTGGGATACCCTGTCCCTGTAAGTTTTCAAGGCCAGGCTGGATGGTGCCCTAAGCAACCTGATCTAGTGAATGGCATCCCTGCCCACGGCAGGGGAGTTGGAACTAAATAATCTTTCAAGTCCCTTCCAACCAAAACCTACAATTCTATGTTTCTATATTTAAGAAGAGTTACAGGATACATGTTTTTATCTACGGTATGGAATACTGACACATAACAATGTCTTATTTATTAGGGAGACTTTAGGCAACAAGTTCTAGCACTTCTTGGAGGATGCTGTACTAGAAAGTTAACAGGTGTGATCCTTTTGTATTTCAGCTCTGGCTAATTTGCTTAAGCTTTTGACTCTGTCAACATTTTATTTTCATGTCTTCTACTGTGATTTTACGGCAGTATTTTTAGATATTGGCATAACATGTGGTTTATGACCAACCCAGGGACCATGTTAAAGCTACTTGGCTAAGTAAATGCATAAATATATGTGAATTTCTTAGAAAGCTGTTCACCAGTAAAAGGCACTGCCATGGGAGAAGTGAATAACAGAATCTTGCTTATCTGCCTGTGTGCATAATGTTTGTTCTCTGTGGGAAAACCTAGGAACCCAACTTGTCAAAGTAGTTGAAAAATGAACTCATGTTGATTCTAAAATGTTTTTATTTAACCAAAGCGTATTTACTGCAAAATGTGATCTACTAACAGAATGCAAAACTACCTGATGACAGAGTTGAAACTGAAAGCAGTACTTGAAGATGACAGCCAGTATTCACAAGTACAAGTTTTCTGCACAAGCTTTAATTACAGTGAAACATGATGCAGTGCTTCAGGACAACAAGATCCCAATGTGCCAACAGAAGGCTCTAGATTCTGCCTGTTTTGTGGATTCAGAGGCTGTTCTTAAAAAAAAAAAAAATCTACTTACACTTTGAGCTTGTTTTAAGATGGATGATTATAGCCCACCTTTAAGAACACCTATTGCACACACACAATACACTTATCAAGGACTACATTAACAAGGCTTGTCAGTCATCCGAAGAATGAAAGAAATTATTACTTTCTTGTTGTCAACAAAATGGCACAAAACACACAGAAAAGCTTGTGTTAAAGACATATCAGGGTAAGCATTGGTGGAAGGGAAGATTTTGGAATGGCTTGCAACAGAACTTATGGAAAAAATTACGTATTTCATAGCCATGTACAGTGCCTTAGCTGCAGACATTGCTTTGCTATGCTTGTTAATCCATTCTTCAAGTAATCCACCTTTTATCCCACTCCTTGGGACAACTCTTAAATAGCCACCAGAAATTTGGTCTTCAGATAGGGAGTACATTGTTTAGAAAAGAAGGTTTTTGAAAACAATAAAAATGTACAGCTTGTACGAATCACATCATTACAGTTAAGACACACAGTCAATCTGAAAAGTAAGTGTTAGAAAATTCTCTGTATGACTCCAAGCACAAAACAAGCCCAACTTTTCCCAAGAAGAAAAAATGGCATACAAAGAAGTATAAAATGACACAAACATTTGAAGAATGTGTGTGGTCTTGTGAGTGCCTGTCTGGAGTTGCATGGGTACAAGAGAGGACACAAAACCTTGGCCTAGATACCATGTATTTGTATCAGCAGAGATGGAAAGAACTGAATGTTTCCATGTCAAAAAAAAAAAAAAAAAAATAGGGATGTTCCTATGGTACTTGTATGTAGTTCAGCCACATTGTTTTGAGAGTACTCACTGCAGTTCAAAAGCCTTGACTTATTCACAAAAATACACATCAAGCAGCATTTCCTGGCATTTAAATGATACCGGGACACCAGACTCATTAAGGTAATATAACAAAAGAGTTCATGGCTACTGGACTGGTATTATAATGCTTTGTTCCTTGAGACTTACCAGCTACTCTGCTTGATCCGTCCCACCCAGGAACTGGCTCTGCTGTTCGTGAATAGAGGGTTGGGAGTTCAGGGATCTGGGAGTAAATGTAATTTACTGCATCTGGTGTCAGAGAACAGGAAACAGTTAGATTCGTTCTACGAGCCCCAGTGGCTTCATTGCTTAGACAGCAGAGTGTTGTCAGCCCTGACAATAGTCACTGGATCTTTGTACTAGATAATTGGATCAAAGCAAACAAAGTGCAAAGTCACTGTCCTGTGATTGGTGTTCAATAGACTAGCTGAGGCAGGAGGGAATAGGTCCAGATGACTCAAACCTTATGTCAGATGAACACATAAAATTATTTGTCAGGAGGTTCTGGATTTATCAAGTGTGTGACCTTTAAAATTGGGGGTGGGGTGGGGAAGGTAAGGAACAAACCTAATGTGATACCCAGACTACATGAGATTTCAATTAGAGCTATAAAAGCCTAAAAATGCTAGTGTTGACTGAATAGGATAAGAAACCAGCTCTTTTGTACCAGTTGTTTCCAATATTACTGTATTGGAATTTGGCTTTTTATTCGTAATGCTGAAATTTAGCTAAAAATAAAATCTCGTATAGATATTGATAGGGTACCTGTTTTGTTCTTCAGTAGGTATTGTGCTCCTGAGGGTGCTGCAATGCCATCATTCATTAACAAATCCTGAATTAGTAGAAAGTTATCTTAAATGATTGACTTGTTTTACATTTGAGCTTATGGCTGCTTAATTTAAGCTAAATGTGTACTTTAGAATAGATATTAATAAATTTAAAAGTATTTCTGTGGAGATATTTTGTGGCTAGGCTAAATACAACTGGCATTTATTGTTCTGCTAGGATTCAGTGGCTGAGCTAAGAGCAGAGCTCAATGGAGAGATGTGCAAATAACTGACTTAAGGTTCAGGCACCAGACCAGAATGAAAAAAAAAAAGTCACACTCCTTCCTATCAACTGGAAATGTTTTCAGCTTTGTATGGAAATGGTTAAATTTATGTTCAAACATAAAATCCTATTTGGTGTGAAACAGACCATTCTTTTTCCTCCAAGGGTATTTTGCCAGTCCAGTGTATAATTTGTCAAGCCTTTGGTACTGCCTAGTCCATGTGTCAGGCTGGGAGGCAGAATCTGCCTTCCTCGAAGCTTCTTGTTGCTATAAGCAAGTGAGAGAGGTTGACCAGTGCAGACCACAAAAGGGAACTGGTGAAATGAGAGTGAAAATGAAATGTCCTGTTGTAAGCTGCTTGACTGCATCTGGTTACGGGAGATAGTTTCATCACATTCCCTATGTGCTAACACCCATTCCAGAAAAAACACCTACACCTGGTAGCATCCTCAGGAAGGACATGATGTGCCACCTCTAACCCCAAAGCTTTTTTGGCAGGAAAATTTGGCCTGATATTAGTGGAATGGTTTTACTCCCATAGCTGTCAGTGGTAGCTATTGGATGCAGAAAAATAAGTCCTCAAAATGACACTCCATCCAGACCGCTGTAGGTAACTCAAGTAAGGAGTCCTCTTTCCTCCCTTCTGGTGTCAGAAAAGTAGGGCACAGAGGCACAGTGCAAATTCATTTAAAACCCCCACAAATTTAGTATATAAATGAGTTCAATTTGTAGCAGATGAATTGGAAAAAAAAACCCCAAGCCTGTCCAGGGAAATGTTATTTCATTTTGTATTTCAGTGGACAAATGGCAGACTTGGTAAATGGGCTTTCATAATCTCAATGCATAGTGTATCCTCAAAGCTTCGTATTTTTAGCAATACAGCCTAGGAAAAATAATTGTTTAAGACACATAGCTGACTGAGCAATGGCCAGCAACAGCTGCTTTCTTTTGCAGGGTTGCTTGCCTCTAATGAGAAATTGGTACAATGCTTGGTGTTGTTGCTCTGGGAAATAGCACCAGCAAATGAGTAGGCCATTATTGAAAACTGAAATAATTTCTAAGAAAGAAGTGGGGACTGTGTTTCTGGTCCAGGGAAAGAAGGCACTTTGTGTTTTGGAAATAGCACAAACTTAGTAATTATTCATCCCACAGAGTGTCCCTTTGGAACAGTAGTTTCAGTGCACACTCACGCAGTGACTGAGTGACAGATGTGTCACATGTGTTACATGTGGTCATAATCAACGCAGACTTGAACTGCTTAACTAATAATCCTTACTGTTTTGCAGTTCATGAGGATCAATAGGCATGGCTAGGGTACAGTTCTCATGCGAGGACACTGAAGGAGGCAAAATCCTTTGCAAATGTTTATATTTCCCCCAGTGCCTGTAGGGGGAACTGAGCATTGCTGACATCTAGCAGTAGGGAAGGTCAGTTGTACAGCTTGAGGGTGAAACTCTTACTTTGATGCGGTAGATGTCTGTGGACCTTAGTAAGCTGTTGGGTTCTTTTTTGTTTTACCTTGCCTCCTGCTTTGGGAGATGACCTAGCTAAGTGTTAGATGCTGTTAATACTGACTTACTTTAGAAACTTCTCTGTATGTTAATTATAATAAAATATTTAAAAAATTAGCTTCAGGGCTCCAATCTGTCATTGTCATGAGAAGGGAATGCTGGGGGGGGGCAGTGCAATTCTCGTGTAGTTCCTTCTAAAGCTGGTGGTGGTGCCACATGTCAGAAATGGGGTATTTGACTACAAGTTGGGGTTGGTTGGTTCTGCCAGCTCCTGTCTTGTGTTGTTGTCTCCCCTACCCCGACTCCAAACAAAGCAAACAAGCTCATTTCCCTTTATCTCACTGGCAACACGGTCTCTTTCATTTAGCCCCTTTAAAAGGATATAAGGCAAATTTTACAAGGAATGGATGAGACACAAATTAGCATTTTGTTCACATGAGAAGTAAGACAGAACATAAATAACATTTGAAATTACTGCACTCAATACCTTCATTTCAAGCTTTGATCAGTTATTAATATCTAAGGATGCCATAAAGCAAGTCCTGGGTCTTTTTGTACTACTTGCAACAAAATGCATTTCAGGACTACGGCACTCTTCCAGGTTAACAGACAAAGTGCTTGGGAAAACATATGGGGCAAGGTAATCCTTCAAGGGTGCTTGCACAAAGCTAAACCTTCAGAACTGCTCAGAATAGCTCCCACACAGAGGCTTGTGGTCAAATGTCAGACAAATTAATTTTCCAGGGGCTGGATTCTCTTTAAAAAGTCCGATACCACTAAAATTAGTGGTGGGTCTACTGCAAATACTGACTCTCAGGGCAGGGCTGTTCCACCTACAAAGCTCTCTGGGGCTGCATGACAATACATCAGGAAGAACAGAGATTATGGCACTCCCACCATGTTTGTAAGAACATCAGTGGAGGTTTTTGCTAGAAGCTGAATAGTCTGGCTCTGACTTACTGAGTCATGCTTCAAACAAACGAACTTGGGGATTAGGGTCCACAGCTGACACTTGTACATCCATAAGCAATATGGATGAGTGCATCTACCAGAGAAGTAAGAAATGCTCCCCAACCCTTTCTGAAGGCAAGAAGCCTAAGTTCAGCCACCTTAAGTGCATGTATACCAATGTATGTAAGACAGGCAATGAGCAGGAGGAACTAGAGCCTTGTGCCCAGTGTGAGGGGTGCCAGAGGAATCACAGATATTTGGTGGGAAAGCTCACATGATGAGGCGACCACAATGGGTGGCTACAAATATTTTCAGAATGATAGGAAAGGGACAAGAGGAGGTGGAGTTGCACTTTATGTGACAGAGATATTTGCATGTATTGGGAAGAGCTATGGAGACCATGCAGTTCTATTTAACTAATGTCTTATGATCATGATTAGAGGGGTCATCACTAAGGAGGATGCTGTGCACTGACCCCCCTGTCAGGATGATGAAGCCAACAAAACCTTACTGTGGCTGCTCAGTGAAGTCTTGGGCCAAATGAGCCTGGTCTTCATGGGTGGCTTCAATTACCCACATATTTTTTGGAGAAAAAATAAAAACTGTGCACATGCCATGCATCAGGTTCCTGGAATGTCTTAAAGACTCCTTTTTCTTATAGATGCTGGACATGCTGACTAGGAGCAGCACACTGCTAGATTTACTGCTTGCAAACCAAGAAGATTTACTTGACTTACACCGGTAGCATAACTACCAGTGATACCTTGGATACAGTGAGCAAACATTTGGAGTTTCAAGTCCTGCTTAGAATACTGAAAACCAGTAGTAGGATGAAGACCTTAAATTTTAGAGGAGACAACTTCAATATGCCAGGGGCCTAGCTGTGAGAGAGTCCATTGGAAGCATCCATGAAAGTCAAAGGAGTTTGTGAGTGCTGGGAGTTATTTGAAAGTGCCTGCTGAAATCACAAAAACGGTCTATTCCTTACAAGGCAAAGGAAGAAGACTAAACAAAAGACTTCTCTGGCTTAATAATGAACTGTTAGGTAATTAAAAGCAGAAAAAGCAGCATACTGGCTGTGGAAAGGCAGACAGTTAGCCACTGAGCACTACAAGCACCTTGCTAGGGGGATGCAGAGATGCAGTCAGGAAGGGTAAGGATCAGCTAGGACTGAAGTTGGCAAAAAATATCAAGAAGAAAGGGTTCTTCAGTATTTGTGAGCAGTAAGCAGAAGGAAAGACACAAGACCAGTGCTTAAGGAGTGCAGGGAAGCTAGTCACTAACAATGCAGATTTCTCAATATCTTTTTTGTCCATAAATACACAAATCCATACCCTAGGGTGTTAAGAAAAGTGCCTGACATTTTTGTAAGGAGACTGTCTACAATACTTGAAAGACACAAAGATCAGGGGATGTCCCTGATGACTAGAAAAGGGAAAAATGGAAAATAGGGAAAATACCTATCCACAGGAATGGACCAAAAAAGGACCCAGGGAACTGGAGGCACAATGGTTTTACTTTTTCCCCCAGGGAAGTGACAGAATGAGTCCTCCTAGAAACCACTACAAACCAAATGAAGCAGATGACTGGGAAAAGCCATTAGGGATTTACCAAGGACAAATCATTACAGACTAAAATCACCTTCTACTGACGTGGGGAGAGCAGTGGATGATGTTTATTTAGGCTTCAGCAAAGCTTTTGACACCATTTCCCACAGCATTCTCCTGGCCAAGACTGATTGAGTGGTGCATGAGATGGGTAGGAAATTGACTCACATGTCACACTCCAAGGGTGTTGATAAATGGTTTTTACTCAGGTAGCCAGAAGTGCTGTAATTGTGGCAGCTATAGATGGAGACTGAATTAAAAAGTTATCAAAAGCCTACAACTGAAAGCCAGTCGCTGATGAATTTTTACAGGAGTTGTGGAAAGCACTCTTCAAAGAACTGTACGTGACTCCTCTGAGTGTATGCTGGTCTGTTTTGCTGCTGGGCTGCACAGCTGGTCAAGATCAGAGGAGAGAAAACCAGAGAGTCTCTAAGCAATGTTCTGGGTACTAAACAATTCAGGTCAGGTTTCCTAGACCACTTCTTGGCCAAATATATGCTAATACATACAAAATTCAAACAGAGGTTTGTGCAAACTGTTCCATTACTGTAATTGTGGCTTCTCTATGTTGGCTGAAGTAGTAGCATAAAGTTTGCATACAAATGCCCAGATATTGCAGAGGATGAATTAACCCCTGAGGCAAATTCAGCAGACAAGGGAGGTAAATCAGATCTTCATGTGCCTTTTATTTTATATATACATTGACACATAAACATACACACATGGGGCAAGAACTCTCTCCTTTCCATTTGTTCATGATGTGCATGCAGCATAGCAGTGCAGCATGCCTGGTTTTGACTGCAGACCTGAGCACCAACAAATGATGTAATGCCTAGCATCATCTCAGACCTTGTTTAACGGAGAGCTTGTCAGCTGCAAGCTGCCACAGAGCTGGCAGTCTAAACTGAAGGTGGCAGGGCCACAGCTCCCAGCCTCAGAATTTCTGCTCTACTTTCTCTTAAATGGTGATTTATGAAGGCAGTGTGTTTGTATCCTGGAAAATGTGGAACTTGTGTTAATTGTGCCTGGGTGATTTCAAGCTCAGCAATGCTCACTACCAAACATCTCTTTTTCTGGGAAGGCTGTGAAGGACACAGAGCATCACTTGATCACTAGTGCTCTCCACCACTTCTCCCCTTCCCTTATAGCCTTGCTTGGACCCCTCTGGGCTCTGAACACCCTCTGTGCTGTGCCTTCTGCACACTCAAAATCTCTATCACCGCCATATAGACAGCACGAAATTATACAAAGGAACACAATGGTGAGATAAATTAATCTCAGTACTGTCACTGCATTTACAATAAAGGGACACAGAACGAATGAACATGACATGTATGGACTTGGGAGTCTTTCAGGATGTGGCAGCAACTGAAGAAATTGCCCCAACAGGTCGTTGTTGGTTTGTGTCTGTGCTTTACACAGCCTTCCTGGATTATCCAGTGGCTTCTACCTTTTTCCTCTGCAGCATGTATTGGCAGACAGATGGCTGATCTGCTGCAACAAAGCAAGTTCTACACGGTTTTGAAAGAGGAGGAAAACCTATGGTACCAAAGTGCTCACAGCTATGCACATGTTTTCTTCCTGCCCTGATCAGCCAGCCTCTCAGACCACTGCCAGAGAGAATACAGAGGACCAGCTCAGCTTGTACCATGTGAAGATGCAGGTCTTCCACAGCTGCATTGTGCCCACAGTGGAAGGGCAAAAAGGACAACCTGCAGCCTCAGTCATCTGTAGAGGACTAGAAGACAGCACTACCCAGGGGATGACCTGGCCCACCTCAGCCCACAAATACCAGTTGACAAGAGGAAGAGACAAGATATATAAAGCCGGTGGTGTGGAAGAGAAGAGACACTGGTTCACTTAGTTGTAATCCCCTGCTCACTTTGCTTGCACATGAGTTGCTCTCTTATCTTTGACATAGTTTTGCAGTTCTCCGTTACCTTTCAGAAATTCCAAACTGTCCTTAATTCTGGCTCAGTCTGTGAGGATGAGATCCACTGAAAGCAGGCAAAATCTGGAGAGCACTAGGGTTCCTTTTGAACCCAATGACATATTGCATTGCTACACACCTTCAGGGAAACTACCACTTCGTAATTGTTAGCTGGGGCTTCCTTTGGTTCCTTTGCTATTACAAGACACATGAAGAAGCAGACTGCATCTTGCAGGAGTAATAGAAGCTCCTGAGCACTTTGGTTGCTAATTCCTGCAGGCACCATTGATATTTTGGAAACTTACTAATGACCATGGTGTAACTCTGTGTAGGTATAAAATATTTGCAATTGCCACTTTGTGGTAGCCAAGTTCAAATCCTCCAGAGGGAAGGAAGACTAAGTTCTTGCCATAGAACATACTACCTGGGAATTTTTTTCTTTTGACAATAGCATTTAACAAAAACTTGGATTATATTGCTAGCAGAAGTGAAAATTTTTGAACTAGGTCTTTGACTTAAAAAAACCCCTCCTTAGTAAGTAATATTAATCACCTTGAAAAGACAGCTCCAAGTCAACTCAAATACTACATAGTAACTTCCATCGTGTCCCAGTGTTTTAATTTGGGATCATCCTACATATTCCTCATCTACTTTCACAATACAGTTGGGCATGGCTTTGATAGCAGCTGGAGAAGGTACTCTTAACCTCAGTATTTTGTCCTTTCAGAGACATGTACTGAGAATGAGCACCTGGTGCACATATTCATCTGCAGATGCCTCAGCATGACATCCTTCCAGAGTCCTGAAGGTCCTGGGGTGGCACTACAAGGGTCTCTCTAGCTTCCTGGGAACCATGCATATTACTTGTTCACTCAGACACCTAAATTTATAGCTCAGTATTTAGACTGATCACACTTTGTATGACACTGAGTTAATAAGCTAGAAATTACTACATCCTCATCCAACCAAGTGAGGTTTTCCTTCTGCAAGAATCATCACGTGGAGAATATTGTTATTCGGTGAAGCAATATATTTTTAATAGTTGTTCCTCTATACTAGGAATAGTCCTCATAGAATTTAGCTGTTTATGAACAGAGCATGAGCACATATAATGAAGAAGATTGACCACAGAGAGGTGAGAAGGAGTCTGCAGTGCAGGGCTATCACATGGTGAAAGGGGTCAATAGCACAGAAATTGTATGATGTCTGCTTTAAGTTATTCGTGCTGCTCTTTCCCTTTGTGTGAGCATAAGAAGAGGTGGAACTCTGCCAAAGCAATACTGTTTTAGCACAACAGTGACGTTTGTGTTGCATTACAGAAATACCAAAGAAAAAGGTAATGGCTCTAGCAATAAATCAGAAACATACAATGAAGGAAAGAAACCCCGCTCTTTAAACCTCTGCAACAAAGCTATAGTAACAACTCTTGTTAAACCCAAAGCTGTACAATAATAAAAAGGCACTTACCACCATCCTGGTGGGAGAAACTCTGTGAATGGAAAAAATAGGATGTTTGGTTAAACCTTTTATATTTTGGGTTTAATTTGCTTTACATCTTGATTTTTATGCTAGGCTTGCTTTCATGGTTCTTTGGAATTTTTAAACGGGTAACTGTGGTTGTTGCTCCTTGTATTTAGGTGCCATCATAGACTGGGGGAGAGGGACATGGTGTAACCAGATGAAGAGCTCTGCTTTTTGTTGCAGGCTGTAATGTTCTAAAGTGGCATTTGTGGCAAATGCTACCATCTCTGGATGCCACGAGAGCAGGGAAGTTTGAAATACCTCTCAGGATCCTGCTGACATCTTTAAGAGGGGTTGAAAGCTCACATGGTTTCCCTCCTAAGCTAGGGAGATAGACTCTGAAATCCCTCTTCAAAAAGAGCTGGGATGGAAGGGGAAATCGAGTTAATCCAACCAAAATAGACCTGATGCCATTGTGTCTTTTCTAGTCTTGCTCATACTGGTTAAAGCTATGTGCTCTGCAACTGCCTTCAATCTTTCCTTAAGTGAATGAATTTATATGCTGCTTCCAAATGGTGCTAAGAGTACACTGTGCTTTCAATCTGTACCCAAGTGTCTTTTTTATTTTTTTTAAATACCTTTTGCAAGTTGTCAAAGGATTTCTCAGTCTCTTTTAGTTTCTCCAAGATTATTTGTTCTTTGGCAGATATTTGTGATTCTTCACTTTCTAATTTCTGTATTTCTTGTTCCAGTCTGTGGAAGACATACAGACATGCACATACACACAAAAATTAAACACAAAAATTAGCTCAGTGAGAGTTTCCTAGGTATTAACTGACATTTCAAATTTCATCAGAAACAACTCTGACTCTTATTAAATTCACCACTGATTTCCTAGCCCGTGAAGGGCACGTGAATTATTTGTAAAACAGACAGATCTATTTATAAGAAAAACAATGATTATCTTATCCACTTCTGCAAAAGCATATACGGATTAACCAAAAATATACTTCGGTATCCCTTCACTCCAATTCCAGTAACATCTCTGATTTTCACTTTCATTTTAGAAATCACAGTGCAAGATATAACTATGAATATGCAGTAGTATTTAGAGGAATAAGTGTCTTCTAATATTTCCATACTCCATGAAACTGGATGTAGTTGTTGGAAACGGGCAGTCAACCAGTTGTGTTAGGAGTTTCTCTTGAACCCATACTTTGCCCACTCCCCTTTGGGATATCTGTCTGTGCTTTCCACTGTTACTGCATGACACTGGGGTCCTCAGAGACTTTGGGTAATAGAACACATGGACAGTTCAGAAAATAAGCCTACTCTGCTAGGCAGCAAACACTCAGCACTCTTATTTCTCTTGTCAAGACCTAGTGGCTGAGACCTCACGCCTTAAAATGTGTTGATTGTGACTTGGGATACACTTTTATAGATATTAGATTCTCCATTACTTTAACTCAAACCTCCTTTTATTACATGATTTATGCAGATGCAGGAATATTCCCTCTTTCCCCCCACCCTACTCCTTCCATGTGTGCTACTATCTTTATTTTCTCACTTTTGAAAAAGAAAAGAAAATAAATATACATATATATAAAATAAGCCTACATGAACACATTTGGACTGGGATAGTTACCTAAAACTTCCTTTGTCTACCAAAAGATCTGTAGCGGGTCATAGCTTTTTGAACCATATTGAATGTGACATATCAGCATCACCCAGTACTTACCCATGGCTGCTTGCTCCTGCCTTTCTGTCACCACTTTTCAAATGAAGGATCAGAACACTGATCCACACTAAAGGACACATTTTTGCTCTTTCCCAGCCCTGCTCAGCTCAGGACTCCACTAATACTAATTCAATCACAAGGCAGAGAGCAAGGAGAAGGTGATGTAGGGAGGATAGAAGGAGGAATTGCTTCTTTGACAGACCTGACAAGTTGAGTTCCTTGTGAAATTCTTGTGTTTAAATATAGATGCAGGGGTCTAACTTAAGGCACCCATCTGGGAAATTTTCCCTCACTTTTTAATTGTATGATGATGAAAGATTTGTGGCACTTACTGATAATGCTTCTCATTAGAGGGAGGGAAAGATATCACAGGCTCAAATTGCTGCAGATGTAAAAAGGCAGATTTTGCTCTCCTGAAGTATGTGAATACTTAATAGTCTCAGGTTCATGGTGATTTGCTGAACTGCCATTTCTCTCTCTTGAAGATGACACCCTCATCACTAAGTTGAAATGGCTTAATTGCAATAATTTTAAAATGAACTGTTGGAAGTACTGCTTCAATCCACTTAATCTTTCCTCCAAAATAATATAAAACATAAAAGATGCAAAAAATTGGAAACTAAGTATTTTGTTCTGCTGCAGTGGAACAATTTGATACAGGATGAAATTTCCCCCTCATGTTGTAATTCAGGGAGAAATTTTTCAAAATATCCTTTCCTATCTTGATTTTTTAAAATACTTAGTGAAGTGAAAAATTCATTTGTAACTCAGGTCAGGCATTTGCCACACTCCTGCTATATTAAAGAACTTAGAAGTCAACAGGTAGGTGCCTTCTTTTCCTTCTCTATCCGTGATTTGTAGATTCACATACATTTGTACCTTGCTGATAAAGACATTTGAAATATTCTGCTGTGCTTCCTGGTGAAAATAAATTGTGGTGCTGGGTGAGTCAGGTTTTACTGGTATATTTCACTTCTTCCCCAGTGAGTCACTAAGCAGCATTTTCAGGATGCATATTCTGTAAACTAGTACATTTTGCTTGCTATGTGACGTGGGAAGAGACTGAAAAATGGGAATGTGTAGAAGTCAGCAACAATAAAATACGGGAGGAGGAAAGAAGCCCTTTTTCTTTCAAATGAACTGGACAATCGTTAGTAGTTTATGACAATGAAGACTCTGAGTACATGAGGCAACTCATTTGATGCAAGGTCATAAGTAAGTAAACTCCTTGTAATCCGGGGTCATCGCAAGCCCCTGGTTTTTTGTACACCAGCTCAAATTGAAGGTTTGTCATTAATTGTTTGGTCTTGCAGAGAAAGTTTGCTTTCAACACATGCACATGTGCACTTGCACATGAACAGATAGCAACTGATTTGATTCATATTTTCTTAGTTTCTGACTCCTTGTTCTTTCAGTTTTATCTGGTCTTAGTTCACTTCTTCAGTTTCTGCTTCCTTTGTGCCAGCCAACCCTCACCATTAAAATGAGTTGGGCAGATGAGACATTACGTTACTCTATTTTGACAAGACCTCTAGTTGTTCTGACTTTTGTTCTTGTTGTTTGGGGTTTTTTTCCTGAATCCCTTCTTTACTTTCTTTTAGAAGTGATACTGACAACAACTTGCTAAAGAGGAAAAGGATGGAGATAGAGCTACCAGGATTTAGAAATATGGATGAAGCTGTTAGGAACAGAGATCTTCTGTGTGACACTGAACAAGAATGCATAAAACTCATCCTGTGGAGGCAAACTGCCTTTTCCTCACTGAAATGAGTACAGGTAGACTGAGAGTCTTCCAGGCTCTATGTAGAATGCAGAAAAATTGCAGGAAAATTACAGGTCATTCATCAGAATGTACCTGTTAGACGGCACAGGGGGCATATATCAGACATTGGTATCCACGGGGGGTTGCTTTTTACATTGTTGCTCAGTTTTATATCACTCTTATTTCTACCCTCTAGGCCTAAGGGCTGAGGCACCTCTGCTGAGGTAAGAGAAATACTCAAGGTCAGAGTTTCCATGTGGACTGTTGTATAAATTCTTGAGTAAACCACTGGGGTACCACAGACCTTGCTGGAAAATTTGGACCTAGAGTCCTCACCACTTCTTTGTGCTGTCTTTTTTCATGTGGTCCAGCAACACAAAAATTTAAATCATGCAAACTGAAGGTTGCTTTCCATGGTTTATTTTCTTAGTGAGTTTCATGTAATCAGAATTGCTCAATGGTAAGGAGAACTGCCTGCTTTTTTGAGAACAACATAAAAAAAGTCATGTAAATTTGGTCTAAAAAATAAATGCACTAGTATCACATCTGTTTTGAGCAACATGCTTAAACAGTAACAAATCCATTCAGAATGCACATGTACATGTAGAAATATATACAAAATCCTTACATTCTTCCTGTGTAAATCTGTTAAAGATCAAATAACGTCCTTTTCTTCTAGCCCAATTTAAAAAGGATATGCCTTAATTGTCATTTGACACTTGGCAAGGAAACCCTGCAATTCCCTTGTTCCTCAGCAGACTTCTTAGCAGATTTTGGGCTGGCCTTTGAAGGATGGACACAACAATAAAGCCAGTTACATAAACAACTACAACATCTGAAGTGTTGTAGGGAAGAAAATTAAAAAAGAACATGCAGATTCAGATGAGGCAGGCAGAAGTGGTATAAAATAGACTGTTAGTATTTCTGCTTCATTGGCCCAGGCAGTTACCTGATGACTGAGATTTGCTAAACTGTTTAAATACGAAGAAAACTGGGTCAGAGAGTCTGAGGTTGCTGTGGCACGGGCAAGGGTTTTGTTTCAGTGATTGTATTAGAGTCCTATTTTCCCAAATGCCACAGAAACAAATGGGAAATTCTGTCACTCAGAAAGCCAAGCCTGCCTTGTTGCTTGTCTGTCCCGCAGCTTTCTCTAGTGGATGGCTGCCACAAGCATCCGAGAGTGTAAGAAGATTTTTGGGGGGGTGTTGAGAAGAGCTGTCTGTGTAAGCTAGGAAGCTGAGTGACTCTCCTCCTCATGTTAACAGTGCTGCCCTGCTAAGAAGAGGAAGGAACCACAAACGGCGGAAGGGATGCTGTCTTTTGGACAGCATTTTGCTGTCATTTGGGGGACCCTGATTCCTTGGTTAGTAAGACTACAGGCTTCTAGGATAATAAATGCTGGAAATTACTTTGGGAGGTCTCCAGCCCAATCTGCTGCTCCAAGCAGGGTCAGCTGCAATCAGGCCAGGATGATCACAGATTCTTCCAGTTGGGTCTTGAAACTCCTGGATGATGGGGGAAGAAATATATTTTAAGGCTACTTACAGGCCTTTTTTTAGAGTCTGTAGCTATCATGCCCTGAAAAATTCAGACCAGAACCTTACAGTACTGCAGGGGAAGCAGATGTACCAGGCTGATAAAGGAAGTCTGGCCTGTGTGTTTGGTCGGATTTTGGCCTTCCTGGGCACTACATGAGTGTGGACAAGGCAGCCAGTGCGGCTTCTGAGAAGACCACAGGCAGAAACAGCACATGAATTCCCCTGCAGAGATGCAGGGATGTAGACCACAGGACCTGTCAGGTAGGACAGAATACTGTAATTTAAGTGACAAAGAGGGAGTTAAACAGGGAGATCTAAGAGGTGAAGAGGCAGCAGGCAAGGTTTGGAACTGTGGTATGTGTACATGTGCATTTACATTTAGCACTCCGCACCCAGCAAATATTGTGCTTGGATACAGGACTCTGTTTTGTGCTCCAGTCTGAAGGTGTTGAATGCACTTTCTCTAGGTGAAGGATTTCCTCTGTTTCTTCTGTTTCCGACACTAAGATGTTGAAACCCACAAACCTGGCCTGTCATTTCCCTCTTTGCTGAAAAGAAGAGGCTGTTCTGGCCCGAGGTGCCTTTCCTCGACCCCAGGAGAGCCCCTGAGCATGGTTCTGCAGGGCATTCACAGAGTGACTGAAGAAGCTGATGCAGAGTCACAGAGTTGCAATAGGAACACACAAATCCTAAGTCAGCAGAACTGCACCTCAAGAAAACAGCCTTCTCTATCCAGCTAATAAACTCTAGCAGACATATGACTTCTAGACATACCTACATTTGGCTTAGCAGTGTTTTGTTTTCCAGGGCAGGAGGGTAACAGCATTATAAACAGGGAGAGCAGCTGCAGGTTTATGGACCAGTTTCTTTAGCCTGTGCTAGCTATGCATTCTGGGTTGTACCTGAGAAATACTCAGGCAATTTCTGCAGTGAAAACAGAAATGCAATAAAAATTATGTCCGCAGCATCCACACTGGCATGTCAGTGGAAAAAGGAACATTCATCAGCACTAATAAGGAAAGTATACAAGTATTCAGAACTCAAGAGAAAAACAGGAAAGACCTAATCAGAGTAAACACTTGAAGGGAAAAGGTGACGGATGAACATGTAGAGTGGGGGATGGTTCAACTTTAACTGATTATTTTGCTATTGCTTGGCTGACACCATGAATCAAATTGATATAAAAGCCACAAATAAGACAGTAATTAGTCTCAGGTCTCTCAGAGCTGAACATGCTGAGGTGTTACAGCTGGTATTAAAACGGCAGAGTCACAAGCAGACCACTGCAACAAACACGTGATATTTACCGAACAGAGAATTAAATGCCAAGTTTAGGGATAACTGGGCTTTCCTGAGGGCTGAAACTGATCTCTGCACAAACTCTATGCCTGTCTCAAGGATTTTACCCTCAGGTAGCTTTTGACCACACAGCAAAACCAGAAACTGAAACTTTGCATGTAGCATCCACCCTTCTGGAAGTACAGTGCCTTCTGCTGCAAAAGTGCACTGGCAAAAATGCTCCACTCCATGGGCCTCTCACTCCCATTTCTTTTTGGGACAGCAGGGTACCTGTTAGCTGACCCAGGTTCAGAACAATCTTGGAAAATGAACTTGCAAGGGCAAAAGGTCCCCCTGAAAGACATGTAAGTCTTTTAAACAGAAGAAGTCCAGTCTTTTAAGCATAACTGGATCCCAGTCCAGCACCTCAGCCCCTGACAAACTTCCCATTACCTGTATCAACTGCCAAGCACCAGCAGCCTGTCTGTAAGTTAACATTCCTATGAAACTGGAGCTGAAATCTACATGCCACAGCTGAGAACAGTACCCTTTGTCTGCTGTAGGGGAGGGGGAAATCACAGAATAATCTTTGGTTTAGTTTCCACATTGACTTAGTTTTCTTAGCAGACACCAGTAGTTGTGCTGGAGCCAGTGGGACCATTGCTGGATGTCACTCTGTATCGACACACAGCCAGCGCTAATGGCAAAAAACCTGCTTAATTTCAGGTCTGTTGCAGGCTAAAATGGGATTCCAGAGTTGAGTAATTCATGCCTCTTAGTTTAGTCTTTTTGCAGTGCTCATCCTTTTTTGAACAGCTCACTTTCAAAGAGGAAAGCTAGCAGGGCACATCTCATGATTTCCAACAGGCTGCTGTTTACAGAGTGCAGCTGAAATTCAAGAGCAGCAAACTTAATTAACATCTTTGAAAAGGCCAAACCTCTGTGACTTGAAAAACTGGGAAGCCATTATCACCAACCAGTGCTTGGATATGAGATTCAGGCATGATGCTGAATGAGTTGCTCTGGTAATGCATATGCATTATGCTGAATACATGAGAAGGGAAACAATTCTCTCCACTGGGAAAAAGTTGCATCCCAGTACCAGCTGAGGAACTTGGGAAGAGAAGTAAAACTCCACAATTCACTTTGTAGTCTGAAGTAAATGTGTATGCACAGAGAGAGAGTGCAGTATATTGATATTCTGCATCTGCCTGGTGTAGGATGAGGTTAATCCACTCTATCTTAGATAAACCAAGGCAACCAAATCAGGCATTGGCCACAGGACTTCTTGAGCTAAGCATGACGAGGTGGAAAACACAACAATCATTACCTTGATTTAACTACTACAATGTTGCCTGCTCTGGATGTAGAAGACTCAGTGTCAGCATAATGCAAATTCTTTAACCTGGAATTGAAGAAGTAATACAGTTGCCAAATCAAGTAATACAGTTGCCCTTTCCTTGCCAAATCAACACTGTTTGCATATTAACTTTTGCCTGTGGTTTGCCTAATGCAGTGTTAAATCTCCCAAATGTAGGGACCTTCAGCACTCTGATGTGACTCTTCCTCTAACTGAAACCACTTTTTCATGAGCTGCTTTTTCTCTCCTTAAGATGTTATCTCAGCCCAGTATGATTTCCTCATATCACCTTAACACAAAACTTTTTGCCCTCATGGCACTTACAACCCACGCTTGTTTTTGGACTTTTACAAGTGTAGGCCTTTCCAAGCCTAGTTCTTCCAGTCTTCAAATGGGAGATGTCTCCAGCCCAAGTGAGACTGCAACCTTAAAAACTCCCCACTGACTCAGGAGATGGCAGATCACTGACTGGAAATCAGTGAATTACTATGCTTGGATGCTTGACCCTACACCAGAGGAGTACATGGCTTGACTCTCCTTTGGGAATGGAAAGGGAAAGAAGTTTTTAAAAAGCCCTGTTCTGAACCCAGTCCAGCGGCCAGTGATCAAAGAGGTGAAAGAGCAAAGTGTCTACTTATTTTCTCCATGTGCTTATAACAGAGTGTTTGGATCGGAAAGCTCCTGTTTGTGCTCCTGACCAGCCTCCAGACAGGATCTGGCAGATCTGACCAAGTCCCTGATCAGTCAAGTAAACACCTCGATAGCTTAGCCTGCCCTGGTAGCTTCTAGCCTCTGGAGCACTCATGTTTAAAAGAAACAAGAACAAATGTTCTGGTTTCTTGGCCCAGCCAGGTAAGATGAAAATGGTTATTTGGGCTCTTCCTGATGAAGCTGAGTTTTCTCTTTCCTCTTCACCACTGCTATAATTTTCTTCTTCCTTCCCAGATCCAGGCCTCTTGCCTCTGGAGCTTCACGGGCCAGTGTCCAAAACATTAAAGCAAATGAAGTAAGAGCCACAACTGATATAAAATGCTTGGCCTGCACAGAACCAGACATGCAGATCTTAGTGTCTGGACAGACAGGCAGTCACCTCAGAAAACAGACAGGACTTACACTGAAAGTACAGAGGTGCATAATCTGTGGTTCATTGTTTGGTACTCACTGGGATGGCAGGAGAAAGGCAAGGAAGATAAAACAGCTGTTTGAGAGAGGATACATACTCTACTTTGCAATTGAAAGGTGAAGGTGCAGCGACTCAGGAAAGACACTGAATCCTGCAGAAACCTGCTTGCTTCCCATGGCTTTAAGTAAAAATTGGCAGGACAAGCACCAGGACAGATGTCCTGGGATGTCTGAAGACACACAAGAGTACAAGGGGAAAACATACCAGTGTGGCTTTTGGTCATAAAATCCTCTCCCCCCTCACGATGTGCTTTGTTCCTACCTTGAAGTGTACTTCAGAGGACTGGTCGGGCACTCTGAGCACAGGCAATAGGCTCCAGAAAGGCCACAGCTGTGGTGGGACCTTGAGTCAGAGGACATGTGTTGCAAGATGTGGTCCAGGTGGAGGAGGGTTGCATGTGCAATTTTCCCCAGCACAAAGTCCCTGTACACAGCAGCATGCACCCAGAGCCTAGAAAAGCAACACAGGTGTGGCCAGCCCTGTGAAAAAGAGCTTGCTGGCTCGTCGCAGCTATGCACGTGAAATTCCTTTAGGTTTAGCAACAGATGCCAGCAGTTCAGCTGTACAGTGGATTGAGTTATTTATATCTTGGGAGAGAGCCAAGAAATAGAGGGAGAGCAATTGGGGAATGACGGCTGAGTGCTCATTCTTCCATCGTGCAGCAGTGCTGGCTGCTGCAGTTACCCAAGGGTAGCGCAGATGTACGACCAAAACGAATGTGTGACCTAATGCAGTACCCACACTGCAAGCTGCCAAGGAAGGAGGATGTTTTTCTGCAATTCCTGTACATACTGATGTACTGGAGGCGTACATTCAGTTACCTAGAAGCACTTACAGGGAAGGCAGGAAGCCTGGAAAATCTCCACCATCTTTTTAAGTGAAGTTAAACAAAAAATACAAACGTAAAAGTATTTTCTCTGAAGAGATTTCAACCTCCCATGCACAATCTGGGAATACACCTTTTGTCTCTGATTTACAGTGTCAGATGAGAAACGAGCTAAGGCTCATGGGGTGCTCAGGACAGAACATGAGCAA
Organism: Oriolus oriolus; assembly: GCA_013400235.1. Classification (NCBI taxonomy): domain Eukaryota; kingdom Metazoa; phylum Chordata; class Aves; order Passeriformes; family Corvidae; genus Oriolus; species Oriolus oriolus. Next base: position 104,252 of record VXBT01005616.1, on the reverse strand, counting down.
GACAAAGATGCCCTGCAGAAACTGCACCTGGGGGTGCTGGTCAGCAGCCAACTGAACACGAGCCAACAGTGTGCCCAGGTGGCCAAGACTGCCAATGCCATCCTGGCTTGTATCAAGAACAGCGTGGGCAGCATGCCCAGGGCAGTGACTGTCTGCCTGTCCTTGGCACCGGGGAGGCCACACCTCAAGTCCTGTGTTAAATTTTGAGCCCCTCACTCCAAGAAAGANTTTTCTGCAATTCCTGTACATACTGATGTACTGGAGGCGTACATTCAGTTACCTAGAAGCACTTACAGGGAAGGCAGGAAGCCTGGAAAATCTCCACCATCTTTTTAAGTGAAGTTAAACAAAAAATACAAACGTAAAAGTATTTTCTCTGAAGAGATTTCAACCTCCCATGCACAATCTGGGAATACACCTTTTGTCTCTGATTTACAGTGTCAGATGAGAAACGAGCTAAGGCTCATGGGGTGCTCAGGACAGAACATGAGCAAGACAAAGATGCCCTGCAGAAACTGCNAAAAATTCTTCTCTGAAAGGGTTGCCAAGCATCGTAACAAGCTGACCACAGAAGTGGTGCAAGCACCATCCCTGGAAGAGTTCAAAAGACATGGAGATGTGGTGCTTAGGGACATTATTTTGAAGGGGCTACAGCAGAAATGCCATAAAATTTGGCAAACTCAGAGTGCAGGCAGTGCTGCATTGAGAAGCAAAACAATTGAGAGACTGGGTTTAAAGGTAAAATCGTTAGCTAGGGCGAAGAGGGCGTGTCGTCTTCTGCCTGGACCTCAGGTCTCTGCACCTTTTTCCTCAACTACCTATTTTGTCTCCCTGTGAGAGCTGGGGAGGTGCTCTCTGTGCTCCCATCTGCCCTTCCCAGGGAGCTGATGAGGGTCATGCACAGCAATTCTTGCAGAGAGTTGTTCTTCTCAGCCACCCACAGGCTGCTGCAGTGAAGGGCAGGTGCAAAGGGGACAGTACAAGAGTTGTGCCTGGCAGAATTCAAGAGCACACCTAGAGTGAAAGACAAAGTTTTTCCTGGTACAGGCTCTTTCCTTTTCTGCCTCCCCTCCCCTTTCTCCCCCTTCCCCTCCTTCTTTTCTTCCTTAAATTCCTGCACAGGTTATTTCCACTCAGACTTCTGCTGAGTCTCTTTTTTCTGTTTAGACAGATCACTGGCTGCATCCAAAGCCAGTGGCAGCATGCTCTCTATTGCTGGGAACCAGGACTTCAATCCTAGCAGAATTCCCATTTGGGCTATTTGGAACCCCTCCCTGCCCCTACCATGTTTAACTTTTAGCAGTACAGAAGCACATGCAAGTGGCTCTTTCATATGGCAATGAAAAGATGTTGCTTTCTAGTTATTAACTAGAAAAGCAGTGTTGACAAAAGCAGCAATCATGGGCCACAGCTATCTAATTTTATCCTTGCTGTAGCCTCCAGCAAATAATTTTACCTCCGTTCCCCCATCTTGGTCCAATACATTTTGCCAATCCTATAGAGCCCAACTGTTCATCAGTCCATGCTTACCCCTAGTAGAAGTTTTAGCTGGTATTATTAATTATACTCACTGTACATGCGAAATTTCCATGATTTTGGTTTGACTTGACTCATATTTCCTGCTAAGAGCTGCATGGACTTTGTAATAGACTTCTGGTGCAAACAAGGGATTATCTATTTGCTTCCTGTTGTGGTGTCTTAAAATGGGCTGTTTCAAGGAACGTGGTGCTTACAAGCCTACCTGTTGGTGCAAAAAGCGTTGCCCAGCATCCAGCATTCTGAGGTACACCATGTGAGTGACTGAATTTAATCTAAGAATAGCACTAAAAATGAAAATAAACCCCAGAAAATTCAGGCTGAAAACATGAAAACTCAATCAAAGTTTTATAATGGTGGGATTATTCTGCTGTTCTGTGGTTATTAAAGCACAACTATCATAAAAAGCTGCAACTTACAGGGATCCCATCTGCCTCCTTTTGACATTTTTGAACACACCTTTCCTTGCCTTTTGTGTTGCGCTTTAGTCATGACTGACTGAACCTGTAAATGCCCTCAGTAGTCCTTGACAAAGGAACTAGATGGTAGCAGCTGACAGTCAGTATGCGCCAGGCACTGAACTTTATTAGGTCCCTTTAAAAATTCTCCATATTACCCTCCCAAACACACAAATCCATTCCCCTGCACTGCTTGCCAGTAGGGACAGAAAAAGAGCAGCAGGGCAGGAAGTGGAACACCCAGTAGGAGCTGTAACTTGTTTTGTTTGTTTCTGGATACAAACAGTTTCTTGGATCTGAGTTTTGCAAATCTGTCCTCTGCTGTCATTCACTTACAGGAACTCACAGTTAATTTTTCCAGGATGAAGGCTGATGCGAGGCAAGGAACATGCCCCATGGGAACGCACAAATTTTATTCTGGGAGCAATGAGAGATGCATCAAGCTGTTGCCACCCTGAGTATGATGACTGCAGTGTCCTGATCCTCCTTCATCCATCTGATCTACCTTAGTGCTTTTATGTTGTGCTTGTTTATTAATTTGTGCTGGGCAGCAAACATCCCCATGTCCCAGAAAGCCACTGGAACAAACGTGGCTTCACTGGGGAGAGGTTTTGCCCTGGTGAGGTAGCTCCAAGGTCATCCAAAGTACTCCTGCCGAGGCAAATCAAGCCAATCAGGAAGCCCCCAGAAACTTGGGCTGTGTTTGGTTTGTTGTTTCCACCCTTAGACATTTCCTGCTATTGTTCTTGTCATTTTCTTTGAGTGTTCGCTGGGCTGGTGGGTGGTGCTGTACTGCCGGCAGGGGAGGCCTCCGGTGCTCTTGGGCACATGGAGAGCTCTGTGCCGCTCCTTTCACAGACATTAATTTCCGGCATACAAGTGCAGGGAAGGTGGACCTGAGGTGGTGACTGCATCTCAGTGAGCAAAGCGCAGTTCCTTTTCCCATTGGCCATGCTCAGCTGGAGAAGAATGAAATCATACCATAAAATGATGAATGAATTCCAGCTCAAGACACTGCTTACCACCCCTGCAGAAGGAGAAGGTGGGTGAGTAGGTGGAAGCAGCAAGTCCACAGCATCCTGGGATCTATATAGACAGCTGTGGAAATACTGACTATATGCTAGACATCGATGGCTCTAGTTTTATCTCTGCCACCCAGAGCCTAGCTTTGACTTTCCAAGGGTACAGGATTTCACCTACAATGATCTAACCCCAGCACACCACTAGAGAACCAGAGGAGCTATTAACCATCCAGGCCTTCTAGACACAATGCCTGTGTCTCATTTTTTAACTCTCTGAATATCATGATTAATCTTTTATTTCATCAGATGCCTCTCATAAGTATCTGCCTGCAGCGTGGAGGACAAAAGACCTGGATGCCGCACTCCTTTGGGTGCTGTTCCAGTCTCAACTGGAAGTCACAGCAAACCAGTTCCTAGACCCACTGCAACAGCTCAGATAATCACGAGCACATCTTTGGAGTTCATATATAGTGTAAGACAACTTTCTGTGCTGTGAAGAAATTGCAAGACTGAATTTGTCCTTGGACAGCATCTATAATTCTGCAGAGAGATCCCTGGAAATGTGGTGTTATTGCTGAGCTGTAGTGGTGAATACAGCCAGCTACAGAGCTGTGGGAATGACGAAATGAGTGGGAAAAATTGCTTTGATATTACTTGAGGCTCCCTTTTCCAGCCCTTTGTTCCACATTACCTAACATCAGCCAGACCTGAGTCATTGCTATGTGAGCCTTCACAGTGCCGGAGTGCAAATGAAAAAAAAGGAGAGAGTGTTTAATAATGTGACAATGCCTTTCTAGTCCCCCTTACTGGCTCATGAAAACTTGGAATGAAGTTCAGTTTTAACTGTGGAATGCTGAAAAGTTTGCCTTGACGTTGTGCTGCATGTTTGTAGTAGGAGTCAGCTGATGACTTCCTGCCTGTGTGGGTCTCAGAGGGGGGAAATTCTTGACCCCAGACTTCCCAAAGCTGCAGAGCTTCAGAATCAGGATAAAGCAGACATCTCTGCTGATTTGGTTCAGTGGAGCAAAAACCAGCCAGTAGCGTATCTATGGAACGGAATGGGTCATAAAAGGGTTATAAATCTTCCTTTTTAAGAAAACTTCTAAAACCATGCCAGGGTCTGTGTTTTGATGGTTGACCTCAAGCTGACCATTGATCATAGCGGAGAGGTGGCACAGGACTGCCTTTCTAAGGGTAAATGTCAGAGAGAAGAACCTCAAAGCGCCTAGCAGTGTGGCAACCCCCTACTTTCTAATAAATTACTTTGCAGTTGGTTCATTACCCTTTCTGCAGCAAGCTGAAGAAAGCCAAGTGTAGCCTGATGGGCTCCTGGCTGCAATCCCAGGGCTAGCTGGTCATGAGAAGCTAGTTCACCTTCTGTGGTTTCACTGCATCCCAGGACTATGACGAACATCCCTCACACAGGTCTCCTTGACTGTGCAAACCATCTCTATGCCTGGAAAGGTGGTACTGAGGGATGGGATAGCAAGGGGAGATGGTCCACATCACATCTCTGGAAATTTCTGCTATGTGACTTGAGAAAAGAGGCTAAAGTTTTGCAGGGATTTCCTGAAGTCTAAATGGTTAATTTTTTCTGGTTTTGAGTCTCGCAGTATTCCTAATGCTCAAGGATCCTGGACTGGAGAAAACCTCAGCTGAGTTTTGGCAAAACCATGGACATCCTTGGTCTTACCTGCACAATTGACCCCCTTGTCTCTTTTCTGTGTCTGCTATGTTTTTTATGTCGGTATTTGAACAAGGTGCTCAAATGAAGTAAGTTCTTGTAAGAATGGGTAGTAATAAATGTGAGACCATTGCAAAAATCTCCTCAGGTTTACAGCACTGACATATCATTTTAATTCACTTTGTCTAGAACATGAGAACAAGGGCAAAGACTTCACAGATGTCCACAGGATTGGGAAGGCTGGGACCCATTTCCCAGTTTACTTAATTCAGGCAATTGTGCACACCCTCAGGACATGGGAATTTAAGAAATTGCTGGCCAGTTGCAGGTTGCCGAAGATGTCTGTAGGTGCCATCTGAGATGGACAAAAAAAGCTTAAAAGTAAAGATGCTCTTGAAAATGGGATGCAGGTACTTTTGAAAGCTTGTCTCCTGTGATATCCATGCCAATTGGTGTAAAGTTATGAACACTTTCCCAGCTTTATTGTTTGAAGGTACTTCATCTATGAATGTTTATAGTTGAAGTGATCAGGCAGTAGATGAAAGAGCAGTACTCAAGGCCTTGAATTTAAACAAGAGATATAAACAGAGACCAAACTGAAGGTGTGTATGTAGTTCCAGTGGTTTGAACAGATGAATACTTGGATGTAAGCACATGTTGAACTGTATCTCTAACTCAAGGCTTAAAGGGTAATCACATTAATGTGACAGCTCAAAATTAGGAAAATCATCCCAGTGCTTTGGAATGGACAGACTGAAAATAAAATTAAACTAAAAAGGCCTTATTTGAAATATGGCACAGGAACTGAGAGCAACAACAATATTCTGGGTGCTGGAATGCCACTGACTGCATTACAATTACCACCAGACAAGGGCAGCAGGAAGCGCAGGCTGTCAAGATGACTGGCCAAAGGGCTGGCTGGTTAGTCACTAAGTGCCAGATGGACACCACCAGCTGTCTAAATGATTTCTCCCTCATTTGTAATTGGCCTCAGTTGTGGCTGGGCTCCCTGGCTCTGCCTGCAGTTCTCAGGTCTGCTGTTGGCAGCCCCCTTGGTATACACTCTGGAGGCGGCACACAAGCTCCTGTCAGCACGACAGTCCCTGAAGGAGCTGTGGGTTTTCTGGTCATGCCCTCCTCTAACAAATTTTGCCTCGTTCATGGTGTGAAACGTTTGTGGCACCATTTCATTCCACCCTCCTTTACTTTTTTCTTTTTTTTTTTTCCTCTCCTCATTTTCATGCCAGCTGTCGTTAGTCACAAAGAGACATTTTCTGATATTGTTGCAGGATGGCTGATATTTTCCACCTTATGCTATTTTAACACTCGTAAGTAGGACCATTGTAAAGATGCCACTTTGTGCCCAAAACAGCTGTGCCTTTAAGCATCTCTGGCTTCTCCCCCGTGATGCAAATCCACACTCAGTGGTCTTGTGGCCTTCTGGCTACAGAACTGTTCTGGTGTCTGCTCACCGCCCCACTGTGTGCCTCCTGCCATGTGTTTGGGACTTGCAGCAACAAGATCAAGAAATCCTGTTATAGAAAGTCCTCCTGCATTTACTCGCTTCTGTCTTCTTCAGTGACAAGTCCTCTTTGGGAAGAACCAAGTCTCGAGACCAAGAAGTCCTCAAAAAACTCAACTGCTGGGAAACAAGCGAATGACTTTTTGCTGAGTTCCAAAAATTCTGCATGGATTGTTTTGTAGAAGACACAACCCCCAATTTAGAAGGTGAAAGAGGAGCTGCCTGATTCAGGCTGCTTTTGGATGGCTTGACATTTGAACCTCAAAGTGACAGGAGCATGTACTTGCCCTTACAGAGGTAGCTGTCCCAAAGAGCTCAGTGGTGTTGCAGAGGATGGCTCCTGCCTGGCCTTGCAGCACAAGCACAGCTCTCACCATCATTCTGTCTTTGACAGCCTCAGGTGGGTGTCATTGAGACAGAAAGTAGAAACTGTTTTCAAAGGTACCAGGCAGACTGCCTTGCCACTGTTTTCTTGGTGTTACAGTCTGCTGGGAAAGAAAGCAGAGGGGTGCTACTGCTTTTGAACAGGTCAATACAATTGCAAATGTCAAAATGTCCAAAATTACGTGGAAAAAAGATGCAGGACAAAGGAGGAGAATGGTTTTTGCCAACAGCACACCAGAAAAAGGTGGGAAGAGCTATGTTCAGTTTATCATGTCCATGTACATGATGTAGGTAATCGTGGACAGATAATTTTCACCTGAAAAATAAGTCTAGCTGTTGGATCTTGTCCGGCCAACCTCTCAGCCAAGAACAAGCAGATGAATGTGGTCACTAAATATCCCAGTGAAAGTGGCTGAAGTTGTGCTTTACCTCACGTTTGCAGAGGGATGCTGGTGGGCTGTACTTCATTATCATGGCTCATCTAAAGCATGGTAAGGTGAAGCACTCTGGTAACCTGACTGTGAATTTGAGCCCTTCTTTTCTTTCTGTTTCCAACTCCTACCCCTGAAATCAGTACTGTAGTAAATACCTGCTCTACAGTAGTGCTCTCAAAAACTGTGGCCAGAAGAGAGAATGAGAGAGAGAATACTGCAGACAAATGCAACTTTTTCTTACAGGTTACTAAATATCCAGTGCCTTTTGCACAACAATTTCTCTTTTTGCATTTCCCCTTAGGCCTCCCTCATGCTCTTCCCACAACAAGATTGTGTGGAGTCACACATCCCAGGAAACGTAGGAAATGCTTGTTTAGCAGAGATTTTTCCCCTAATATGTATAATAGAACAAACCTTCAAACAGACATGCTAAATATACATTCATGGACACAGGGAGCACTGCAGAAAGGCAGCAAATGCTAAACTTAATGCTTGTGCTCCTGCACCACCTTGTACTATTGTTGTATAGCATTATCATGAAGGTCACATACTAGCTTTCCTCTCTGCTTCCCATTCCTGCTGCATGCTGCGTGGCTTGCTTTGATAATTGGAAATTGCTCCACAAACTGACTGTCATGGCCCAGGGGACAGAAAAAGGTCTATCACAGCAGCAAAGAATCAAGAAGAGGGATCCAGATAGCAAAAGAAAAAAAAGGGAAATAATAATTAAAAAGTCCCCACCGCTGCATGCATAAACAGAATGTACGGGGGCGGGGAGGGGGACGGACTGCTGGAGGAAAAGCTTCTCTGCAGTGCATGAGGCCATCTAGCGAGCTCAGGCATTGTAACAGCTCAGCTTTTTCCACGGCATTTAGTCCTGCTTGTCCCCAACAGGACGCTTCACACGCCAGCTGCCAGCCAGGTATGCACACAGATACTTCAACAGTATTCTTCACTGCAAGGTGAAAGGTGAAAAATCTTTGCAGGAGAGGAGAGAGTGACAACAGAAGGGGCATGGCTGATGCCAGGGAGCTTGGCATGCTGGGTTTTTATGGGAAGTCAGAAATCCAGTTATACTGGGAGGGGAAGGGCAATGTGGTGTGCAAGTTTTCACTGAATCCTGTCCTCAGCTGCACAGCTGGGGATGACAAGGGGAACTGCTCAGCTGGCAGGCACTGTGTAGCCACTGGAGTGGTGAGAAAACCTTGTCAGCAGCCGTGAGATATAGTCTGCTTAGTATTATGTGGCGTCTTCCCTGACAAAAAACTGCTGAGAGGCAAAGAAATGTGTAAGTGATGTGCTAAAATAATTTCAAGTTCTCAGAGAACTGATGCTTGTATTTTATATGATACTGGACTGGCACTCCGGGAAGGGAAACTGCTGCAAGGCAAAGCATGATACCTACCAAGTCCTGTCATGGTGCTCTGCCTCCCAGACTGGCTGCCTGGGGGTGAACACTACCAGCCACACTGCCCATCCACCCCTCTGCGTCTCATGTGAGGTTGCCTGGTTATGAGAGCAACAATAAATACCTGGGATTTTTGATAGCTTTTTGTGGCTACTCAGAGAGCCCTTGAACATACCTGAACCTACATCTGACTCCAAAATCCACAACCAGTGTCACATGGTCCTGGTAAAAACTATGTTTGTGCAACCCAGGGTGCAGTGCTGGAGAATGTGAGCACAGGATGGTGTTTCAACACTTCAGGTGCCAGTATGTGATTCCTGCTCCCACAGTGATGTTTTCCACTTTTAGCATAGGCATAAGTGTCTATAGCAAGTTTGTCCTGCTGCATTAGAAGTACCTTGGAAAACTGGAAGGAAAAGGTTGGAAGACCCTCACCGAGTAAATTTTGGTTTAATCTCATCAAATTCTGGGAGCCAGGTGAGCACATGATCCACCAGTTTTTCTGTCTTCAGCTGACTGAATGCATTCACTTTCTCATCTCTTGAAAAATTGTTTGACCTGCTTGGACCTTCCTCAAGGGAGAACTTGTCATGTTCACCAGTCTGTCTCTGGAACAGCTATAAATCTGGAGCTTGGTAATTGTAAAAATGACAAACTGTTCCACATTCACCTGAATTTTTGTCACTGAAGCCTTCATCTGCAAATTTTAGTACAACAAATCAGTTTTAAGTGTGAAATTATTAGTCCCAGTAAAAATAAGTGTGCACATCTGGAAACACTTGCTATTTCAGTAAGTGTGTATGTGTCTACACAGGCTATACACAGGAGAAACAAAATATAATTAGCTTTGTAGCTGTGCAGCCCAGTAAATACAGTAGCACCATTGCTAGCAACATATCTCAAGCTTTGTAATAGCTTTGCAAGGACTTTAGGACTTGCCACGGTCCCTCTGTAGACGCCCCCTTTGTCTTCTGCACATGTCTGTGAAATTGTATGGTGTAGCTACGATCTACAGACAGCAGTGCCAAGCAGTTTGTTCTGTAGAAGGAAATGCATATGACCCCACGGTAGTCATTCCCTGCAGAGGAAGACGGGCTTGATGCCACAGCTGAAGCCTAGAAAGAGGGATACAGGGAACTGTGAGCAAGAGGATGGGGTGGGACGATGAGACAGGGCAATGAGCAAGTTCACAATTGTCAGATAAAGACCTAGAGCTGGGTAAAACTGCTCTAGGAACAGCAAGGAGAGCAAAGAACAAGCATCAAAAAAAGCATGGCTAGCAGGTCAAGGGAGCTGACTCCAGCCCTCCCCACCTGAGCACTGCATCCAGCTCTGTGGGCCGCAACATCAGAAGGATGTGTACCTGCTGGAGCAAGTCCAGCGGAGAACCACAGGAATCATCAGTGGGATGGAACACCAGTCCTATGAGGAAAAGCTGAGAGAGCTATGGTTGCTCAGCCTGGAAAAGAGAAGGCTCTAGGGAGGCCTTGCCTTCTAATTCCTAAAGGAGGTTTGTAAGAAGGATGGGGACAGACTTTTTTTTAAAGTCGGGCTCATATCCATAGGACGGGGGGCAAACTCAAAGGGGGTAGATTTAACACAGATACTAGGAAGAAATTTTTTTATGGTGTGGGTAGAGAGAAACTGGAATAGAGTTCCAAGAGTATCTGTAGATGCCTCATCACTCTAAGTGTTCAAAGCCAGGTTGGATGGAGCTCTGAGCAACCTGAGCTAACTTGGAGATGTCACTGCTTATTGCAGGGGAGTTTGGACTGGATGACTTTTAAAGGTCCCTTTCAACATGAACTAGTCTGTGCTTCCATGATTCTATCTAATATATGTAATACATATACAGCAGATTTGACTTGGAATTACAGACCCATGAAGAAAGACCAAGGTATAAAGGGTGTTAGAAAAAAAAATAAGAATTGCTTCAGTGGACTCCAAATTGAGGAGAAGTAAACCACCAATATCTATCTCACATTCCCTCCGGAAAAAGGAAGAAACCCTCACAATCATCATAATATTTACCTTGATGAAGAGTTTGAGATGCTGATGACTTGACATCTATTTTAACTGTGTCTGGGATGGATCTGAGTAGGTTGTGGAAGAGTAACTCTAAGAACAGAAGAAGAGGCAAGTACTAGGAAGACCTAACAGTTGTAACTATTACTCTGCAGACTTTCTATGTAATACTGTTCCTTTTTCACCTCCTGTAGTATTTTGACTGATGTTAAAAACTAGTCAGTTGTTAGACCGGTAAGATTTTGTTTACCTTAACAACAAAGTTTTGGCTTTGCATAAAAAAGTCTGCTTATTTTTCATCCTGACAATTAACTGAGTACAACTTTATCACATTGTAGATAGCAGAGGGATGCTAGCTATTTCCCAGCTCAGTGCTTTGTGCACTAGACTGTCTTTCTTGTGGTGGTTTTCTGAGGGGTTTTTTTTGGTTTTTTTTTTGTTTTGTTTTGTTTTTTTTTTGTTTTTGTTTTCCTTTTCTTTGATCAGATGGACTTTGGGCAGAATATTCAGGAGAATCTATTTTCAAGGGCTAATTTCTCCACAGCTAATTTAAGGACAGAAATAATTTTCTAGGCCCAAGACTGAAATTAGTTTTTAAAAATTCCCAAATGCTGTAAAAATACAACAGCATCTGTGAGTTTAACGTTACTGAATGTGGCAGCACACATTATTTCAGCCTATGGGACCAGACCAGACCACTCTGAAATGCCACTTTTGGATCAGCACTGGGTTGCTGGGTCTAGGTCTAAACCAGAAGACTAGGGAAGAGATGCAGGACGGTGCCAGTGGGTAGGCAAGGAGGAAACTAGTGGGTAGTGCATAAAAAAACGGAAAGCTTTTCAAGAGAGAGGCAAAATAAAGCTTTTAAGCTACAGTTCACTTAAAAATACTTGTTTTTCTTAATGGATTCTGGTCTTTTAAAGTAATACTTCCCTTCACTTTCACTTCCAAAATGACCATAATTTTTTAGAAAAACAAGGTATTTTGAAACTGCAAAGTTAAGTGTTAAAATACAACATCTCTGCATTAGAAAAAAGTCCATATTTTTCTGTCCATTGAATTCAGCAGATGATTTTGCTGTACCCTTTTTCATATTATGGAAAACAATGTCTTGGCTTAAATGAAAGTTCTCATTTCCTGCTCCTTACAGTGCCCTCAGTCTAGGAAGCACGCTACACAGATGTGAGACTTTCAGGTACACCAACTCACGCAAAAAGGTTACATCACTCTTCAAAATAACATCAGGTTGATATTTCAAAAACCTAAGGCAACATGGGAAGGCACCAAAAATTTCTTATGGAGGGTTTCCTCACTTAGAGAGTCACTGTTATATCTTGTAATTACGGTAGGATTTGTTACATTAAAGGAACTTTCTAGTACTGCATGTTGTATGCAAACATTTCTAGTATTGCATTCTAGTACACAAAAGAACGTATCTTTTGTAATATTGCCAGTCTTTGGATTATCTCAGTAGAGGATGGACATGTTTTGTTTCAAGATTAAAGACTGGAAATTATGATATAACAGTAATATTATTTCCTTGTAAATAAAATCCAGATTTTTTTCTCAAAATTATTTTCTTCCTCTTCCACTTTTTTATTTATTTCACTCAGAATGTTTTATTGCTTAAAATCTACCAGGCAATCTGTCAGTTCCTTAAGCAGAAAAAAGTTTCCTGCTTCTTTAGGAGTCTGAATGCCCACAGTTCCTGAATATAACTCTCTGGGATACTGTTATCATACACATATGACACTAGCCCCCAGTGGATGGACACACATGTACATAAAAGCTTGGTGGCAGATTTTAGGAATACAGAACTCTCTGGCATTGCCACTGTAATTCTAAGAAAATTATTTTTCATTCTAGATGAAGATGCCTTCTTAATACTTTTCTTGCTAGTATTCATTGTAACATAAATAAATGTAAGCCACCTTGCTATCACACCAGAAACAAAGGATGCATAAAGTGTGGTCTTTGGGACCATATATTTGCAGCTTTGAACAAACAACCTTAACATGAATCCATCCGAAGTTTCCTCATGCAGTCCATGCATGTATCAGCTTTTGCCTGGCAAAGAAGACATTTTCCTTTGAAATATGGCAAAAAGAGAAAGCCCTTGGTTTCACTTTCCATTGGTTGCATCCACTGAACTTCTTTCCCTGAAGCACCTCTTTGTGGATACTTTGGAAATACAAAAATATAAATTACTTGATAAACTAATGGCATCTTCTGTAATCTTAGTGAGATGCCAGCTACTAAATTAAAGAGGAGACACTAAGCCCTCACTCTGCAGTGCAAGTGAATATGCATGACAAGTAGAGCTTTCTTTACTATCCAGCTAGCAGATCATCCTTATGACTTCTGCAAGTTACAAAACTGAAACACTTCCACTGAGTGTGGCATCAGGATAACCTCACCTGGGATGACTTCTCACATGATGCCATGGAAAGTACAATGAAGATGCCAATTTTCGCATACGTTGCACTTCCAGTTCTCACCTACATCTCCCTTGGTTTAAAAAAAGCTAGACAGATCATACATTGGTATCCCACGGCAAGAAGGAGGCTATTAATAGCTCCCATCAAAGCTAATCACACAGTCCAAAATACGACAATGACCCTTCCAGCTGTAAATGTTACAACCGGGGAGAAGCTGTTCCAGATGTGGAGTTAGCCTGTGAGCTGGCAGTCTGTGCCTTCTGTGTGTTAACTCTCCCGTGGTCACGGCCATCTAGGAGGCAGCCCCGAGCCGAGAGGGACAAGAGCACTAGAGATGACGCACAGCAGGCAGAAAGCTCACGTTAAGACATAGACATTAAGAAGAAAGTTACAGTGGTGATGTGAAACCCTAGCCTACCGCAGGGCTGACCCACTGTGGGGTCATGGTGATTCCCCAAAGGATGGAAGGAGATGTTTATTAATGAGAAATTCAAAGGGATACATCGAATACAACACATTTCTAGAGGCCTGCCAAAATGAGCTCTGCTGAACACACTTCAGTGCAATGTTTGTTGATATTCTGATCCCTGATTTCCACCAGACTTTTATCTTTAATATAGTCACACTATTTTATAAGCAGGATATAGCCCAGTGCGATTCTGGATAGCTTAAGAAGCACCTTAATACAGTTAATTTTAGTTGTGGATTACTCCTGTTGTCTGGCTCATTAAAAACATTTTTAATTAAGGAATGCATTTAAAATATGTTTAAGCCCAGCAGAAGCCTGTGCTGACACTGCCTCTTTACCTGGGGCCATGTGCAGCACACCATGCTGGTGCGATCTTTGCCGGCTGCCAGGCAGCAGGGCATGTCAGCACGGCACTGCACTCTCCCTCAGGGCAGGAGCAGCCGTCTTTTTTGGTGAGTCTGGATGCTCAGCACATCGCTGCAGCCTTTCCCACGCCACACTGACCGGTAGCTGACCTGTGTGTCCCACATCCAAAAATAGATGCAATATACAGCTTCTTTCTAGCTGAGGAAGTGAGGGATGCAAAAGCACTTTTCTGTGGTAAAATTGAGCTTTCCCAGGGATAATTCCTAATGGCTGTAAACTGCTGTCCACTCCCTGGGGTGGGATCTTGACATTATTCCATGAAAATCTGCTTATACAAACCCCAGTAATTCAGTTAACTATTCCTATTTTAGATGCTTCAGTCAGGTTCTAGTCTCCAGTATGAAAAAAAAAAAAAATAAAACCATGCAAAAACCATATACTTTGACATTATGATTACATTTCCATTGGGAAGCAGTCAGGCCCTTTACACATGTCTTCAGAAGGGACTGTACTGAGAAACCCAGTATTCCATACAAGAAATGCTCTAGGATTTTGCTATTCTCAACTTAAGATAAGCGGTGATGGAGGATGACGTGCTTAGGTAGAAAACCACTATGCACAAATAAACAAGACATGTAAGATGGAGTCAGGCAGTGGTACCCAAAGGAGAGGTGACCTGATGGCATTTAGGACAGGAGCCTCTAGAGAAGGCCAGCACCGTCCCACCACAATAAACGCCCAATGCCGCAGACTGTGGGACACAACCTTGTAAAGCAGCACCTCCTCTTCTCATGTTTGGGGCACCACACATTCTCACACATTCTCCTCATGCTTAACATGAAACACGGCAGGAGAGCTATTCTATGTTCTGCTCTTGACACAGGACAGAACAGGAAGCAGAAGTCATTGCTGAAGACCAACCCGATGAAGATGACTTCTCTGGAGGGAGGAAGCCTTGCCATGCTTGAGTGGCTGCTGAGCGGTCCTGTGTGCTGCTAGAGGCCATAGCGCTATCACGGCACGAAGTCGGGAATGCCAAACACGTGCTTGGGAACTGGAAGGCAGCCTAGTGAGAGGATGAATAAGGGCAAGAAGGAACAGGAGTAGAGAAGGCATTTTCACATCTCCATGCTGCAACTGTGATGGGATCAATCACAGCTACACTATTGCTAAAAGGAGAGGGAACAGACCAGCTAGGAAGCACCACCGTCCCTGGCCATGGTGACCAGCAACAGCAGGGAGAGGGCAGGGCTCCCCTCCTGACTCCAGCACTGACACCTCCTGGGTCTCTTTCCATGAGGTGGCTGTCCTGTCTGTACCAGCGACGGGCCCTGGGGCAGGACCACCTGGTGCTGCACGTGCAGAGGATGGGCACCAGCAGGGAGCTGCGGCACGGCTGTTGTGGCTGCACAAAGCAGGATGAAGGAAGGGAACAACAGCTTGCCTGTGACAAGATTAGTGATATCTTATAGGTTAGGAAAGGAGCTTAATAAATTCCCTGTTGCCTTGGATGTTTAACATGCTGTATCAACAGCAGAGATTGTAAGATGCTTTTGGCAATTCTTAGCAGAAATCTGGAAGACATGAAATGAAGAGATATAACAAACCATCAAAGGGAAGTACAATACTCTCAAGACACATTTGTATGGAGCAACCGCTGTGATAGAAAACATATATATTTGATTCGCCTTGCAGATACAATGTGAAAAATAATTGTTAAACAATTATGAAGCATTCATATGCAGTATTGAACAGTTGTTTTGTTTCACCCTGGGAATGATGTTTTATTTCCCCGACCATAGATTATTTTTCTGTCTTTGCTTAGAAGTATATACCATTTTGACATTTGTGGGTATTAAAGGACACTTGAAAATTATGACATATGGTTGATGATTTCCTTGAGAAGTATTACTCCTTTGGAAAACACTGACTTAATTAAATGTAAAATGTTTATGGGAATTTATCTATTTCATTATAATCGGACAGCAAATTATCTCAATATTTTGTTTCCATGAAGCAGAAACATTTGCTTTTTACATTACCATTTAACAGATAAAAACAGATAAAAGTGTTCCAGTGTCAATGTTGAGAATGTTTTAGTCTTATCAAAATAAATGTTTCCAGGAGGTCAGACAAATTGTATTAATTCCTCTCTTTCATAATATTTTTGATAAACTTTTTTTTTCTCTGTATTTGAGGCAGTGTTGAAGTTTCAAAGTCTCAGAATTTTGTCTAAGATAGAAATATGTAGTTGTGAGCCATTCAAGCCATCACTTTATGCTACAGCTTCTTTTATAGCTTCAGCTTCTCATAATCTTGCTCTCTAAGGTGCACAGAGTCTAAAATTTATGCCTTCTCTTCCTCTTCACAGATGTCTATTCCAACTCTAATGACAAAGCATGAAAATCCAGAGTCAATTTCAGACTAGTGAAACAATGTAAAATTATTTGGAGAGCAAAACTGAAGCTCTGAATACAAACCAGAAGATATATTTATGCCTTTGAATAAGAACTGTGAAGCAAGTGACTCCAACACAGAAATATTTTGCCAGCTAGTGAGAAGAGGGGGAGTGGAAAGAAAACTCCCTCATCATTTCAAGCAGTTGTACCGGGAGATGGCTGGCTGCTTTGCACTGGTAGTCCATCCAGTTCTGTGCCTGGCATTAGCTGTTTCTAGATATTTCATGGAAACAGACCAAAAATTCAGTGTTGGCTTACATATAGGAAAGTTTCTCCCTTACCTAAAACACAAGAAGCTGGCTTTGTTCTACACTGTAAGAGCCAACAGCCTGTCCCAAGCACTATTTTAGTCTGTTAATCCTTGGAGACTCTACCTTGTATTTTCCAAAATATACCACTGTATGAGTTTACAAGTGCAACAAGATGACTGATCTTAATGCAAAAAATTTGGGGGTCCCCCATAGACACATTTTGAATGTCCTGGTTTTGGTTTCACAATCTGTCAGTTGCCCTAGTGAAAAGCAGTTCTTGATCTCACTTCTCTGTTTCATTTCCATATATACTCAGCACTTCCCTTCTCCAAGAGAATTACAGAAACAGAAAATAGTGCAGCCCTCCCTCTTACATCAAGTATCTCAACAAACTGGTCAAACTTCATCCTGAAACTGTCCAGGAGCGGAGATGCCCTGCGGCAATTGACAATCTACTCCAGTGCTTCAACATGCTCACTCCTGAAAAAGGTCTTCAAGAGAAATACTTTATTATTTTCTTAAAGGTCTGGCCCTCTGGCATTTTAATCCCACTTCTCTTGTGTTTGGAATTCATTTCCCTCATCTTTATAGCTATTTTCAAGCTAGTTGAAGACATTACCATGTCCCTGTTCAACTTCCTTCTCCTAAAATAGTTTTCTTTTGCAAGTTATGGGTTTTTGTTGTCAGAAAGAGGGAGAAAAGTCTATGACTGGCTGGAAGCAAGTGCTGAACCCGTGGCCCAGGAGAAGGGGTCCGGGCAGGTCCTTGGTTGCAGACTGTGTTGGCTGAACTAGCATTGCTCCTGGTGACCGTCCCTGACCTCATCTCACAGACCTGAAATGAGGGACCTCATCTCACGGACCTGAAATCCATGGCCTCTCCAGTGCTTCACTGTCCTGATCACTGGAAGGATTTCCCTAATGAATTTCCATTGCCAATACTTAATTTCAGTAGTTGCTGTCCCTTCTACCGTGAACACAAAGAACCCGTTATTCCTTCCCCTTGCAATGGCTGACGAAGTATTTGAAGGCCTACTCTCCGCATTAGACTGAGCACTCCTTCCTCGTAGACCATGCGCCCCAACCACTTCCATCTTCTCCTCCTGATTTTCTGGTAGTCTGAACTGTACTTCCAGTGCAATTGTACTTTCAACTGCACATCAATCCAAGTGAGGCCTTACTAATGATCAGCAGAGTATTTTATGTTTCATTACCTACATACCAAAGCGTCTTTACAGCACAAAATCCTTGACTCACATCCAGACTCTTATTCAACCTAATTCCCACATGTTTTTGAGAGAACTGGGCTGACTGCCACAGCCCACCCTGTCTCCACAATTGGCTGTGCCTGCCCAAAAGAAAAATTTTGTATTTTCCTTCTATTGCATTTTAAGGATTATCTCTGATTTGCAATTAGCATACTGTTCTTCACCATGTGCCCCCAGGTTTGATGTTGTCTTCAAGTTTAATAAATAGAGCGTCTACTCAAAAATCTTCTCATCACCTACAGTGTTATGAGAAGATGAAGTGGTATATAAGAACCAGCACAGAGTCCATCAAAACTTTTCCCTTCAACTTTGTCTGAACAGTTTCTTACCAGTATTGCGCCTGTCTTAGACAAGTTTCATCCAAATCATATTACTACTACTGGATTATAAAAGTATCAAAGTCTCCTTACTGTTAAGGTAGATGGCATCCTCAACTGACATGGTCTGCTAGGTGCCTGTTAAGGAAGCTGGGTATCTTGGCAGGTCCTATTTAATAAATTCAAGTTGTTTATAAATCACTATGTATTCTCCTAGACAACCCCACGTACTCCTTTTAGGAATGAGATTAGGTTGCTATCCCCTAACTCCTCTTTTCCCTGCCCCCTTGGTAAAGTTAAGAATGACATTTGCTTTTCCTGTGAACATCACTTTTCAAGATCTCAAAGTGACAAGACTCTGAGATAGTTTCAGCCAGATGTCCAGTTTGGGCATGAATCTCACCATGCTCAGATGATCTGAAACCAGTCTGATTTGCCTCAGTATTCTTCAACTTGTTTTTCCTGATTCTGCTCCACATATGTACCTGGTGCAACTGCACTTCTTGCCCAACTGCAGCACACCTTTTCAGTGAAGACTGAAGAACAAAGCAAGACTTATCTCAGTGTCATCTACCATCTTTCCTCTCTGTAGAACAGGAAATTAGCATTTTCCTTTGCTTTCTCTCTACCAGTAACACTACCACAGAATAATTTCCTATTATGGTACAGAGCACATTATGCCTCTGCCTTTTTGGCTTT
Source organism: Oriolus oriolus (assembly GCA_013400235.1). NCBI lineage: Eukaryota > Metazoa > Chordata > Aves > Passeriformes > Corvidae > Oriolus > Oriolus oriolus. Next base: position 85,513 of record VXBT01005616.1, on the reverse strand, counting down.
TGTCCTCACCTGCTTTTGCAACTCTTTCAACTTATGCTTAGCAATCTGAACTAATTTCCATTTTCTGTGACCTTTTGTCATTGCTTAATGCCAATGAAAAGCCAGTGATTTAGTGCAATGAGTCTGGTCCTACACTGCCTATCTTTCCTCTGGGACAGTTTGTGCTTTTATGGTCATTCACCCTGTGTAACTCCTCTATCCATCAAAGCTTTCAGCTATGAAATCTCAGGTTTATTGAAGTCTGCCCACCCCAAATGCATTATTTAAATTTATTTTCCATTTGTATGTCACAGACTTTGTAATTTCATGGTCATCCTAGTGGGTCCCTAACCTTTATATTTTGTGGGGTCTCACTGCAGACTAACCACTCTGCAGAAATTCCTCATTCTGAATAGTTAGCTGGAAGAGATATTCATGCTCCAAAGACTTGCTTCCCTGTGTAGGGTGAGGTTAAGATGATTAATACTCTTTTTAAAATAAGCATAGTTTTTTAATGACTTATCTCTTCTTGTAAGTGTACCTTCTGCTGGACTTGTCAGGGAAGGTTACTATTTAAATGAATTTGAGAGTGGCGATTGAGTCTTAGAATTTTTTCCAGTATCATTAGGATAACCTAGATGCTTTTGGTTAGGAGAAAATTAATATGCAAAAGCTATTCTTCTCTCAGTCAAATCACAGCTTCCTTTTAGATAAGCAAACAGTGAAGCTACAAGAATGCTAATCAATGTGGGACACAAAGAACAAAGACTTTCGCTCTCTTCTTCAAATTTACCCTCCCACTTAATTAAAAAATAGTCTTCCTAGGAGGATAATGAGGAAAAAGAGGGGAGCAGGGAGCAGAAGTAGCATGAAGCAGAGGAGAACCTGTGCTGAAACAGAAGGTATAATTTCGACACTTCCTGATTCCTTCTGGAATGAAAGAATTGCTCTATCACCCTGTGACCCATTTTTTCTGGATTAATAGGACTGATCTGTGTAGTCCAGCCCTCTCCAGCCATGCTCACACAGGCTGAGCAGCACCTGAGGACCATCAGGCCTGTGCTCAGTGAGCACGGATGGCACAGCTGACACGGGTCCGCAATACCACCAGGTAAAACTCCTGTGTGCAGGTTTGAAAATCCTGTCATTTGTGACCCCTGGGATAAAGGGAGGCAAAGAAACTAGGGCAAAAGCCTGGAAGTTTCTTGCATTCCCCAGCTCCCTCTCTGCTGGAGTGGCAAGAGCATTCCTGTCTGCTGCCCTGGAGAGAAGCAGGTAGCGAGAAATGGCGGAACCACACCACCGATGAGTGCAGAGGTAAAGGAGGGTTTCATCATGGAGCCGTGTCATGTTGCTGTTCAGAGCTGAAAGCAAATTTGGTGACAAAAGAGGAGAGTGGGACCCCAAATGCTGCCTATAGACCTGGCTGCCTGCCTTGAAGACTGTCTGTACGGCAGGTCAGTTTACTGAGATGTGACAGGAGAGGAATCTGCAAAAAACTGTTGTTTCCCAGAAACCCTTTGCCATGTTGAAGAAGCTACCAAACTCTTAAATAAAACAGAAACTGGAGGCTTGGCAGTAGGGGAAAAGATGGATATGAATAGCATTTAAGAGAGAGAAAGCTGTGGGAGCTGTTAAACTAGAGCAACTTTAATAGCCAAGACAGCTTTAAATCCTTACAATTCATCCTACCAACAAAGTCCACCTAACTGCAGCAAAAAAAGGAATGCCTCTCTGTTGGTTCCCCTTCCTTTAATTTGTCCTAGCTGATGGGGGAGAAGAAGGACTATCAATATTTTATCACTGAATGAATAACTGGTGCGTGGTCCTCAGGCTAATATTTCTCACAAACAATATACATGGCATGAAATGAGAAGTGCAGCTAACCACTACAGAAGAGCTACTTTGTTTGAAAGAAATTTTTATCAGAACAGCAAAGAGAGCTGCTGGAGTACTTTTGGTGATTTTGAAGGTGATGCTTTATCTCTTCACCTTGATTCTCCATGGGAAGCTACCTTCTCCACCTGCCAAGGTTTCTCAGTTCTTTATTAAAGTTTTCGTCCAGCAAAAACTGGACTCCTGTTCTCCAGGAAAAGCTGGAGAAAATGGATTTTTCAAAACCTTCATTATGCAAACCCTTTCAGAATAGTCTTACAAACACATGATTCAGCATCCCTGGGGCAAACAGACACATTAACACACTTTGTACACTCTGGGCTATTTCCCAGCTAGCATTCCTCCCATGGTGGACACAAAACACTATTATTTGTTTTGAAGACACTTTCTTATGAAGGAAAGAAAATCCTTCAAAGAATTACATAAGATTGGACCATGTTCAAAGGACACGTGGTTCAGACGAAAAAAATCATTCCTTCAGAAATATTCACCTCTACAAATTGTTCTCAGTACACAGAACAGCATGAACCTTTCACCAGTAAAATCGTAAATCAAGAAAATTAGGTAAAATCAAGATGTTCCATGTCCCATTTTAGTGTCTAGTTACTATCAGGAAAAGCTTCCATTACCAAAAGAATCAATCCAAGATTAATCCAACATAGATTTGTATCATGGTTAATTTGTTCCAAATATCTAGGGGGAAAATCAGTGTATTACTGGCTACTACAGCTTCTGAGAATCTCTCTAAAAAATCCCCCCCCCCCCCCCCCCCCAAAAGTCACATAATTAATTTTTGAAAGAAAAATTTCAGATGTCCGTAGCATATGTTGCTTCCATAATGATTGTTTTTTGAATGAAGGTTATTCCTATTTAGAGAAAGGAATTTGAAAACCCACTTGCAAACCATTTTCAGCTTTGCTCATGCACAGTACTTTCTGATATCTATATATCTAACAAAGCAACAAGCAGTTCAGTCGGAGATTACTAAACACAATCTACTTCTTCCCTAATCAAACACTAGCTATCAATATTTCTCTCCCTTATTGCACTGAATCCTTTCCAGCTCAGCAGCAGGTAAAGCAAAGACTAATGAGGAAGGAATCACCTTTCAGAAATGCTGGGTCATTGCATCAGGTTTTTCAAATGTCTTCTCTTTTGGGAGATGCGGTGGCTCAGTGGGGGCCGCTAAGATGGAAAAATATCAATGTATTACTCATCTTATTCAAGCTGCCAGTATGATGCAGTCTGTACTGATGCAGTAAGTGGTAAGACAAGCCACCTAATGAAGCTGTGAAATGATTAAATACCACCACTCTTAACAAGAAAAAAGACATTTTCAGGATAGGTAATTTTGCAGCTTTGCCCTACAGACACTTCATATGGCAAAATAAGCCCTGGAAATAAGGAAGGAATATCAGACACCCTACTTTGCTTGAGTCATTATGTTTCACAGTCATTGTTGATCTATTAGTCTTCCAAAAGGAAAGCTGTGTTATCTTGTTTGCAATTGAGGCAAGTCAAGAACAGCTCCACTGAAGCAAGCAAATTTGTGATTTAACTGTGCAAACCCAACAGCACTCCGGTGCCACATAAAGCCAACCTGGCTCCCGAGGGATGTCTGGTGGTGTTCAGTGGAGGGCCTGATAATGCACAGCTGCACCAAGGAGCCACCTGTAAAAGCCATCCTGTTCATTAAATGTCTTCATTTGTCACATGCCCCATTTAAGCAGGAGTTTTCACTTCCCAAGAATCACAGTGCATTTTCCTGGCCTCCATTTGCACTCAAGAGGGAGAAACTGTGGCTGTTCCATTCTCCTTCTTTGAAATGCCTGAAGAGTGAAATGACTGCCTACAAAATGCAGTGTGATAGCAGCCTTGCAAAAGTAATGTGTAGTAACTTATACTGCAGGCAAAAAATTTCTTTGGTCCTGGGATCCATGGCAGCCCTGGACACCATAAGCCAGGACATCAGCATGTGGCTCACATGTGTGCTGCTAATTGTTTGCAGGTATCAAAGCGTTTGTCAACTATTACATTCCCATTCTGAAGAGGGGAAAAAGTTGAGGCATGGATGAAGAATTTACATGGTGGACAATAGTCTGATTTGGTTATATTTTCTGTTCATGGACTGTAAATTTTAAACAAAAGCATTTAACGAACCGGTGTAACACAGTGTCTCTCTGCTATACCTGAGGTTTTGTATTGCCTTAGGTGGCATCATTCTGATTATAACAATCTCTGATAGTTGAAGGTCTCTGGGTAGAAACAATGTATTACAAATATTAAGAAAAAATAGCTGGTAAGAAGAACACAAATTCTCAAAACTTGCTTATGTGAAGCAGACTCCAATTACTGGAACCTGTTTTCAATTAATCCTTTCAGGGAATCTACATCGTTTTCAGCAACTGCTGTCCAGACCAAGCTGGACTCTACCTCACCTTTGATGCTACACATGCATGGAAGAATCTCCCTGATAGCCTCAACAGGGCTAGGAAAATCGGATGATTTTTCTGTGACATAGCTTCAATACGATTGATGATTTGCATTTGTGAAGCTGATTTTAAGTAGCAAAGAGCAGAGAATTACATGGGGGTTTTCAGTGTAGGGTGGTTGCTCCTGAACTTACTTGTCTAAAAGACGATAAAAGGAGTGTTGCACTACAAAACATTGCCCATAGCCTTAAAACTGGGCTTTCAATGACCATATGTGTGACATAACAAGTTACATCTGATGTGATGGTTACTTCCAGCCTTTGGCAGGCAGAAAATTTGAGATTGTGCCTAAGTGACAGTACAGTTATTTCACAAGAAGAAAACAGAGCTGAGGATCACCATGTTCTTGGCATGGTGACACCCTGCAGTTCTCCACAGCTCTCCCCAGAAGGTGATCCCTAAGGGGTAGGGGCTCAAAGGCATGAGGCATTTCCCTTGCATGTTTTGGGGCATAATAAGTGTACACATGCAAATGCTGTGGTATCTTCACTGTTTTATCCTTCTGCAACATTTCCTAAAGTCAGAATGATGTTATTTTGGCTTTTATTTATTTTCTCAGTTGAAAATCCTATGGCATCAAAATTGGACTGCCAGTGCAAGAAATATGAACCACTCCTCCACATCAGAGGTGATGTCTTATTGCTGTGCATAATTTCTGACAGTGAGCTGGATTGTCCTTGCAGGACCAAATCAATGGCTAGCCCCATGCAACCCCTCTGGAGCAGTGTTTGGAAGGTGAACTGACTACTCTGGTTTCCCCACCCGGATGCTGCAAGCAAGATGAGACTGACATGCCCTGCTCTACTGGTGACATATTGCTCTGCAGCAGCTGATGCCTAGAATGCATTTCTAAATTTAGGAATCTTCTGCCTTTCTGCGCTTATTCCAGGTGTACAAAGTCACAAAGCTCAGAGGTCATCAGACAGAAAACCCTTAGCTTTTTGCTGTAATGTAGTAGTATTTCATATTCCCCTTCTATTCTTCTGGAACTAAGAGCTTCGTCTTCAACTGAAAGTGTCCGCAAACCTTACCTGGGTTACTGAGACTGTTCCTTTATCTAATGGACCTACAGAAAACATCTTACTGCAAACCAGACTGCCAGCCCTTTTCCTGATTGCAGTGTAGGTTCTTGGGAGGATCACTTGTGTGAAATTCACTGTCCTGATTAATAAGTACTCTTACATATAAAGAGCAGAAATGAGGCTAAAAATGGACTCACAACAGGAGACAGTATTTGCAATTTTCTAAGTATGTTTTTAAAAATGCACAAAATTAAAACAGAATGGAAAACTTCTAGTATAAGGCTAGAGCTCCAAAACTTAATTATAATTTATTTTCTGGTCACTTATTTGACTTGAGTGTTACACGTTCCCCTACCATATGCCTATGCACTACCAGTAATCCATGTTTACTGGGAATATCTGTCTATTCACACTTCTCAACAACTGTCTCAACGAGAAGCAGTTAAGATTCTGTAAACCAGTTCATGTTTCCCAAACAGGTTTCCTACAAACGAAAAGTTCATTAAATACCCCAGCAATAACTCCACCATTTAGGACATTTTCCCTGAGCTACAGCCAAAGACATCAGGCTCTGAGCTGGAATTGCTTTCTCTCTCTGGTATCTGTTTGCAGACAGCAAGTGTTTCTTTTGGTGTTAAAGATGTATGTTACAATTTGAGTCCACCAGTTGGTAATAAACTTGACTTATCTACACGACACATCACTCAAGCTTGGAAAACCTAGGCTCTAGTCCATGCTTCTGGTCCTAAGTTCCTTTTCTAGTCACTGCTTGCCTTGATGGCATGCATACAAAGTCTTTGCAGCAAAGAGTATAATACTACCATGCACAGCACCCAGTGGGGTGATGGAACCCACCTGGAGATCCAGGAATCCTGGATTCCTGACTCATTGCATACAGAGAGTGACTGCAGGAGAAAAAGAAGTAAAACAAGCCTGGTGGGTAATGGGCAAAGATAAGTAAAACACTATCACATTAAAGAGATTAATCAGTTGTTTGGGAACTGCATTTTGACAGCTGAATTAAAAAATAAAACTCCTTTAGGAATTATCAGCAATAGCTGCCCATTTAATTTTGCAGGTGTGTCACACCATGTGCCTGAGGCGTCTCAAGCCGTGCCACCAGATCTCAGTTGCCACTGCAGAATAAGAGAGAAATGTGAAGAATTCTGAAGAGCAAAAATTCTCTCAGTATTGTAAGGGGCACCAGTGAAGTTCTCTTCACACAGTGAGAAGCAATTCCAGTACCACAGAGCTCAGCTCACATCATGCTAAATGTGTGGGAAAGATAATTGCACAAATGAACACCAGAGTACAAGATGTGGAAGAACTGCTGAAGTACCTTGCTTCGAATAATGCAAGGAGTCTTTGGTAGAGGCAAGAGTTTAAACCAGGGGTAATTCTGCACCTCATACTCTCATGGCTGATTTCTTTCCTTGAGGCAATTCCCAGAGACATGCTCTGCACCACCTACATTGTCTCAATGAATGCAGGATGCAGAGACTTGGTCCCCGTGACTCTCTCCACTAGCACTGATTGCAAACTCTTCCACTGACGTGCTGGTTTTCCCTAGAGGGCAGGTCATTATTAAAAACATTTTATTTCAGTATGTTTTCTAATAGAGAGGTAAGTACATAGCTACAATAACCTCTGCCTGTAGAACTCACTCCATTTAAGTGTCCATACTTTTTGCTGGTAAAAACAGCAATCCACAAAGGGAAGCTCTGGTTGTGTAGCTGCATTAGTAAAAACGCTCTAGTAGAGTCGGCATAATTTAATGAACTTTCCACATGGAGGACTAAACGCATTTTCCTGGGAATGGGACAGCATGAAGATGGTATTGCTCTGCCAGGTCTTCCAGACCACTTACAATCTAAAAAATGTTTTCACAGCTTTTTGAAGTTTCACCCGTTATCTAGTTATTCAGAATCAGCTTCATCTCTCTCAGAGCATCGTTTCCCTGGCAAGTACTTTGATTTTGAATTTACTTGCCTTCTTAGGACTCTGGTCCTGTATTTAAGTGAATTTGTCCTGATATAGACTGACAGCTACAGAGAAGGGAGAACAGATCTCCGTTCAAGCCCCAGAAGACCCATGCTGCTGGCACCCAGAACATGTCCGACCCTTGTCCACAGATTATTTTACATGGGTGGTATCGAGGTGGACCAGTTTCAGTATATACCTCTCTTCCACTGTCTCATAGCTATGACTCCTTGCATATCAGATAGTCTTCACTGGCTGAAGGACTTCTAAAAAGAAGCATGAATATTTTCCAAGTCTGATTCCAATGCTTTGTAAACTGGAATTTACCTTCCACTCCAAATATTCTTTCTAAGCCATTAATGACATTCTAAAGTCATAATCCAATACTCCAGTTGCTTGACCTCGTTGACCAAACTTTCCAACACACAACAAGCTTTGTTCTGGAGTCCTAATTGCAGCTCTGGGTATTGATTACATGGAAATCCTTGGTAAAGCTCTGCTTTATTTGACCTTGAACTAATTTTTTATGTTGCTGGTTTTGCAAAATTTTTGAGTTTTCCTCCTTTCCTCCCTCTCCCACCCTCCTCTCTTGCTTGGCAGTACTCCTGACATCTCTGTTAAGTCCTTTTTCCCCTGTGGCCACAACAGGTCACAGCAGATTTTCCACGCAAATCTTACTTTGAAATGGTTTTAATCCATGTGTATTTGTTGTATGAAATCTCTTGCTGTCTCCACTTATTATTCCCTATCTCTCCCCCACAGGTTTTGCTGCCCCTGTGCACATATGTCATGCCAAGTCAGTTTTCTACTTTGAGCTCTTATAGCAGTCAGGTGCTGGGGCCTGATTCCTCAGTATCTTACACTATAGAGCCATATACCATTTCCACCTACAAACCCCTACTTGTACAGGGCAACGAGCATGTTTTGCCTTTGTAACACGCTGGTCCAAGGGCTCTGAGTGCTCCTTGTTGTTACTTTGACCACATCAGTCATGCTTTGTACTCTTGGATGGCTACAGTTTTTTTCTGAAAGCACTCAGCTTCTCTGTTACAGCTTGTTAGATTTTTTATAGTGAGACCACAATATGTGTGCAAGCAGATTATTGTCTGTTCCTGAACATGCCTCCTTGGGATTTTTCTTTTTCCTTTAACTGCAAATTCTCAATGAAATTCATTGCATGTGTCCCCTTCTTATCAATCAGGATTCCTTACTGTGCATCCAGTCTTACTTTGCCTTCAGTGGGCTATCATCAGGGATTTGCATTAATTTTTGCCTTGGGATTCGCATTACTTTTTGCCTTGGGACACACATTCTGCAGGAGTTAAAATGCCCTGCGGGGAAGGTGACATGCTTTTCAGACTGCAGATTTTTTAAAATCGAGGCTCAGACTGCCAATGCCCACTGGGTGGCTCCAGACACTGAACCTTGCCCCACCTCCACCTACCCAGAGCCAGCCCAGCTCTGCAGAAGAACGTGTCGGTGCTGACGAGCAGCAAGAGTGACAGGGCAGAGCCTGGGGTCACGAACAGGTGATGCACCGGACACAGAAGTAATGGTTATTGGTGAATATTTGCATCACGGTAGTGCCCGGAGTCCCAGTAGAGGGTGCCTGGGCAGGAAGCAACATCAAGGCTTAAATTCCACACATTGCCCTTGAGGCACTTAACTGAGGCATCTGAACTCAAGAGAGAGAGAGGGTTAAGCAGGCCACAGAGGTGATGCTATTCCCTCACTGACTGCATGGGAGGCCAAATGAGATGATGATCCAATGCAGGTGACTTATTTAAACTCCTGGAACTCAACAGGTTGAACCTAGCCCTTTGGGACAAGGGAATATTGAGGACCAGAACCGCAGCTGTGTCTTCCCTGGCTCTGTGACCACATGTGTGTGAGCGTGTGTGTGTACGCTGTGTGTCCTGATCTCAGAATTTTGTGTACACACATGTACACTGCATGTTCTGACCTCTTTATGTCCAGCACATAAAGAGGTTTGGCAGGTGGTTTGGCAGGGAAGAAAGAAGTCCTCAGATTTAATTAGGAGAGAGACTAATGATCCTGTAAAGTAATAAAACAAATTCATGCTGTTGCCTAAGTCTCTGCCTTCTCTTTCTAAATACACTCCTAGTTTGTCATATCTTTCAGGATTGTGCATTTGTAGGTTACCTCCGCACAAACTTGTCTTCCTGTTATAGGATTTCCACAATTTTATTTTTTTCCATCTACCAAGTGCTACATGAACCAACTGTATGTAAGGAGCTGTTTCACCTGCGCTGCCCTGTGTTAAGGCTAGTACATAAGGAAAACAAACCAACCAGCCAACCCCAACAAAAGTAAGCATAACAAGGAAGGGAATGGAGACTAGTCAGTTTTGTTTTACTCCAGGCAACTATCCCATTTGAACCATGATTAATATTTAATTCGGACATAATGATGTTCACCAGTTCCCACTTTTTATGCTATGATACAATTTACTGCTTTAGGAAACCCCTGTCAATTCTACTAGGCTTAAAAGAAGTGTGAGGATCTAGGACGGCTTTGCATCTGTGGCAATTCAATACATAAGATAATACATGTGTAATGAAGTGATTTCCCCTCTTGCTAACACCATCACACTGAGAGATGTGCACTTTTAAACTTTGAAATGTTAAAGCCAAGGAGGCTCTGGAGTTTTTCATTTGATAATATTTCATTACATCTCATCTAGCATGGCAACAGAAACCCAGCCTTGTACAAAATGTCCATTTTATTGAAAGGCTGCTGTTATTAAAATTGCATTTTTCTTGCTGAACCTGACCTAGTGGTACTGCCCCTTCCACAAGGGGGGGCAGCACATGATCTAGTGTTAACTCATATAGAAACTGCTGGCACTTTACATGCGTTATCTTGCATAAAAAGATACATCCTTGTAGGGTGGTTTTAAGCCCAGCTGGAGATGAAACACCACAAGAAGAAATTAACTCTACCCTAGCTGAAGCCAGGACACCTTGACAACCTGCTTCTGTTCTCCAGGAACATGTCTCTAAACCTATAGAACACTGACATGGATGAAGTGTCAGAAGCACTAGAGGTGGTAAATCCCTTGCTATGTACAGGCAGGATTTCGGGACTTCTTTTATATCTGGCTCTCAAATTAGGCAAATGGGTGTCTTTATCATGGTCCGTGTATGGTACACATATTTAAGGAGAGCAGATGTAGGTGATATGGATGGAGTCTGTGCTCCAGTTGAAAAGTCTTTCCCTTTCTCCATTCTGTAAGATGCATGGAAATCATTAAATTATTGCAATCTAGCATTGCCTAGGAGTTGTGGAAGATCCAGAGATTGCTACTATGAAACCCAGAACAACTGTTAAGCATTTAAGCATTTAAGCATTTAAGCAACTGTTAAGGCACTGGCATGTCATTCTGCTATTTTAAATATGAGTTGAGTTTCAGAGCTGAAGTAGTAAGCTGTGTTATTATTTTTAGTGTTGGCTTGTTGTTTCTTTTTTTAAGTGTTACATCTGAATATATTATACTATATGAAAAAAACCTCAAATGCATTGCCGCCCAGCAACTTGTAGCTCATTGCTTTTCTTACATCATCATGCAAGTTCTGAGAAATTCTCCAATCACACTGCTGAGCAGGTTCCTTTGAAAACCTGAGATTTCCTGTTATTAAGGATTTTTGCCTCATTTTGTTTTGGTCTCTGTTTTCGTACGAAATGTATCACATATGAAAATAAACCCCAGCAAGAGCTCAATGGGAGGGGAAGGTTGTGCTCTTTCGGAAACCACAGTTCTGAGGGGTTGCTGAAATTGGAATCTCCAGACCATCTTGGAAGCTGTGCTTCTCCTGCACTTCCTCTCATTAGGCATCTTTCACTCTGAGATGGAAGCTGCTGTGAGGGAGGGAATTTTTGCTTGCATTTGCTACCTGCCCACATCAGCAAGACAGCAACAACCAGCAAGGACATGCTTGTGCCAGGAAAGAGCTTATGTCCTATGGGCCAAAGCATAGACCCTCCCATCATTAACACTGGAGCTCTCCCTCCATGCTGGGCCACCATGGAAAAGCTTTCTCCTAGAGGTGACACAGCAGTGGCTTATCACCAGCATGCAGAAAGGTGAAGCATTTCACAACCCCAGAGACCTTTTGCAAGCATTAGGGCCTTGGATGTGCTCACAGATGAGTAGTCCTGAACAAAGAACAAGGCATCTGCATAGATCTTGGCCTCTGTCCTGCACTGCTTCACCCCCAAGTCCCAGAAGTGGCTCTCGTGTGTGCATTTTGGGGATCCAGAATCCAGTGATTTAAGCTGTCTGCCTGGTCCACATGTCCAAAATGGCTAGAATAATAATTTGTCACTCCTTGGAGTTGTTGGGCACCTCCTCATCCAAGGTGAACAGACGCCCTGTTGATTATCGGAGGGATATGCCACTTTGCTGAACATTTATTTCACTGGGTTTCTTTACTCCAGGAACCACAACAAGTCCCGTCCTGGTGCTTCATGCAAGTGTTCATCATCAAGTAGGGAGATACAGAGTATTTCTTGTTTCCATGCTACCCAAAAGCTTCAGAGCAAAAAAACCCCTCTACCTTTTGTAGTAAACACACGCCACCAGCATGAACTATTATCTAATCTAATATAACAAAATAATTTTGGGAACATTTGAAATGCTGTGAAGGAATGGCAGGCTTTGGGTGGGCTGCTCTGTTCTATGAATACTACCTGCTAATACCCAGATGTCAAATGCCATCTTTCCATTCACTGCTGCAAAAAAACCAGACCATCATGCGGTAAATAAAACAAACCATGGGAGGCACGCAACACATTGCAGCATTTGTTTTACCTACAACACATTATTGCAAAAATGCCTGTTAAAGTTGACTGGGAATCTCTATCAATGCTATCCCAAATAATATGTTTCAGGTTTGGGATTTGGAGAATAAGTCTAAGGGAAGGGAAATTATTTTCCTTTACTATCATTTAATCCAAATCTAAGGTAGCTGCAAAAACAGGAGATCACTTTTGCACTGTGTAACAATGGGAAAGAAACTCAGAAATGTCTGCTTTCCTCTAACACCGACCCAGGATCTTTACAGGAACATAAAAAAGTAAATAGCTTTCAAGTTCATGCCTAAAAGCAGTTTGTGTCGAGATATCCATGTCTGGCTTCGCTCTGACACTGATAACACTGATTCCACCAATCTTTCAGCCAGGTTTCAAACATTTAACAATGTCATCCCACGACGGGCAGACATCCAATCTTCTTAAGACTCAGTGAATGCTGAATAAGGGGTTCACTTTTCTTGTTAAGTCCATCGGACCAACCACTTTCTTTTAAACAAATGCAAAAGACAATGGATTTTTACATGGGGCATCTTGTCTTATTCTGAAGATTAAAGTCAGGCGAGCAGGAGTGCTGGGAATCCAGGACCAAAATTAATTCAGCTCTTTTGACTCCTTGATTTTCACTTTGTACTCTTGGTTACAAGAATACATACTAAACATATTGGACTAATCCCAACTGCAAATCACCGTTCTGTAACCCACAGTCACACCATTCATGTGCCTGCCTTTTGTCCTCATCTTGCACTCCCTGTTTTTTAACTTGTATGTACATCATGTACTTCTGTGTCCTCCTGACGTTAACCACCAGCATAATAATAGCATTAAATTATTTACATTGCATTATTTGTTCTGCTTTATTCCTCTTTTTTGGTGCTGGTATTTTTTCCATTGCTTGGCATGAGGTGCACAAAAATGCTGAGTAATGTAGGCATTCTTCTTCAAAATGCTTTTGCAGACAAGGAAGCTCTTTAAATCATTTCACTTACTCATGGCTAAGTTGAGTCATATGCACATATCCTTGCAAGCAACAAACTGAAGTATATGATTTCCTGTATCATGATAAAATAACATAGAAGCCTAATAAATAAGAAGCAGTCTGTACACTTATGCATTTTTACTGCCTAAGTTGAAATTAAACACTTCCCACACAAAGGAGAACTGGTTACACTAGCCTAAGAATAAATATTAGAAGCATGTTTACATCTTGCAAAATATATGATTTTAGTGAGAAAGTCACTTAAAACTGAACCAGAGTGAGCAATACCCAACCTAAGCATTTGTGTGATGTGAAAGACCTTAAAGACCGTCTACAAATTCAGTGCTAGCCCTACTATTTCTCCAAGAGGTATTGCTGGAAACAATATAACTTTTAAATTTTATTTTGTCTCTCTAGTTAGTCTTGACTTCGCTTTGCCTTGGGAGGGAATTTTCTTTAGTTTTTTTAGGAGGGGCTTAATATACCAACAGCTAGGAGTAACCCAAAGATACTCAGGAAGATAAAAGGCCATCAAAGGAACATCAATGGAATATCGATGGAACATCAGTGGCCATCTCAAACATCCACCCTCAGATGCCGCCTCTGGCAGAGTTGGAGACATCTGGTCCGGAAAGAATTGATAAGAAAATCGAAGAATGAAGATCTAATTAACATCAGAGGCGAGGAGATTCGGATCCATTGGAAAACTGAATACTGAGGTTACTCAACTTTGGGCCAATGAACTTCGAAACAGTTCATCCCTATGGGTTTTGACTGTATAAAGTTTGGGGGGAAAATCCTGCAAAAATATGTGTGTTTGGAACGATTTCCTTGGCACATCCTGGCCAGAAAATGAAGTAATGCCTGATTCACTATCACTTCAAATATAGTGCTAGAGGGTTTTATTTTCTCCTGCAGCTTTGGTGACAGTATTGGTCTTTTCCGGACAGCACACATCCTCATGAGCCCACCAGCTACATGAGCCCACCAGCTACATGAGCCCACCTACATGAGGCCACATCCTCATTTAGGAATGCTTGTCTGGCCTCAAACACTCTCAGTTTTCTGTTCTGTGTGCCACAGTTCACTCAGTTTGTCAAATCTACTCTTTAGACCTGGCCTGCAAATAACGACGGATACTTCTCTTTTACCACAGCTATTCATGTAGTAAAAGCAGAGGTATGAGAAAATAACCTTCTTGAGTGCTTCAGTGTGTGTAGAAGAAATACCGCTCTCTGTCACGATGATGAGATGCTCTGCTGCAAAAGGAAAGGGATGACTGCATATTCCCCCTTGTTAAAGCAGGGCCATGGGTGCTGGCTGCCAGTAGGCACTGGACATTGCCCCTCACAAATAACCTTCACCCTGATCCGAGAGGAAATGCAAAAGATATATTTTAAAAAATGTATTTTATGTTTTTATATATATTTTCCAGTACATGTGTCACAAGACTTTTTCACAGGTATATTGATACTGCATCTGCTCTGGGCTTGCACGTATGATGCAGTGTGACATCAATGAATATGCAAGATCCATGGCAGAGTGGTTTTACAGTCCTGAGGAATCAGCCTTAGGGCTGGTCTTGAAGTAATTTTCTGTCCTCCTGGTGAACCAGCTTAGTCCGTCCTATGTCACTCTTGTTGAGAGGGTTCGGGCTTTTTCACAGGGTTCCCCTGGATAGTGCATAGTGGACTTCCAAAGGGCCACTGATCCCCTGCAAACATTAGCAGATGAAAGATGCCCCTGTAATCCTTCCCCTTTGTTTCTCTCCTGGGAATGCAGAAGGAAAATGTTGTGCACAGGCAGCAAGAAAAATACTTTCAGGATGAGTTCATTCTACTTCACTCCTCAGGATAATGTGCTTGACATCGTCTCTCTTCTTCTTCCCCTTCTACAGCGCTTTACCTTCTCAGCCTATTTTGATGGGCTCTGGATGTGTCACGTTGTCATGGATGTAAACTGCAATTAGACTAATGACCTCAACCTCTGCTGTCTAATCTCTACAGTTCAGACATAATATTTTCTCACTTAAATTAAAATACTTTTTCACTGTCTTTTAGAAAGACAGCAGGGAAGTTAATGTGTTAGTGAGGCTATCACACAAATACCTTCAACTCAGGAGAAAGCAGCTGACCTGTCATTTGACTGATAGGTGGCCACAGAAGAAGAGAGCTCCGTTACTTTCAAATATTCAAATATTTGATTTCGTGGCTGCAGTTAAGGAAGCTAGAAAGCAGACCACAGCAGAAAGGTTTTACACCGTCCTTCATCCTACACTTTGAACTAATTAAGCAAAGAGGTTTCACTGCCTTCAGTGGGGGTACTCATATAGTTGAAATTAGCCACTCTCTGATGTGTTTGCTGGATGGAGTCAGAGCTCTTAGCACCTTGCAGCATTCAGCACTAGATGAAATATGTATCACAGTACATATTTCTGAAGCACAGTCCATGTATTCTTTCTGTACACAGTATTAATGTATGAAGTAAAACATCAGGTATCATATGAAATATAAAAAAAGTTTTCTTGCCTTATGTTACCTCAAATGTAAAAGAAAAATACACATTCTCCGTTTCAGTTAACACAAATCAAAGGACAAAGACCAGTAGCATGACAGAACTCTTACATTCATGCTGATCTACATCGTCCTCATAGTAGTCATTTAGCATTGTCCAAGCTTAGGGTAGGTCTGCTTGTGTATATCCCCAAAGAAACAATCTCATTGACTTCTCCAAGAAATCTCACAAGAAACCTGCCATAAGGCAAACCGAGTTCACCAAATGCTAAGTTACTATGTCAGCCCTTGGACTACTGGTCCTGTTCCCTTTTTCTCTGTTGTAGCCTCACCTGGCATATTTGTAAGTTGTGTTGCCAAGCTTTACCAGTTTTTTGCCAGCTGAAAAAACTCTAAATTTACATAGTCTAAATGGTAGAAACAGCTCTGGAATTTGCTCTGTGAGGATTAAAAGCACTCTCCTTATGAGCTTTAAAGACCTTTGTAACAAAACAAGGGAAAACACAAAAAAAAGACAAATGTCAACTCAGACTGCAATGGGAAACTGATAAAAGGAAATAATTCTAACATCCAAACCTTGCTTCTGAAAACAGTAGATATTTGATCTGCTGGTGGCATCTGCTGTTGCATTTCAAAAAGTCATTTGCACCAGTGAAGTGAGTGCAAATGGATGCTCTCCCTCTCTGAACTCATTTTGGCTGTAGGAGGTATAAAGGAATGGAGAATCTCTTGAGTGTTGATCAAGTCATACACATGCATCTGAATGGGGAACTTGGCCCCCTTTTTAGCTACCTCATGAAAGAAATGCATAAAAGTCCATTAAACACAAAGATAACACAATGACTCTATCTTGCACAACATGGACATCTAGGAAACAAATGCTAGGCATATTTGGCTGTATGTGTGACTGCCTTTTACTGTCTCACCTGGGCAGCTGCCATCAGCTGCTGCCAGAGATAGGGACCCTGGCAAGGAAAGTCTCCAGCCTTAATGGGAATGACTGTTCTTAGGCAAAGCTAAAGGAAGCTGTCCCTACCTGTGTATGTTTTCTTCCAGCTTTTTCACCTTCAGCTCATCCTCTTCTGACTGCTTCCTTCTGGCTTCTTCCTCTTCTGCAGAGCCAGCAGGAATTCCCTGCAGCAGCCATTTTTCCCGAAGAGCTTTTGACTGTAACGTAAAAAAATCCCATGTCTTAGGTACAGATTGAACAAAAACTATCTGAAGACTGAGAAGAAGCTGTCTTTGCTTCTTAATGTTAGATTGTCCCCACTGCATTTCTGCTTACTGCTTCAGACAGTTGCTAACAGCCAAACAATTAGCTGTTTACCTAGATGCCAAGTCTTCCACACTGAGGAGTGTCAGTTTTACAGTATACAATTTATTTATCATCAGTGCCTTAGTATGAAGCTATTTTTAGTTCCTAATAAAACCAAGAGTTTAAAATTAGCAAATTAGCAGGTCCTGCAAGAACTGAAAATTTTGAACCGAAGTGTGGATTTCTTGTGAATGATAAGGCATATGCTAGAAGGACTAAGGCCATAAACTTTCTAAAGCTTCAAAAACAAAAGATCAGTGTCCTCTAAATGTAACGTTTTTTATGGAGTATAAAACTAGTCTGCTTTTAAATCAGTCAAAGCTGTAGTTGTTTTATTTATACAACAGATGTGTCTCCATATATTTACAGGCAGACAGACAGACACATGTATACATAAACATGAGCACACACGTCATCTCTTGGGCATACACAAATTAGAACAAATGCACAGAAGTCTTCCAGAAATCATGGACAACCCAGGACACAGAAACACTGTTGCAAAACGCATCAATATCCTTCACCCAACAGAATTATTCCTGGGTGTTTTGTTGTGCTTTCTACACTGAAAATGTGGCTATAGCCTCACCTGGTCCCCATTTAATACAGCTACAGCTTATCCAGGGTAGCTCACCAGTGGAGGTGCACTGGTTGAAAGTGATGCTTTACAGAGCATATATGCCTGTGTTCCTTGTCTGGCCCAAATCCAACAGAGGAATGCAGCAGAGAGGATGAGGAAGATCAGGAGCCTAAAGTCCTAAGCAGGACTTTGCCCCTTGGCAAGAAAGAAATGGAGCTGGTGCTAAAAATGGTCAGCCAGGGGACCATCCAAACTTTCCCTTGCGTTGATCAGTAAAGGGGAGCCTTGGTTTTGAATTTGAAAAGCAACTAGCAATGCTAGTTCAAGGAACCAGCTCCTCTTCTGCAAAGAGGAGTTAATCAGGAAATCATCAGTTTGAGGAAATTGGATTTCAGAGGCAGCCCAAACATGCTGCATGTGTCTTTTCAATGCCATGCTTGTCGCTGGACTGGAACATGACTTGTGCAAACTATGTATAAAGGGAAAATATTTACCACCAAAAGCAAGCTTCAAACTTTGCCCAAAATAGAAACATTTTTGACACGACAGACAAGGCTTTCTTGCTAGTTTTTGAGTGTGTGTATGTATA
Source organism: Oriolus oriolus (assembly GCA_013400235.1). Taxonomy (NCBI): domain Eukaryota; kingdom Metazoa; phylum Chordata; class Aves; order Passeriformes; family Corvidae; genus Oriolus; species Oriolus oriolus. The sequence continues at coordinate 67,341 of VXBT01005616.1, read as the reverse complement.
TAGACATAGTATCTATGCACAAACTATTTTTGTCACTCCATGACCTATTTGATGTCAAGGCAATTAGATTTTAGTAAGGCAGCAGACATAAAGCAATGCACACACAAATTATATTTTACAAATTACTCAAGCTTTCACTGGCTTTAACTGTGCTGTGCATGGGAGGATGTCTAGGCAGATTTAAAGTGGTTTCTATGTGAATTAGGAGTTCTACATAACAGAAAAAGTCTCATGCTCTTGTCGCATGCAGTCAATAGTCGGACCCACGGATGTTGGTGACATACTTTACCTGGCTGAATTCAGCTTTGCTCATGGCCCCCAGTGTGTTAGCTGCCAAAACATTAGAAGTGGCTATCTCCAGCCACAGTTTCTGCAGTTTACTACTGCTTGTCCTGGCACTACCATCTACTAGTGCTTCCTGCCACATTTAATGTGCTAGTAGTGAAATTTCTGTGTTCAGCCGAGCTGATTACTGGCCAGAGTTTTCATGACCTCATTCAGACTCACAGTGCTATGGAAATGTCCCCAAATCAGTGGACTCTCAGGTCATCACATGTACGAAGAAACAAAGTGAGACAGTCAAAGACGGATTTACAGGTCTTGAGAGGCTAAATATTTAACGATCTGTGCCTTGGCTTTTAAAGTCTCAGTAGTACAGCTCAGTGGGTAAGTGCTGGGCTAAATCCACTGCAAAGCCTGGTGAAGGCTGACTGCTCTTCAGCAAACTGCTGCCTTTTCTTTTAAATGTGGACCAGCTGCATGAGGAACTATGTTGCTGCATATATCATATTCAGCTGTGGTCTTGAATCTGAAATCCTGAGTGACACTCAGTTGAAAAAAAGCCCAAAGTTTCCAAAGACCAAACTCTAAAGATGAAGACAGCCTTCTCTGCTCTAAACCTGTTTTAGATATGGCTCCAGCAAAAATAAATAAATAAAGCCTTTGACAAAGGGCTGCTTCGACAGCACCGGCACTGAAGACATTAAGTTAACAGTCACTCCTCTCCTACTCCAGGAGGACAGATAAAACCCAGGCTTTTTTCAACGTGCTTTTACAGAGTCTCCATGCTGATGCTCACACTGGGAGAAGCCGGTCCCTTCAGTACAACTGCTGTACACTAGAAGAAATGTATTTTGTACAGCCTTTGTTTTGGTCTTTGTTTATAGGAAACACTTGAGCTAAAAAACCACATGGTTTCTTTCTCCCCGATTTTTTTTTTTCTTTTAACCTATTAATAGCATGAATTTGAAACTGGAAAGCATCAGTGGGATTTTTTAAAAGACATATTTAGAGACAGGAATGCTACGATCTACTAAAAATCCTCCCTCTTGGGTGAAATGTCAGCATATTTTATCTAAAACAGGAAAACCGGAAGCTTTGATGTTTCTGGCTCTCCTTTTTAAGATGAAAATTAAGGCATTTGTTAAATACTATACTGAGGAATTCAGACAAGAAGACCGAGAAATGGAAACATTTATAAATGCATTTCTTACACTGCAGACAATCTATTTTCCAAGCTGTTGAGGTTGTGTGTATTTATACACTTGCTGCAGATACAACAGGTTAACAGGCAGGCATACACCAGGGGATGTTGGTCACACACCTTGCTGTGCAGGAAGCATTTTCTCCCCAGCCAGATAATTGGTGTAGGGGTGAAGCTCTGGGCAGGGGTGGAAGAATCTCTCACCTGCTTTAAACAAGAATTTCCCAAGGAGGCGTTTTCATCACAAACGCGTAGGGAAGGCCTTGGTACACGTGATGAGACCAAGGGTGGGTAGTGAGGCGGTGGCAGAGTTGTGCTGGGTGCTTAGGCACAGCTCCTGGATATGAGACAGTCTAGTGAGGCAGCCCACATCAAAGCAACCCAGACAGATGCAAATCAGAGCCAGATGCAGACTAGAAACAAAAGAGAGTTTGCTGCCATCTGTCCTCCATAGCTATGAAATTTGGGTTATGTTTCTTAAAAAAATCTTGCAAAATCTTATCCCAGGAAGAGTAGGAAGTGTTTCTCGTACGTGCTAAAAGAAGATTTGCATGAGGATGGAACCCAGAAATACCCACCTGTATGAGCTACCCCTGCTCAACAATATTGCACATTTGCTTAACAGCCTGTGATTAAAATGGCCACAACCGAGTATTTCAGCATTGTTTCTCCTTCACTGTCTGCTATGAGCTTTAACTCTCAACTGCATTTTAGAGCTTTATGCACCAAAGTTGTGCTGCATGGTTAGATGTTTTCAAAATGATAAAGAGCTTTTAGAGTGGCCAGATACACTACTGTAAAAATACAGGTGTTTGTACAGCTCACTGCCATACTGGAATATGTGATTATTGTGAATATTGCGAATACAGTGAATATGCTGAATACGTACTTTCAGAAGGAACCACTTCACTGACAGAGCAACAGCTATGCTATGTACAGTTTGGTATAAGTATTCCTTCACTTACTGCAAGAAAACAATTTCTTCAGGGCTAAATCCTTCAACAGAAATTAGATCACGTCATTAAAAAGGCTCTGTTACTGAAGTGGAAAGGGCACTGGGCTTGCAATCCTCTAGACTGCCACTGCTCTCACAGAATTTGTCTGCACAGAACTGAGAACTGAGATTGTAGAAATAACTGGCAACTCCACTTGGTTTAGTTTGTTCAAGCATAGAAAACAGAGTCACTTCTGCACCATACAAAAAAGGAAAAATCCAGGTCACAATTACGTGAACAGACCATAGTGAGAACAGAAATAAGTGAACAAATGTTGGACAGGACAGAAAGAAATTCTGCCAAATGTCTCAGTGCAGCAGAGACAGTGATGACCATAAAAGTGGTGCACAGCAATCTTATGTGCTATTTATTCCACTTTCATGCTTCAGGACAGTGAAGCCTGAGGGCTTTAAGTTGGTTACATTTAGTGCTAGCGAGGAAATAATGCATAGCTTCTCAAATGCACACAGCAGAATTAATGCTGTATAGGCAAAGAAAACCTTTACTTTTAGTGTTGCATTTTCTTTAATGTTGCGTCAAAAGTTTAAGTATCAGAAGACATTTTATTACAGCAAGTAAAACTTTTTAGCATCCTTTTCATAAACCATCGTGCCTATTCCATGCCACCTCTGCACTCCCTGCTTTGTGAATTTTCATTAGTTCTAACCATCAGTCTTGCTGATGTTAAAACAACTTCCATAAACTCTGTTCATAAGAATAACACATTTCCAGTCCCACATGCATTGTAACAGTGTCTTAACCTCAGGCCCAGACACATCTGCCAGACTTGTCATGACTTTTTAGGACGAGAGAAAAGCCCCAGTCCTTGCTGTGCTGCTACCTCTTGAGGTAGTTCCTTAAACAAGCTTCGTGTGTTTTTTGTATTTGCCAATGGTTAGGAGGCAATCAGTACTATCTCTCCGTGAAAGCAGTGCTTGTTGAAGTGGAGCACTCTTCTGTCTCCTGAGTTCAAGGAAGATGATAATCCTGAGAAGGAACAAAGGTCAAAAGTTGACCCAAGACAGCCTCCTCCAGTAAAATGTGCTCCTCCAGTAAAATGTGCCTGCTCTTGTGAAACACTTCTGGATGTGGACTATTCCGGGTAATTATGGTCTTCTGTGCCCTAGAAAACAGCCACTAATGATCCCTGGTGTAATTCCACTGAAATCAGCAGGGATGCATCAAAGGCACTTTATTGAAATCTTTGCCAAATTGAAGTTTTGCCAAAAGTCTTTGCATTTTGAGGCTTGAGGACCATGAGACATTAACATTTTAGAGCTGAAGTTATTTATTAATATGAAATAATTTTCTCCCTCTATCCATTCAGTATTTGTGCCATGGAAAAACATGAAAAGGTTGGTTTCCCGGGTTCTCAAATCTACATATAACCAGCCCATGGCCTACTAAGAGTGCAATGGACATCTTCTTTTGCCTGCCACTGTGAGTCAGATGTTACCCCCAAACACTCCTGTTAGGATGCTAGCATAACTGGCTGCATTTCAGATTTGCTCTCTGCATTTCAGAAAGTTACCTCAGTACAAAAAGGGTGAGGTTTTCAGGCAGATCTGGAGCTCTGGAGGCAGCAGTGAGTCTGACTGCTGTTAGGCAGCTACCTGGAGGTCCCCCATCACCCAGTGGATCAGCCACAAGAGGGAAAGCCTCACAGAGCAGTGAAGCCTGTTCTGCTTGTGCATGCTCCCAAGCATCTGCCTGGGTTGATAAAACTGAGTTTGTAAGGGACACAAGTGCAAGAATGACCACTGTCAAAATTCCTCTGGGATTCCTCCTTTGCCCTGCCTACCCTCTTTCTGTGGCCTCTCCAAACACTGCATTTCTTGCTGTTGTATTCTTGTGCAGCTTCCCCAGCCATTGCCCTGGCTCTAACCCAGGTAGTTCAGGCTACCCAGCATGTCTGGGTCTGGCCTGCACAGCACTGTTGCCAGCGTTAGCAAAGAGGTTACTGGGACATGAGGTACTGAGATTATAGAAAGACTCATTCCTTTGCCAGCAGGCCTTCTCTTGCCTTTCAAAAGAAAAAGGAACAAAAAGATTATTCGCATGCCTGTAGTGTGAGCAGGCATGCTAATGTTAGATGTCCTTAACCATTTGTGAATAAATATGCAAATGCAGAAAGGGGCTGTAGACATAAGCTGTATGACAGGTAAGTCCATCTGGAAATAAGCAGCTTCTCGGAATGTATTCCTGAGTGATGCTGTAGTATTTAATTTTCCATTAGGCAAATGAAACAGTCTGACTCTGCTCAGACTGATGCAGAGTTTTCCTATGTGGGTTTTCAGTGTGAGAGAATCTACTTGCAGAACAAAGGAGAGGGAGAGGTGTGGTCCTCAGTAAACACAAGAGATTCTATACTGCTCTGCTGCAACATGGTTGTGGCCTTGAATGGTATGGCTGTCCCTGGAGCAGGACAAGCAGCCATTTCCAGCTTGCTGGTATGATCCGGTTTTATACAGCACCAAAACTTTCTGTTGCCTTTCCAGTTATCTAAGACACTTGTTTCAGCCCAAGGAGCATGTGTGCATGATAGATGGTATGATTCAAGCACTGCCCAGATTAGGGAATTAAGCCAAGCTGAAAAGCTTGCAGCCTGATTGTAGTCTCTACTTCAATCACATTGTCATAGCTTCCATATGTATGATTCAACAAAAAAAAAAGTATCCTAGATGGTGAAGCTTAGCCAGCTCAAGAGCAAACAGCATGTTTATAAAGAAGATTAAACATTATCCTTTGGAGTTGCCAGTTTGTTGTTGTTATTCTTTGTTCAGGAAATGAACAAAACATTTCTTAGAAATATCTTAAGGAAGAGATGTCTTAAAACTTTTTTAAAGAGTTTACATTTAATCCAAGAGTTGCAAAGGTTGTCCAACAGTCAGTTAATATGTATTCATCACAGAGAACATTAAAACACATTAACTTAATTTTTTCCATTGTGTTTAGACCTATCCACTGTAATTGACAAGCTTTTGTGACCAGGCACTGGAGACTGATTGCATAATCTCTTCTTAAGTTTCTTTTCAGCCACACAGGTATGGGTAATTTGCCTGAGTTTTTTCTTTTCATAAAATCCTTACTGCAGTGGACCACTGAGGCCAGGATCTCCAAGGCAGTCTGCTCACCAAAGGGACTGGTGCTCTGCCTGTCTCCTCTTTCTCTACAACTCCTGGAGTAACAGCATTTTGCTACAGCACCAGTGAGCCACCAGGCAGTGGGTGTAAGGGAGGAACATGTGGGGAGATGAGAAAATAAATAATAAAAGAAGCAAGTAAACAAGTAAATAAAAATAAACAATGGACACTATTATAAGCCCCACCTGGAATCATGGCAGCCAAAAGACTTTGCAGAGATTATCCTTTCCTCTTGTTTGCTTGCTGTAGCAGGTACATTTGACTGCCCTTCAGGTGCTCTGAGTATTTACACAACCACTGCTTTTTCTCAAAGCACACGTTCAGCACAGCAACACAGCCGAAAGGAACGTGTAAAACAGTGCAACACGACTGCAGAAATGGGTGAAGGAAGACTGAGATAGCCGGCATGATTTGTGCTCACTTGGGGAAGGGCTGCATCTTGGCTTGGTGCCCCCATGACAAAGCAAGGGGCTGTAACAGCACGGCTTCAGTGTGAGCCACGTGCAACCAGAGCTGCAGATGCATGGAGAAGGCATGTCTGTGGCAAATGACCTGAGGGATGGGTATGATGACAGCTATAGATGGCTTCTTCATGAAGATCTCATGTTTTGTCTGTTTAAAAACCCCACAGGAACAGAAATTGCATCTGTACAGATAGAGGCCCAATTAGGAAAGATTTTTTGGGGGAAAAGCACCAATCAGTTTATGTCTTCAGAGTAAGTTTTCCGTTCATTACCAAGATCACCAGTGTAAATATTCTGAGTACATTGCTTTTAAATTGTTCAGGTCCCATTTATTTAACTCTGTTAATCAAGTAGACAGTTGTTTCCAGTCAAAGATGAGTAAGACGAACTAAAACCCGAGCTCTTTTTGCTGCAAGGAAACCCACCACAGCAAGAGACATTGTCAAGACTCTACAAGAGCAGACACAAAGTTTGTATCTCTCTCCTTCAGAACATTCATCAGCTGCACAGCACTGGCCTGCACAGACCAGTTTCTCTGACAGGGATCACAGGTATGGCCCAATACAAAGCAAGTGTTTCCAACATTCCTTAAAGACTTGAGATGACATTGAGATGAAACACAATGAACAGTAAGATGACAGTTAAGTCAAGCACATAAGTATTTTCTACATTTATTTTCTAAGCATCCAGTCTACCAGGAAGTTCTGCTTGAAGTAACAGCAAGATACTTCTTCTGGAGAGTTCTATTTTATGCTGGAGAGTTAGGATTTATTTTCAGTATCTCTCTTTAGAAAGTCTATGTAAAATCTCAGACCTTGTCATTGCAGGATGATAATGATGGCTCTGTTCAATTGTTTAATATTTCACTTGTGGCAAGGTTAAGCACCATAACGAGAATAAACTATAAACAAGTGCCAGTGGCTGCTGCAGAGGTGGGGGGAGGGATTTGGAGACTGGGCTGCCCTGCTAGGCACACACCATCAGGGGGACAGTTTGCCAAAGCGGATGCTACAGTGAGGTCCCACATGGCCCAATCTGGGAGCAGTTCTCCAGGGAGTGGGGCATGGGATTCTGTCCTGGTCAAGAATCCAAATGTACTAGGATGCAGATGGGCATGGGACAAACCTGCTCTGGCTGGCAGGAGCACAAGGAGATCTCCAGAGTTCCCTCACACATTAATTACTTTTTGAATCCATGAGAACATCTCTGATTCCCAGGGAATTTTGGAGCCAGAATAAAAAACAGTTGCAAGGTAGCTGATGTTCTGGCCTTCATGCAGTTGGACTGAAAAGACTGAACAAGACCCCCTCTTAAAGATACACACACAAAAAGAGTGACCACAGTTTTACCTCCTGGCACCAGAAATTTACGTACACTTCGGTTTTCCCTATGAGTACTCACTCCATGTTTACAAAGGAAATAAAGTGTATTGTGAGAGAAGTAAAAATTATTAAACAGAAAATCTTTTCAGAATAGTTAACAATCTGAGATTTCGAAAATTGTCAAACTTCTCACTGCAAAACAAATAGGCTTTGCAAGTTATTATTACTAAAGAGCCACATTTGGTTTTACTCTTATCTCCCAAAAGAATAATTTCCTCTCTATATTCAGTCTCTCCTTGGCTTCAGTTTATCAGTCTTTCCCACATACACACATCAGTCAAAAGAGGCAAAAAGAAAAGTTGTATTTCAGAGATTCCACTCTTTTCTAGTCTTAAAAGTTCTTATACTCCTTATTTTAAAAAGCTGGATTCAGGGGATATGGATGCGTTTTTGAACATGTTTCAGGCCATTGAGAGGGGCTGAGGTTGCAGAGAGCTGTAAGCATCCTTGAGCTACATAGACACAGTCTGGCTAAAACAAAGTCTGCTGGAGTGGCCATGAGGTGCTTGAAGCACCTTGTTACTGCTTGAAACCTGAATGCTAATTTTAATGCATTTCAAGGAAGTCCTGCCTGTATGGTATGTTTATTTACATGATCATCCCAGGATAACTCCGCCCAAGTTCAAAGCACAACTCACACATAATATTTTTCCTGAATAAAAGCACAACTCATAGAGGGATCATGCCAGAATAATTACAGCTGTGTTTCAATGACGTACAATCAGATAAGGAACATGAGCTAAAGGACTAAAGCTCTCATCTCTCTGTGGTAGTCAATTTCTGTAGCTGGCCTCCATAAACTATTCTATTTTTTTATTCTATTTTATTCTTTTATTACTAAAAGATTTTAACTGAGGATAGTTACTTTGTTTTCTGATTACTTGAAAAGAAAAGCATATAAGGATTTTGGAAACCCCTCCTTTCAAAATGGTACTTCTCAGCAAGGATATCCAAGGTTTCATACTCTGTAAGCAATTCAGATAGGGTAGTGCCCTAAATACTTAACACTGCGCAGGCCTATTCCATCTCCCACTCTCTTTCTGGCTTAATGAATCTGGACTTCTCTTCTGGATCATAAAACAGGTTAGCAGAGTGGCAGAGAGCCTCTCAATTCTCAGTTTAAGTCCAGGTGGGAGACAAACTTCTCAGGATAAGGTGGGCATCAGCCCAAAGGTGCTAATACACAGAATGGGATGAAGAGGGGTCCCCTGTGCTCTCAAAATGGAAATATCTCTCTGAATCAGTTCTTAACCTCTCTATGCCCCAAAACTGCTGCTGAGGCTCTCTACAGACAGATAAAAGTGAACTCACGTTCACAAGCCCTGTTCCTCATGGGGGACTTCAACAACCCCAATACCTTTTGGAGGGACAACAGCAGGCCTTAAGCAATCCAGGAGGTTCCTGGAGTGCTGTGATGATAACTTCCTTCTCCAAGCTACAGAGGAGCTAAGGAGATGTACTACTATGCTGGATCTTGTGCTCCCCAGCAAGGAGGGGCTGGTGGGGAATGTGAAGCTCAAGGGCAGCCTCGACTGCAGGTACCACGAAATGGAGTTTGAGATCCTTAGGGCAGCAAGGAAGGCGAACAGAAAGCTCATACCCTGGACTTGAGGAGAGCAGACTCTGGCCTCCTCAGGGATCTGCTTTGTAGAATATCATGGGATAAAGCCCTGGAGGGAAGAGGGGCCCAAGAAAGCTGGCTGATATTCAAGGATCACCTCCTCCAAGCTCAGGAGTGATTATCCCAACAAGGAGGAAGCCAGGCAAAAATGCCAGGAGGCCTGTGTGGATGAACAGGGATCTCCTGGGCAAATATGAAAAGAAAGCCTACAGAGTGTGAAAGCAAGGACAAGTGGTGAAAGCAATTCTCCAAGTGAGGAAAACGAAAGGATTGTTCAAGCAGCCAGGGACTAGGTCAGGAAACCCTGATGGGCTTAAATATGGCCAACATGACATCAAAGACAAGGAAAAAAGCTTCTATACATATGTTAGTGATACAAAGAAGACTAAGGAAAATGTTCAGTCTCTCCAGAAGGAAGAAGGAGACCTGGTTACCTGGGACATGGAAAAGGCTGAGGTACTCAATGACATTTTTGCCTCAGCCTTCACCAGCAAGTGCTCCAGCCACACTGCCTGAGATGTAGAAGGCAAAGGCAGGGACTGGGAGAATGTAGAACCACCCATGGTAGTAGAACATCTGGTTCAAGATCATCTAAGGAACCTGAAGGTGCACAAGACCATGGGACTGGATGAGAGAACTGGCAGAGTGGGGGGCTAAGCTGTTACTCACTTTATTCAAGAAGTTATGGCAAACTGGTAACGTTTCCAGTTACTGGAAAAGTGGGACAACATGCCCCGCTTTTAAAAAGGGAAAACCAGGAAGACCTGTGCAATGACAGGCCAATCAGTCCCATCCACCTCAGTGCCTGGCAAGATCATGGAGCAGGATCCTCCTGGAAACTATGCTAAGCCTCATGAAAAACAAGGAGATGACTGGTGACAGCCAACGTGGCTTCACTAAGGGCAAATCATGTCTGACAGATTTGGTGGCCTTCTATGATGGAGCCATAAATCAGTGGTGGATAAAGGAAGAGCAACAGATACCATCTTCCTGGGGCTTGTGCAAGGCATCTAACACTGCTCTACACGATGTCCTTATCGCTGAACTAGGTTTTGGAAAATATTGCACTGACCCTGTAGGGAATGGAGGCTGTATGACACCATCAGACATTTTTTGTGTGCTTGGCTGAGCTGCCATTTGGTTTAAGGATTAATTTACTTGAAAATCACAATGGGATTTGCTATAAAGAAATAACAAGATTCCTTCATTTGCAAAAGTTACCTCTGTTTTTCCACAGTGTTGTACATATATCGAGAGAGAGACAGGCATATCTATCTATTTTTTCTGACAGCAATTATTTTAAGAATAGATTAAATTGAGGACAGCAATATAACTGGAACTATAAAATTAAAATTTATTTATAGATGAGATAGTTTCAGCTAAAACCATACCCTAACTAAATCTCTATAACAACGTAAAAAGGCTTTCCTTTCCTTCAGAGTAAAGATGTAATTATATTACAGATTGTGCCCATGAACTGCAGTCTTTAAGAAGCAGATGTTAAAATAAATAGGTCCCTAATATTTATACCACTCCAGAACCAAAATAACTGTGGAAAATGGATTTATTGTAATTGTAATAGCTAAAGTAAAAGCTGAGAAGTAATTTTTCATTCAATTTGGAGGTTTTGTTCTATTTATTTTATTACCATCGTCCACCCAACAGAGCTACAGTAAACAATTATAGAAATTCTATTCAACTAACTACAGAGCCAGTCAGTTTTTGGAAGAAATACTGCTAACCCGGAGTTTATTTCAAATAGCAAACATCTCTGTTAAAACAGGCCCTCCTAACTGCTGCCTAGGTGAGTAAGTACTTAGAAGAAGTTGTTGCTTGTAGGTTATATTGTCCAGTTCAACTGAGAAACCAAAAAAAATTTTAGTCTTTCTCCAGAAACCAAATAATTTTGATGGATACTGCACAAAATGTGTTTGGTGTAAGGTGAATTTTGACGAATTCTCTGATTTTAAACTCTAGAAGCTGGTGACACCTCCAGTTCCCATGGACAAGGAAGCCCCATTTGTAGGCACACGGCCAAGAAACTGTTGTGGCATGATGTTTAAATTCCATCTACAGGTAAAAACCACAGCAAAATTGACCTTGTATTATATGGAAGAAGAAGTATCATTTTCATATTAAGGACTGGAGTAGGTGTGAGGTTAGGGGAGCTGTTGCAAATTGCCTCTTATTAGAGCAAAAGAGCATGTTCAATCTCAAAAAATGGGGCTTCAAACCATCTTTATACCTGTTCCAACACCAAGGGCCTTTCCAATGAAGACATCTGATTGTAATGTAGACAAATACACCTCCTGCCTTCAACGCAGAGCCCCAGGGGCCCCAAGGTACCACACAGTCAGTCTGTGCCCAACAATATCCTTACTTTGCAGTGATTCACCGAAGGGAGGATATGGTTTCACTGTCAGCAAAAGGGAATTCAGCTTTTAGAGCCTGTACTGCTCTAGACTCTCTCCTACTCCAGATTCTCATATTTGAAGGGTTTCACTTGATTAACTCTGAATCTCACAGAGACCAGTAACAGCTGAGCCACACTTTCGTTCTGATGTCCTCAGCACTGGCTTCATTCTCAGGAGCCTTTGTAAAAGGTGTTGCCAAAGCCTTGTTCACATTTAGTGCTGACTTTTACTAGGTCTAGTGTTTGCTGGGTTGCTCTGCCTAAAGCAGTGGGACAGCACCTGCTGCTGCCTTATTTTCAGCCAGATACGTGACAAGGGAAAAATGAATGAACTAGTAGTAAAGTCATTTTGTCAGGGGTCTAATTGGCATCAGCAACTTGAAAACTGTAGGTGATCCAGCATAAACATTTGCAATAAACTATTTCTATTAGATATTTTTCCAACGTGAATAAAATTTTCTGAAATTAACAGAAACCCTGTAGCTTCCAGAACCCTTATTAGGTAACCAAACATGCTATTTTACACAGTGCATTTTAAAAAGAAAATTACTCTGACACTGCACAAAAATGAAGCAAACCCATTGAATACTGGCTTGAATGTCTTTGTGTGAATTCAAGCTGTTATGCTTGTGGGATCAACCCAGATACTGCAGACACAGGATTAACCTAGATTTCATTTTCAAAGGTTTCTTCACAGCAGATTTTAATGAACACTGATATGAAATCCTTACACTCTATATGGACATCAACAGCCTCACAGCATTTTAAGTAAATACAGAGGCTTCCTAGGAAAGCCTGGTCTGTTAACCTGGATTTATGCCTTGTACAGAATTAGATGAAATCCATATAATTCAGGAAATGAATCATGATCATCTTAGCATACTGAGGGAAAATACATGCACTTATTTGGGTCTGGTGTGTCAGACTGGGGAGCCATATCAGACTGAGGGACTATACTGATATCAGACTTGGAGCCCCTGACTTGGAGAGGCTCAGGACAAGCAGGGTGAGGTGAGGGAGAGCACTGGAGAGATGGGAGTGGGATACACAGTTTTGCAAATGAGCAAATCAAACTGGCAGGCAAAATACAATGTTGGTCAGCACTCCACTAAGCAACCAGAACACCAAACAATGTATTAAACAAAAATGCAGTTTTCTTTGTCTGTCTCCAAAGAGAAACAGAAACACTACCAGCCAGTGCCTCTATCTCAATTTTAAAAATTTAAAAATTGTTTTAATTTTACAAAGGTTCTAGCAGCAATGAGGATGAACTCTGCAATCCCAGTTAGACCTCTGCTATCACCTCATTCAGATCTCCCAGCAGACAGTTGCTTGGTGGTACAGGCAGCTCCCACAGCAGCAGTCACCATGACCACCCCTGTAAAAGCAGCACAATTTTCCTCTGGTGACAAGTGATGCCACTGAATGGAAAGGTAGGGAAGATCTTATCATATCCTGATGCTCATCCTTGCACACAGGACTACAGACCTTAAGTCTGGCTGTGATTTTAGCTGAGAAAGCTGCCATTTTAAATGTCTCTGCCATTACATTTCTGTGCCCTGATCTCCCATTAGCTTCCTGTATGATTACTGCTCTTGCTACAGCCTGTGGGATAAAAAATAAAGGGATGCAGCTATTTTTCATGTGTGTCACTGAAAAAATCCATGCAGCAAAACTGAACCTCCACTAGTGGCAATCAGCATAGCAGGGCTGAAGTCAGTGCCAGTCGACATCAGCTGAGGGGCTGATCCCACTGCACCACCTTGAGGGGTTTTACTTTTCCTATGGATGATGATAAAATATATTTTAGCAACAGCTATATCAAAGTAAAAGAGATGAAGCAGAAAATTGACAGGACTGTCTAACCAAAAGGCTCTGCTTAAAGAATTTCACAAAGAATCATAATGCAGTTAGCTTGGAAACAGTTAACATGCTAAAAGGAGTCATCATCTTGGTAGCAAAAAGGAAAAAAAGCAAGCATCATGAAGGTACCGGAACTCTACGTTACTGCTCTGCTGCAGTACCCTACAGTTAGCAGAAGAAATTCTCCCCTGCCTGTAGCCAGTGGCAGCCTGAACAAAATGGCAACTCCTGTTGCCCCACAGAAATGCAATCACATCTTTGACTGGAAACACCAATGTGTGACATCCACAGACTGGTGGTAAACCTGATGGGGTATTTGTGTAGGCTTAACTGCATTGTGTTTACCAGAAAAGGAGGAATAGTTTGCAGAACATGACTGCAGGCTCTTGGAGAGGCAGGAGAAAGATCCTGCCTGTAGCATAACTTGCAGTCTGGTCTACAAGTGCATGTGTGGGCAGAGATATTCTGCACAGCATCTCCCAATGCAGGTGCACTGTTCAAACACACATACACACACAGACTTATTCCACAAGCAACCTAAACATCTTAATTTTGAAAACACAGCTCAGCTCACTTGCTGTGAGGATACACTGTCCAGTTCTAATCATCTTTCTCAGATATTTTAATCACTGAAATTCCTCAGGCTCCCCTACTGAACTAATATAACAAGATCTGACCCACAAATGCTCATCAGTTACAAAAAGATCACATGTATGTTTTTGTTCTTATCTTTGCTATGCACAAATATGCTACTGACAGTAGGGAGAAATGATAGAAATAGCAAGGATGGCTTTCAAAGGATGCTATCTGCAGCTGTCATGGAGACCAAAAGGGATGGGGATTGCTCGGCACCCTGTTAAATATCAAGGCGCTTCTCCATGCAGACACACACATATGCATCAACACCTCCCCTGCATGTACATACATGCTCATTTCATTTTGCCATGCATGCCTAATAACTTCATCCTGCAATGAAATCTTTACACACATACACAGATGCATGCTAACTAACACTCCTTCTGCAACACACACACACACAAAACCTAATGACAGGCACCAGAGAAATCCAACGCAGCTCTGCAGGCAGAAAGTGCTGGCTGAAGCCATGCAGTGCACACCCAATCCACAGCGATTGGTGTCTGATCATTATGTATAATAAATAACAGCATTTAATAACAACAGCACCGCTGTGCTGCCTGCACTCACACCTTCCTGACTCCATGCTCCTAAACCATTTACACAACATGGTCCTGTGCATTAAACACACGGAATGAAAAGCAGGCAGGACATGACCACTGCAAGAGATAGGCTCCGGCAGTGAAAGCTGCTTCATGTCAGAATGGGCTTTTCCCAGCTTTCAGACGTGTGATCTGCATGTCTAATAATGAACAGATTTAGTCAATCCATCATTTCTGGCATCAGTCCCTTACCTTGAAATGCTGCAGCTGAAGTATCTGGTCCTCAAGCTGTTGTCTCTTGCCTTCTATTTCTGTCTGCCTTTTCCTTTTCTCCTTGGAAAAATAATTTTGAGAGAAAGAGAGAGAGAGAGAGAGGGAGAGAGGGGGGAAGAGAGAGAGAGATCTCGTCAGAGAAACGGAGGCTTTAAGGGTAGCAGATTCGTAACAGCATGTAAGCAGTCAAACACATCTGTACAGATGTCACCAGTCCCATTTCACCTGCTCCTCTGCCTGCTGGTATGCAAACAGCAGTGTTCTGGGAAGATGCCAGCCCCAGACTGGCTGATTACTTGCCAGTAGGAGAAATTCTCCTTGCTTGCTCCCGGCAGCCAGAGCAGCAACAGAGTGCACAGTCCCAGAGGAGGGGAGAAAACAGGCATTACAGCTGAGAGAGAAGTTAAAGGGACAAAGATGTGATTTTGCATTTGAGATGCTGGGGCCAAAACCATGGATAGGGTGGTGCAATTGTGTGACAGCAAGGTGTCACAAAAGCAGGGGGTGGCAACACGGCGGAAGGGAGCTGCTTGCAGACCTCATCTTTTCCCAGCAAGGTTGGTGGCAAGGCTTTCCCTGGGCTCAACAGGGAGAAGATGTTTCAGCCCGATTGCACAGGATTTACCTACAAAGTGAATGGGATTGGTAACATCCAGCTGGCTGTGTTTAAAATTCAAGCCACCAGCACACGCCAGCAGCTGGCCATTACCAGGTCCCTGAAGTTGGACTGACTAAGTGGCGCCAAGGAGAGCACGGTCCTTTCCACAGCTGAGTTGTTAGAGTCCCGTCCATTGCCACTCACCTGTGCCCAGGCTACGCCCTTCAGCGGGCCGCAGACTCTCTCAGGTGTTTCAAGAGGAGAACTGCTTTTCCCCCTGACAACACCTTCCTGATAAAAAGGTCAACTGTTTGCTTTTGTCAGTCTTCTGGGGAGCATTTCTCCTCACCCATCCATCCCCGTCCTGGACCAGATTCCCTCTCCTGAAGGTCTTTTCTCATTTGAGATTTTGTAGCAAAGACAGAAACACTGAGTAATAAATGAAGGCAGTCAGTAAGCACGCCAGCCTCTGTTTTTACTGAAACAATGGTTTTCATTCTTATCTGCAAAAACTTTTTTAAAATTTAAACATTCCAGTAGCTGTAAGGTTGGGTTTGAAGACATTTGAGGATTCCTTAAATCCACAAAGTAGTTCTTCTTACTTATTTCTAGGTGCCCTACTGATGCTCTGGGAATACTCTGCTTTCCAGGGATTTCAAACCTTCATGCCTTGTCCTTGGAGTATATGGTAAGATTCTGCCTATGCAGAAGTTAATCATCCTTATATTGGACATCAAACAGGACATTTTGAGGGACAACATTACACTTACAAGGAAGATCAGGGAACTTTTCAGAAAAAATTATTATTTTAGTGAGTCAAACTCACTAAAAACAAAACAAAACATGGAGGTAGAAAACTGCCTGGACCACTTCTGCTGAAGAGTTAGACATCAGAAGGGTGATGGAAAGGCTGGAGTAATGAACCCAGAAGAAGCAAAGTAGCTAAATGTTGCATGTATCGAGCAGTTCTGTAATGTTTTGCACACTCTTATATGCTGATTATTCATGTATATCTACATTTACACACACACTCCCAATTGTCTGAACTATGTAAGAATACTACTGCTGAACAAAAATATCCTCATAGAATAGAATCACAGAATCATGGAATGGTCTGGGTTGGAAGGGACCTTAAACACCATCTCCTTCCAACCAACCTGCCAGGGGCAGGGTCACCTTTCACCAGACCAGGTTGCTCAGAGCCCCATCCAGCCTGACCTTAAACAATCCCAGGGCATCCAAAACTTTCAGGCAACATGTTCTAGTACCTCACCACCTTCACAGTGAAGAATTTCTTCCTAATATCTAATCTAAAGCTACTCTCTTTCAGTTTGAATCCATTCCCCCTTGTCCTGTCTCTATATGCTCTTGCCTAAAGTTCCTCTCCATGTTTTTTGTAGGGTCCCTTCAGGTTCTAGAAGGCCACAGTTAGGTCACCCCTTCTCTTTCTCAGGCTGAACAATCCCAGTTCTCTCAGTCTTTTCTTATAGAAGAGGTGCTCCATCCCTCTAATCATCCTGTTGGCCCTCCTCTTGCTCCAACAGGTTTGCTGAAGTTGTTTTAGGGTGGGAAAATTAGCATTTTTAGTAACTAAAATGTCACAAACAGTGCCTATCTTGACATCTCACTGGTCTCTGCACACAGAAGACAGATTGCATTTATGCACACACAGGCATACTGAATTTATGTGTGCACCTTTAAAAATCCTTCTGATAAAGAGCTGTGATCTGTGGATCATCACTCCTATCCTCCAGTCTGCATTAGCCCTTCGCATTTTTGAAATGAATAAGGTATTAGATGGTTCAGGGATTAAAAACCCCAATATTATTCAGGGATATCTCTTGCCATCTTTTTCGTTCTGTGATACTAACAGTGTACATAGAGTCTGAAAACCAGAATTTGTTCTTTGCTATTTCCTCAAATAGCTGGCCAGACATGGACCAGAATGAAGTAGTTCTAAAAGCTGTTCCAGTTAATGGCCTAACATTCTTGGAATAAGGGCAATTCTGCCCTTTTGTGTCAAGCTGGCCAGATGAAAAAATATTGGATTTCACATATGTAGGCATTAACACCCCACATTTGACACTCCATAGGCCAGCATAAGGCACACACATCTTCACTGTTAAGTGATCTGGATTGATAAGTGCATCTATATATATATACATATGTTTATATATAAATGTGTATATACACACACACAAAAATATATACATATATGTGTATATACACACACACACACGTACATATGTACGTATTCTGCCTTCCACAAAAACCTCGCCACTAAAACATGGGATGGAAACCACCACAATACATCCTTTGGCTGGTTGTGTCATGCTGTATAATGGATGTGACAAGACAGCCTTATAAAAGAGAGATGAAAACTCCTTTTCTTTTTGAGAAAGGGAAAGCACTTAGAGTATTTTCCCTGTAGGCAGCAACACAGCAGGCACTAAAATACTTGAACTACTTACTAACCAGTGGATTTCTGTGGAGTTAAATTGGAATATTGTTCACGTTTCCATATCCCTGGCATTCAGACAGCCTGAGTGTAAGCCTTTACCCTCTGATTTTGTACAAGCCATGGGTGAGGAATATGGGTTATAAAAAGTACTTTTTTTTCCCCTAAAGATTGTGTGAATCAGCTATCAGGACTTTCCACCTTCAGGTCACTATATCACTTTCCATTTAGGTTTATCCCAGACACTGAAGGTTGGGACTACATGCGTACCTGGTTTACATAAGCAGTTTCTGAAAAAGTGTGGTAGAAGACTGGACTGGATGACAAAAATCCCACCAAAACCATCATGTCAAGAATTTTAAACATCATTCCAGCCTCCACTTAAACAGTCTTCTGGTTCAGTACTTTATGAAAACATGGGATTTGAAGCATGTGCTTAGCTTGAGCATTTTTTAAGGCACTTTTCTATGAGTAAGCCAATAACTGTTCCTCATTACTTTGTCCATCTACTTACAGATAACTTTTTTCCAAGTATTCCTGCTAAATGACAAATTTCTAAGGGTCCTGGCACCATGAAAATAAAGTGCTTGCTTTAAACAAAGAGGTTTACTCCCGAAACTGGCTTGAAGAGAGGTGGAAAAGACTGGAACTAGTTTTACTGTGATTGTGGCACGTTTAAAGGAAAGCATTTGTATCTTTCTGAGGTATATCTATTTATACTGCTTTTGTAAGAATACAGAGAGTCATCACAGATGGTTACCCTTCCAAAACGGTAGAGGAGTACCATTTGGGAGGTAGTCTCAGGGCACTCTGAATATTTGAGATATTAATGAGTAAAACAGGCTTTAAGCTTTGCATGTCTCCCTTCACCAGATTACAAGGAAAATGGGAAAGTTAAAATATGGTTTGTTTTTTTCTTTATTTTTACTCAGACCTACGTGAGGGGAAAAGAACATAGGTCAAACAATGAGGTGACTCACATTGTGGAAAAATGAGATTTGTATTCAGGCGTTCATACGTGGATGTTCAACATGTAAGCCATAAATTTATTTCCAAGAAGCTAGATTTTGGAAACAATGAAATTCTTAGCATTAAAGTTTGTCAGTGCCATATTCCTATTGCTAAAAACCAAATGTATCAGATACTCAGTAAGAACCCTTGTACTTGGAAGAACAAGAGGCATCTGGAGGATCAAATACAGATCTGTACAATCATGGAAATAGCCAGTGGACATCTACTGCTCACTCTGTCTTCCAGGAAAAAAAAGGGGCATCAAGTGAAACTGGATGGGGCAGGATTGAAGCCAATGCAATGGTCTGCTGTGGAAGTCATTGCCTCAGGATGCTGTGTGTTCTAGAACGTGATGGACTTCCCAGGGGAGCCTGGGGACAGTCAGAGAGAAGGAATTCTGTGAGGACAGTTACTACAGAAACAGAAATACATCTGTTTCAGGCAGCCCCTGAACCACACATGATTTTAAGGACTTCTGCTAAGTTTTTGTATGCTTTTGTCTGTCTGTCATTGTTAATCCTAACAACTACTGACTTTTTTGTCTGTATAGTGTGTTGCATTGATCAAAATAACCTACAGTTTAGTATCACACTTCTCAAACTCTTCCAGTCAAAACAACTCAACCAACCACAAACCATTGCCACCAACTCCAAAAAACTCAAACACAAAGCAAGTATAAGAAGAAACTTGAAGAAAACAAGTTATACCAAAACAATTCCCTACAATACTGCAATCATAGAATACTTCATTTTTTTATTACAAAATCATTTTTGCTCCCGTTTAGAAATCTGCCTGCAGAACGTGGGAAGTGATACAGAGATTACTCAGCCCACCAAGCTATAAGTGTCTGGGGAGAAACACGCACCTCTAGCAATCCTTGGGGCAGTAAAGACTTGGTAAAGCCCTTTGGTCTACTTGCACTGGCAGAAGCACCTGATTTCTTTGTTTTAAAGCCAGCTCAGACCTGTGCAGAAAGCACACCATAAAGAAGCACAGAAGCTAAGCTCTTATTTGATTGATCTCACAGTGAAAATACATGCCTAAAATTGATGTCAGGCTAAGGCTTATGGTACAAATATCCAAAATAACATGCTGGGATAAAAGAAAACATCCCCAGCTGAACAGAAAATCCAACAGGGATCATGTGAACCTTGAGGAGAAGGGTCACACATCACTGGAGGAGCTACCATCAGTAGTTTCAGAGGTTTCCCATTGGAATAATCCTGTGTGCCAAGCAAGTGTCCAGCGTGACACAGAGGTTGTGACAATGCAAATGTCGTGACAATATTTGCCTGCTGTGACAATGCAAAATAAATGCACCCCAAAATGACGTAAGTGAAAGAAAACTATAGTCTGCTTCAAAGCAAGGAGAACAGTTACAAAAAATTGTCTTCAAAGAATTACCTTAATTTCTTCAGCAAGTGATTATTTTCTCTACTGTGCCCAGTTGACAGATATTATTCCCCCTGTATTTAAAACTCACATACTTTTAGGGCAGGAAGTAAGGAAAAAAAACAGGCAAAAGAGTTGCTGACATCTCATTTTTCTGTTGCCACTTTGGAGACACCCAGAGCTTTGGGGGGAAAGGAGCATCTGGGTTCTGTAACAGATATCAGCCTGCAGTTCTCATAAAGCCAAGAAACCACTCCTCACGGAAACTGAAACTTTCACCAGGGTGGTTGTTTAAATGACCATTTTCACTGTGGTGAGTGCATGTCTCTCATAAATTAAATCAAATCTGTACATTTGTTTCCTCTTTTGCTCTTCAGCAGCAATGGTTCACAGGAAAAAAATATTAGGAGAGACAGGAGGCTACTTTTCTCCCTTTTTTTTCCCCCCTCTTCTCTCTTTTCCCCCCACTTTCTTCATTCATGTCTGGTCACCTCTTTATTTTCCTCTTGTGTCTGAAAAGAAGGAGACTCTCCTGAGAGCAACCATCCCTACCAGCTGCAATGATGCAGCCCAGTACTGGCAGAACTTTGCAGACTCCAGTTCTGAATCTTATCTGCAGCACATGCTGTTCACAGCACCAGAAGAGGCAGGATGCGGAACTGAAGCAGAGACATGGTTACATCAGAATAAATACACCTCGAAGGATGGTGGCAGGATGCCTGCTCCTTTTGGATCATCAATGCCCACTGTCATTATTTGCTGTCAATTGTCCTGCATGATTATGCTTGGTGAAAATCCTGTTGTTACGGGTAGCCATGCAGACTCTGTAATTGCAAGCTGGAGGCTTGTCTGGTCTCCTGTTTTGAGCACTGGGAAAAATAGATGTTGTTTCCAGTTATGGGAAATGACTCTTCCTGCAGCTCCCCTCCTACTGTGCTCCAAGCAAAATCAAGCTATGCTTGTCTTCAGATCAACTTTTTCTCTGCAATTACACCATCAATAAGACATAAATGTAAGCTACTGGCTGTACTCCCTTAGGCATTTTCCTGCAAGATCCTCTCTGCCCCAGTTACCTCTGTCCCAGTTACACCTCACTAAGCTTTGTTTCACTTAAAACATGAGCCAGGGACAACTTCCCTGCACATGTATACTGGAATCCAGCTTCTGAATTTAAGAGAACTGCACTCTCTGCTTCTGTGTAGCATCTAAGAGACTGACACCCTTCTTCACTTACAGTTCTCCTGTGCAGAAGACTCATTTCCTAAAGCACAGATTCATTATTTAAAGTGTCCTAAGTGCCTAAGACCTTGGTAGCCCACCTTACTGGACCTCCTCCATACCTAACTGAAGCAAATTGCATGTTGGAAAGTTCTAGATGGGATGCAGGGATAGGAGGAGTACAGCCTGCTGCTGCAGTGATTTTCATTATCTTCCATATACCCACATACTTTACAATAAAGCCATGTCCATTTCCATTACTCCAACCAAGAAGCAGATGGGTTATTGAGAAATAAACAACAGGAGTTCCCAATTGCACAGGTGTAGCACATAAATGCCTGAGAGGAGCAAGTGAAACCCACCTAAAAGGTAAGGGCTGGGTT
This sequence comes from Oriolus oriolus, assembly GCA_013400235.1. Classification (NCBI taxonomy): domain Eukaryota; kingdom Metazoa; phylum Chordata; class Aves; order Passeriformes; family Corvidae; genus Oriolus; species Oriolus oriolus. The sequence continues at coordinate 45,466 of VXBT01005616.1, read as the reverse complement.
TAGCTCCCTTCCTCATGCCTGCTCTTTCCACAGTTGTGTACACAGCAGGAAGCAAAGCTGCGGATGGAGAAAAGGTGAACAATTAATGATCAGGTGCGCCCTCCACCTCCTCTCTTGTGAAACTGGTATAAAATGGAGATTACTGTTGCAAGGGTTGATTCCCATTAACCACACAGCTTGCCACAGCACGCAAGAAATGGCTTGGCATGTTTGATTTGGAAACAAACTAAACTTAATTCACTGAGGCAGAACCTGGTAAAGGAGTAACTAGAAGAGCCTGGAAGTTACGGAAAGGCTTTGTTTCTAGTATATTGAACAGAGCCCTGCTAAGGGTAAGGCAGAATTACTTGCAATGAGGTGACCCTCAAGGTGAAGAAATAACCCATTGTCAGGCAGAAATACACTGGCTTTCACTGTAACTTTGCATCCAAGAGTTAGGCTACTCTTGCACTATGTCAAAGGATGGGTTTCTCCTGTGCTGGCCTGCTAAAGTTAATTGAATAGCTCTGCTTCTGTGTGCGCATTGCCCTCAACATAGTGTTCGAGCAAGGAGACCTGAACTAGTCATCCGGACTGTTTGGGATATCAGAGGAGGAGTTAGTTCACATGGAGCCCTGTAAGACTAACTGCTGCTCAGGACTTCTGAGTTATGAACATTTCCTGACTGCCACAAACCCACTGCCAATGTCACAGTTGAGACTATCCAAGTTGAAACTATCCAGGAGGAGAAAGGATCATCTTTGATGAAGACAGCAATTCCCACAGTCCTCTAAAGGGCTTCAGGAAAAATTTCAGCTGCCCTGTGTGCTTGTAATTATAGCTCTCTGGTCACTGAAGGCAACCACCACGATGCACATAGACAATGACTGCTTAATTAAAATCACCATGCATCTCAAACAACAAATAAAAGGATGGCACTGCTCCCAGAACAACAGCCCTTACTGAAAACTGATGAACACGGGAAGGAAATTCCTTTTAAAAAATTCCCTCATTAGCAATTTTGAAAGGGGGCATAATGGAAAAATGTTTCACTGTGACAATGAAGGAAAAATATTTGGAGAGAAAACACAGTTCCTCTGGTATCCCGTGGGGAAACCCCCAGTTTGACGGAGCAGTAATACCCATTTCCATGCAACCCAGATTTTATATGCAAATCTTCCTTTCACTGAATGCTACTGGGTCAGGGGAAGCAGCTTCAGGTATAACAGAATCCATGTACATTTTTGACTGGGCCGCCACCATAACGAGTCCTTGAAGTATGAAATGTTTCAGTCAACTTCCCTTCTTTCTGAAGTGAACTCACTCCCATTTCTGAAGTGAACATGGGCTGACACCCATAGATGCTGCTTACCTTCAGGTGCTGACAGAAAAAAAGCCACACTGTCCTATGCATTTACAATTTGATCATGGGTATCAGGCTCTTTAATGGCTGCTGAGAGGTGACCAGGGTCATTGGAGTCAGAGTACATTTTCTGTGAGATGCAACAATGAAGCAAACAGTTACCATAAAAATGTCAGATTCCCACCCGCTATGAATTCCACATCAGCATGTCTTCTAGAACCTTGAAGTTTTTACACTAACCCTGAAAATGGGTAAGAGCTCAGGGTCATCTGAGTCCAGGAGAAGCCTTCACTGCAACATCAGTTGTTTCTGGAAAGTGCTCAAGAAACTGTATAGAGCTTGTTAGTGTAAATCATGAAATAGAATGATTTATCCATTACTCTGGATAATCCTTAATAGCAGTTATAAATGACAGGCAACTACACTTCATTACCTAGTGCCTGCTACAGCTAACCTCCAAGATGATGTGTATAGTCTGCTAGCACTGACCTTCTTCTACTGCAGCCTGAGCTAGATGAAAAATTCTGTCTTCATCCAGTGAATCGCCTTTCTTCCTAAAAATAAGGTGAATTTTCTAGATAACGTCACATAGAAGAAATTCTGAAACTTCTATTTTCCTAGACAATCAGCAAAATTCTGAAAGAAGCTACTTTTTAATCAAGTACCTTTTCTCTGTATTTTTCTTAAAAATATATTTTGGATAAGGAATGTTAAGTAGACTTTTACGTTTTCATTCACAAAAGTACACAATAAGGAGTTTTCTTTAGCCTGAGTAGGCTATTTGTAGAATATAAGTTCATTAACTTTCCCTACTCTCACACTGCTACTAACTGGCTTTGGTTTAAATCCATGCCATTCAATGTCTGTCCTTTCACTGCCTGCTGCTGAAAAGGAGAAAGCCAGGATTTGGTCTGCGGGCATAATTTAATCACATTTCCACAGCTTCAAATAAAAGTCTCTTGTTTGCCCTCATGACCCATACACTCCTTAAATACCTCTTTATGCTGCCAGTGAGGCTGCTGTAAAGCCTCACTGTAAAGGTGGAAACACTTCTGATCACAGCTGAATGTGCAGAGAAACACCTACATGAGGTTTATCTAGAAATGAAAAACAAATCACAAAGATTTTAAGGCATCCAAGCAGAAGCTCTGATTGCCTAGGCTGGTTTTCCCCTAAGCAAATGTCTGGTGAGGATCTCTATGCATTACTTTTCACTTAGTGAGAACTTAGATTAGAATTACCAAGACCGGGACTTCAGCAAAATTTGTTTTCCCTCTTTATACATTTCAACTGCACATATGACAGACATGTTCACCTCAAGAAACTTAAAACTTCTGCAGGACATAGCATATTAAGTGGGAAGAGGAAACTGGATTTTCTGCAGTGGAGAGGGAACAAACTGACCTGGCTGGTCAGCACAGAGCAATGGCCAGGATCCACAGGGACAACCAGTGCTTATTCTAGTACCTGAATCATATCCAGCTTTTTGCTTGTTATTTTCAAAGCACTGGTAGAAAAGATCCAAATGAAGGAATTAATACATAGAGTTGGGCTTTGTGTTTTAATCCTTACATTCTGGCTGGATTAGCAAATTGTTTCAGAGTCTCAGTGCCTCCCATCAAAATATTCTTACTGAGGCTTCCTCCCTTTGCCTGTGTGTGTGGCAGCTTGCCTGCTGACCTCGAGACTTTCGGCACTGACCTGCGTGGCATCCCACCCAACCTCCTCGTTTTGCAGGGCTATATGTGGCAGTTGTACTGTGCAGGGCTCCTCTGTGGCTGAAAAGGACTTCTTGTCATTTGTGAGATAAAACTATTGTCTCAAACCCTTTTCTTTAAGCTTTTGTCCAATGTTGGTCACGAGCTAAGGATACTTACATTGTCTGACGCTCAGGGATCTGCTAACACATGAGGCAGTTGCTGGTGTGTTTGAGTCCTAACTTCTACATTCAGGAAGAATGTAATTCTACGTTCATGCCTGGTTTTACAGAGAAAAGAAAAAGGGAGAGAACCTTCCTACAAGCACAGTGTGATGCAATCCAAAGTCTGAGACTTGCCCCCTTCTGTCTGCCAGTATCCTTCCAAACTGGTGATGCTATTGAGACAATACACCAGTTCACAAACCACCGTTCTGGCTAAGATTTCGTTTCTTTCTGAAGAGGCTGTAGAGGGCTGGGTTCTTCTTCCTTTTTGACCAGCTCTGGAGATCTTACACATTTGCACCTTTTGAAGACCTACACAGGTCTGGGAGGGCATGAGTGCCCCTCTTCAGTTAGGGGGTAACTTCTTGCTGAGCCACAGAGGCTGCTGGACATGCCATTTCTGCCTCCTCTCCAGTTAATCACAGGAATCACATTACTCCAACATGAGAACACAGAGAGACCATTGACCATAAATGAAGAACTTGATCATGACTGGGAGAGTAGATACATCTATGTGCTTGGTAAAAAGCACACTGTGATCCAGGTATGCTAAAAATCCTACTCAGCCTCGGCCTTGGCATCTAGCTTTGTAACACATAAAAGAACTGGATTCATCTCCAGCCAGCTTACTTCTGGAAAGCTTATTTAATTTGACAGGTGTAAGATCACATGCCTCAACACTGAACCTTAGCAGTATGCGGGAGGAATTACTGCTATGTCATTCCTTTAGGTCAGGCATCTCAATGCTTTCTACATGAATAGGAACAGCTGGGACATTACACTACTTGTTGCCTACCAAATTCA